>JALJCO010007284.1:0-57500 GCA_023101725.1 Atherinomorus stipes | reverse complement strand
TTAGCGAAGCAAAGCAGCATCTTTAGGACACAAACGAGCCGATCCGAGTGCAGATCAAATCACCGGATGCTTCATGACAGAGTCACCTCATTAAGATCCATTTAGGCTGAAAGTGGCAGATTAGCTCGTAAAAGTGCCTGAACAGAGCCGACGTGGGTTTTTGTTCCTTGAGGATGATTGACAGCTCTCCAAGCCTCCACTGATGAGAAGCACTCCTGCTGCTGCATCCCTCTAACTCTGTCTGCAGGAAGGAACCTGGCACGTGCAGCACCAATTTACCACTCGTGGAAGAAAGAGCTTGACGAAGACGATCACTGATTTGCATTTGCAGACTCAGTTGCTTAGAAACTCAACTTCTTCCACTTTGGGATAAACATGATGAGAAACATGTCAGATTCTGCAGCCAGTAGCTTGTAATGAATAAAGAGCTGCTTCATTAGATAAGAAATTAGATCCTTCTGAGTGGGCATGGGGTCACAGTAGCAGCAGTTTCCCTCTACACTGCAAACACTCAAATCTTACCAAGTATATTTTTTCTAATTCCTAGTCAATATATATCATCACACTCAATATAAGACAAAAAAAACCTAAAAACAAACATTCGAGTAAGGTATAGAGACTGTTTTTAAGACAAATGCATCTTATTTCAAGAAATCTTATCAAGAAAATTTCACTTGCTCCATTGACAGAATTTTTTTGCGGGTTACAAGTAGGGATGGGCAATGCTGAAATTGTTCATGTCGATGCGATACCGGGAGTTGATGGTACTTTTTCATTGATACCAATACTTTTGGTCCCTTTTAAAGAAAACCACATGATTGTACAGTTTGCATTAATATCAGGAATGCAAGGGCAATATTAGATATATGTAAAAATTGAGAAAGAAAGGTTTTTAAAACAATAATAAATAATATTGACGAAGAAATTAAACAAAACTAAGATTAAAAACTTTTTAAATGATAAAATAACTTAAGTACAGGTTAAGGTTATTTGAATGTATTCAGTGGAAAATTTAAAATATATAATGTAATAGTGATGTTATAAATTTACCAAAATATACTGTATAATGTGCAATAACCTGTATTAAAAGACAGCCCCTCTGATATAGCCCTCTTGATATAGCCCCTTGATATCCACTTTAATCCATCTAATTCCCACTAATTTTCTCCTTAATTTACTCCACCTATTCGATATTTGCACCAATTATAAAGAATATTTATACTACCCTTTGTGATATATTTATACTACCACCTTTGTTAATTTTTAAACTTTTGAATTTTTTTTTTTTTTATCTCTTGAAAATATTTTTTTTTGTTTTAAAAATTTTTTATTTTTTTTTTTATATAAGTTATCCTTATTTTAAAAAAAAAAAAATTAAATTTTTAATTGTGATATTTTAGAGTTGAAATGACCCTTTTAAATTAACTCTTTATTTCTTGTTTTATTTTTCCGGGGTTGTGTTTTCGTGTTTTCTCCATTTTTCTCGTATATATTGTGTCAATTTTCCTCATTCCCTCCTCCTTTCCGGAGTGGGTGGTTCGTTTTTTTTTTTTCTTCCGTTTCTTCTGTGTCTTTTGACCCTTCCTTTTCTTTAGTTGAGAGTTATTGTGGGGCCATATTAAAAATAAATTTTTTTTTAAACCCACCATATTTTTTTTTTTGCCCCTCAGATTCCCCTGATTTTTTTCGCGGTCTTTTTTTTTTCCCTCTTGGAGTTTTTTTTTTTGGGTTTTTTTTTCCTGTGATTAACCTTAATTTTCCCCTTTTTTTTTTTTTTTACTTTCCAACCTTTTCCAAAACCTTTCCCCCCCTCTTTTTTTATTATTTCTTTTCCTCCTTGTTCCCTTCCATAACATAACAAAACATCATCATCTTTATCACTTTTTCATTTTTTTTTCTTTTTTCTTTCCTCTTTCCCTTCCCTCTTTTTTTTTTCTTTTTCTTCTTCCCCTCTTTTTTTTTTTTTTTTTTTTTCTCTTCCTTTCTCTTCCTTCTTTTTTTTTTTCCCCCTCCTTTTTTCATCATGGCCAATCTCACACTGATAAAGAATCCTTCAAGACATTCCTGGATCCAGAAGGATTCCCCTACTTTATGGTTTTTTTTGCTAAGCCATGGCTTGAATCCCTCACCCCCCCTTTTTTTTTTTTTTTTTTTTTTTTCTCTTCTTTTTCCTTCTCCCCCCCTCCCCCTTCTTCTTTCCCCTCCCTCCCCCCCCCCCCCCCCTGTGTTCCTTTTATTGCTCCTTTTTTCCCCCCCCTCCCCCCCCCCCCCCCCCCCTTCCATTTTCCTTCTTTTCCCTCCCCTCCTTCTTTTTTTTCTCCCCCATCTCCCCCCCCCCCCCCCCTTCCTTTTTTTTTTTTTTTTTTTTTTTTTTTTTTTCCCCCCGTTTTTTTTTTTTTTTTCTTTTCCTATCCCTCCCCCCCCTCTCCTCCCCCCCCCTTCTTTTTTTTCTTCCTTCCTCCCTCACACCGACCAGAAGATGATCCGGATCACCACCAAAATTTAATGGGTTCGTCCTTGGACTGAGACACACGGCTGGTGAAAATTTCAGGTCAATCCGTCCAGAACTTTTTTCATAAAGTTGCTGACAGACATACGGACGGATGGACAAACCAATGCCACCAAAAACATCACCTTCTTGGTGGAGGTAAATAAAACAAATAAACAAACATGGTGGGGCTCTGAAGCTAAACTTTGTTGAGCAACACTTTGAGGCAATCACTGTAATCAGGTGCTTTCTGTTACGCTCAATAAGATTTCTGCACCTTTTAATAGGTATTTTGGCCCGGTGGCAATGAGCAGGGTGCTCTGTTTGGTCTGTGACAGTTTTGATTGTTTATTTTTTCTAATTATTATTTTCAACTCCATTTCAAAAGCAATATTTTCTTTCACTAAATAATATTTTTGTAAATTTTTATTTATTATTAGTTTCTTTAGTTTCTTGTTATTTGAATTTGTATTGTGAATTCAGCCCTCTCTTTAATTGAAGGGTATGAATAACTTTGAGGACTACTAAACAGCGTCATTATTTCAATGAGATATATTTCATATTCTTACTGAAAGTGTTTTCTTTTACTTTTAGGCCTGAATCTTTTTTATCTGCGTCATCTTTATTTATTCTTCCATATTTGGACATCGTTTTTGTATAATTCTCTTTTCAATCCCATTAAAGAGACAAATTAACTTCTGATTAAAATGTAGAATTTTATGCCCAATCTGTCCTGTCAGGCTGTAACGGTCCAAATCCACAATTCATAAAAACATGACTCCCTTAAAATATTTTTTCTAGACTTCCCAGAAAAAAACAGCCAAACAAAAACATGTTTTAAGCGTCTGTTATGTGACATGTATCCCTGCAAATCAACAATGTCTTGAAATTGACCTGAATCCGACCTACGTTTGCCACCACAGCTCTGGTGTTGTTACCTGATGCTCAATAATGAAAGCAAAAGAAAAAGGAAAAACACCAAAATGTGAAGAAAATGTTTGTTTCTCTTATTTTAACTGTGACAAATGCCAAGTTTGCATCTGTGGATAGAATCACTTCTTCTTATTCCTGCCCACAGACCATCCCAGCTGTTTCCTAACGTTCCTCTCTTTCATTCTCACATAATCAGAGACCACATGGGAGAGGCCGTCCAGTGCACCCGGGACCCCCAAGAACTCCATCCGACACAAGACCTCTCTGCCAGCAGGTACCTCGTTTGCTCCTCTGCATCTCAGCTCCCTGAAGTGTGAGCGCCCTGAATCTGGGACCGTGGCACGAAGCAGCCGCTCATGCTCGCCACACACACACACACACACACACACACACACACACACACACTCCTGTAAGACCTCCTCTGTCTGTGTTTTGGCTCTGGTCCTGAAGCCAAGCAGACCGAAGCAGGAAGCTTTCCTAATGTTCCCACTCACTGCAAGTAGCCTTGTTTACTGTGAAAAACCACGTGAAGCCTGTCACACTCAACAGAAGAAGGTTGTTTTATGTAAGTGGATCCAGATTACATTAAAGGTTTAAATGAGATGTGTTGCACCACAAAAGCTGCAGCAGTTTCCACGAATGTGCTTCTGAACTGAAGCGCAGACGGTTAGAAATAGACTGTAGCCCAGAAACGTTAGTTCAGACCTGTCGTCTGTCTCAGTCAAGGGGCAAACTCAGCTGGAAAAGAATGAAGCCCAGAAGTTACTGTAAGTTGAATAATTGTAATTCTTTCTTGATCTGCTAGGGGCTCCAAAACAGGACAAATCCATATAGACTCCCATGTTAAAAAGACCAGAAATAAACATGTGAAAGGAATAGGTCACCCACAGAATGATGTAACTTTATTTTCCACTTACCCTCATGGTGAGCAAGACTCTGGAGCACTTTTTAATATCCCAAATGCAGCCGGCGATCAGGAAGGCTTCATGTTTCCCCCCAACTTTCATATAATGGAGTTCGATTGTTTCTGAGCCAAAGAGGTCCATAAAAGTCCACAAAAACTTGTCAATATTCCTCCATACTGCTCGTCCAATGTAATCCAAGTGTCCTGAGTGGGTAGCGTCCAGAATTTCCGCAAAACTACGTCATTTAGTATATTTTTAGAGCCTAAACAGTACTACATCGCACCTCCTGCAAGCACGCCGATGCGCGTTCATGAAACTACGGAAGCCGCGGCAGACGAGATCGCACGTTCTCTTTTTCTTTCGTTCTTTGTTTTAAATCAATATCCAACCCCTCTTGGACCCACTTGTGTTTGTCCCGGTTTGTCTGCAGCTTTGTCGCTCTTAGCACAATGTAAACAGCAAATTTCTTCTTCTACACTTGCATTATCGACAGAGTAGGCTCTGAACGCCGAGGCTTCCGTAGTTTCGTGAACGCGCGTATGCGCGCTTCGCGAAAGTAAGATGTAGTACTGCTGATGTAGTACGGCTCTAAGAATCTACTTAATGATGTCGTTTCAAGTAAATTATGGACGCTACCCACTTAGGACACTTGGATTACATTGGACGAGCAGTATGGAGGAATATTGACAAGTTTTTGTGGACTTTTATGGACCTTTTTGGCTCGGGCCCCGGCGAACTCCATTATATGAAAGTTAGAGGAAAACGAGAAGTCGTCCTGATCACCGGCTGCATTTGAGATATTAAAAAAGTGCTGCAGAGTCTTTCTCACCATGAGGGGAAGTGGAAAATAAAGTTACATCATTATGTGGGTGTACTATTCCTTTAACAACAGAAATAAATAGTGATGCATGATATCGGAATTTTGGCCAATATCAGATATGCCGATATTTCAAAACTCATGTAGCTGATAACCAATATCGATACCGATGTTAAAGTTGAAAGATAATAAGCAGTCATTGCAAATAGCAGTTTTGCTATTCGTTTCCGACACTTTGAAAAATAGGGATGGGAAAAATATCGACACATTGGAATATCGTAATATTTTTACATGCCAATATCAAATCAATATTTAAAAAACGCGATATCGATCTATTTTACTTAGAAAATCTGGCGAGATTTTATCGTTCTGTGACAAAATCTCACAAAGTTTTGTGAATTCTCGCGAGATTTTTATCACAGAACGATGAAATACCGCAAAATTTCCTTAGTAAAATAGATTGATACTGCATTTTTTGAATGTCAGTATGATATCAACATATGAAAATACCGTGAAATTTTTGTGAATTCTCACAGGGTTTTGTAACAGAACGATGAAATATTGCGAGATTTCGTTAGTGAAATAGACCGATACCACGTTTTTAAATGTCAACGTAGCATTTGGAAATATCATGATATTTCAGTGTATCGATATTTTTTCTCACCTCTAGTCTTTAGAAGTTTTAAAGTCTTTAAAAAGAAGTTTTTAAAGATGAAGTTTCTGGGGTTTTAGACTCAAGAAACAGCAGCCTGATCGTTTAAATATCGGCCGATGTCTGATACTCAGTTTTAAGGCCGATATAGGCTGATACCGATAGGGGGATGATTATATATCGTGCATCCCTAGAAATAAATATGTTCGCAGGAGAAATAAACATGTTTACATCCTGGTTCAAAAAATCATTTTAGGTTTAATAGGTCAAGTTCACCTTCATGTCAACTGTGAGGGGAGTTTTTTTTTTATAACTCATCCATTCATATGTTATTCAGTCTTGAAATTACACATAATTAGGGGCGTGTCTTTTTTTTATTTGACAGGCGGCAGACCAAATGCTGATTTTAGCCGTGGAGGCTAATAGTTAGCTCCCTGTTTGCTGAGGAAGGCCTCAGCCTGTAGCAGAGTTGCACAACGAGCGTGTCTTACCTTTAAACTGTCCTATCTTCATACCTGAATGAGTTAAAGTGACCCCTGAGGCGTGTTTTATGGGGAGGAACATAATAACATAATAAAAAGCTCAAAAAGTCAATTTTGCATGTTACCCCCCCTTTAATTAATGGATGGTTTTAATGCAAGCGTCAGGGGAAATGCACATGCTAGCCATTTAAATATGGTAGCTAGCGATGTGTTCGCTTTCAACTTTCAGGCCCGCTGTCATTCATCAGTTTTTGTTTTGTAAATATTCTTTTATAAAACTTGAACATCATCATACCCAACTTTCAGTAAAACAGCAATGAAACACTTCCCATGCTAACTTAGCTAACTTAGCTAGCTGCGCTGACCTTATGACATCATCATCACAGCTACAGTTGGATTCCGGCCCATTGAGATAGTTAAGTTGCCCTTTAAGAAGCTGCTCATCGCAGGAAGTAGAGAAACTAACTATAATTCTGTCGTTGTCTCTTTGTGTCTCCAGTAAACGGCTTTCACTCCAGCGGGAGTCCCTGGCATCACGGAGAGCATCCACACAACAGCCTGGTGAGGAAGAGCAGTGCAGAGCCGCAGGTGAAGCTTCCTCACATTCAGCATGTCTTCATATGACACACATGTGACTGCGTTTAGATTCATGAAGGCAGTGGTGCCTTCAGTGCTGTGACGCTTCACTTTTCTCCCGATTCGATTCTTTACAATTTTTGGGTGTCGACTAGGGCTGCCACAAATAATTATGTTGGCCAAAATTTTGATTGGTAGTGTCTGTGTTTGTTGATGTCAACATATATAGTTGTGCGAAAAAGTGTGTGTCCCCTTCCTGATTTCTTTTTTTTTTTTTTCATGTTTATCACACTTAAAGGGCAACTCAGTAACTTTTTTACCTCAATAAATGCTTTTCGGAATCCCCGTGGGGCTAAACAAAGTGTTTACGGAGCGATTCAATGTACCCCCCCCTCCCGCCGGGGCCTCTGGCCTGTGAGCAGCTAAAAACAACTTTGCCTGCGCCGACCCGAGCAGAACTTGCGACAACAGAAACCGCTGTACGGTACTCAGGTCCCCTATCTACCGAGCTGCTTCCAGCTCTGATTTGAACCAGACTACCAGCGCTAATTCAAAGAAAACATTTCTTTAGCTTCACACCACCTAAACACGGCTCCTGGCTCTCATAACCAACTCTTTGCTGGACCAGAGTGATTCACGTAGCTGCGCTGCCTGGGCGCCGGGTGAAGCATCACTGCTTCAGGCTCAATAATCACTTGTCACGTCCGCAAAAAGTAAATAAAAGTTCGTATTCTTACCTGCTACTCGCCAACACCAGAGAAAAATATAATCCACGGCATATTTACCCGCAAATCGCGGGTAAAACGTCCCGTTTCAGAAAATACAGGACTTTGCTTTGAGCAGAGGGAGACGAGGTGCTGCTACCAACGCAGCAAAGTAGCATCAACAAGCTAGTAAACGCTTAGAAATATGTCCAGCGATCAAAATAGAGGAAAGGCAGGTAGAGAAGCCGTCTGTGTGCTGTGGGGGTGTAAGGGGGGTTGAACACGACAGTGAAAGGACGCCACTAGGGGGAGCCCCGAGCTGAAGTTACTGAGTTCTGCTTTAAATGTTTCAGATCTTCAAACAAATTAAAATATTAGACAAGTAAACACAAAATGCAGTTTTTAAATGAAGATTTTTATTTTCAAGTGGGGAAAAAAATCCAAACTTAAATGGCCCTGCGTGAAAAAGTGATTGCCCCCTAAACCTAATAACTGGTTGTTCCACCTTTAGCAGCATCAACTGCAATCAAGCGTTTGTGATAACTGGCAGTGAGTCTTCTACAGCGCTGTGGAGGAATTTTGTTCCACTCATCTTTGCAGAATTGTTGTAATTCAGCCACATTGGAGGCTTTTCCAGCATGAACCGCCTTTTTAAGGTCATGCCACAGCATCTCAATGGGATTCAGGTGGGGGCTTTGACTAGGCCACTCCAAAGTCTTCATGTTGTTGTTCTTAAGCCATTCAGAGGTGGACTTGCTGGTGTGTTCTGGATCATTGTTCTGCTGCAGAACCCAAGTGCGCTTCAGCTTGAGGTCACCAACAGATGGCCGGACATTCTCCTTCAGGATTTTTTGGTAGAAGCAGAATTCATGCTTCCATTTACCACAGCAAGTCTTCCAGGTCCTGAAGCAGCAAAACAGCCCCAGACCATCACACTACCACCACCATATTTTACTGTTGCTATGATGTTCCTTTTCTGAAATGCCGTGTTACTTTTATGTCAGATGTAATGGGACCTACACCTTCCAGAAAGTTCCACTTTTGTCTCGTCAGTCCACAGAGTATTTTCCCAGAAGTCTTTGGGATCATCAAGATGCTTTCTGGCTAAACTGAGATGAGACTTTATGTTCTTTTTGCTCAGCAGTGGTTTTGGTCTTGGAACTCTGCCATGCAGCCATTTTTGCCCCCCAGTCTCTCTCTGATGGGGGAGTCATGAACACTGACCTTAATTGAGGCAAGTGAGGCCTGCAGTTCTTGGATGTTGTTCTGGGGTCTTTTGTGACCTCTTGGATGAGTCGTCGCTGTGCTCTTGGGGTCATTTTGGTCGGCCGGTCACTCCTGGGAAGGTTCACCACTGTTCCATGTTCTCACCATTTGTAGATAATGGTTCTCACTGTGGTTCTCTGGAGTCCCAAAGCTTTAGAAATGGTTTTGGAACCTTTTCCAGACTGATAGATCTCAATAGGTTGCTTGCACCAACGTCACGTTCATAAGACGTTAGCGCGCGAAATGCAGACGGAGGGCCAGAAGGAAAGTCGCCTGTAATATCTGTGTGGAAAACGCCTCTGTGTCTGCAGTTTATAGCTGCTTCAATAAAGCTATCAGAGAAAATGATACTTTTTTTTTGGAGTACCTAAAACTGTCGTTAACAAAGTTGAAAAATGTCGAAAACTGACAAAACAATGCTGTAAAACGTGGATTTTAAACCTCCGCCTTCATTTGGGAGGAGCAGAGTCTAACAATGCCAAAGTTTACAGCGACCACTTTCTAAAACAGGTAAGATAATTTATTATTATTTTATTATTATTGTTAAGGATATTTCCCCACTCTCTCTGGCAGCAAACCATGGGGGTTTCTGTGGATCTCTGTGAACCTAGTTTGGAGAAATGCGGTTTGACTTATGCACAGCCTCAAATTCGATTGGGAATTTGGGATAACAGAAGTAAAATAAATTAATATACAAGATCCAAGCACATAAAATTTATTTAAAATAGCATAACTCACTATTACCCGCAGAAACAAGGTGAGAGCCATTCAAAGCTTATTTGGATCCTGGTTGACCCGACATGAAACAGAATAACTGTCGGCTTCTCGGCTGCTGAAGGATTCATTCATCAGACAGACATGAAGTCATGAGCCTTGCTTTCTTTTTTTTTTTTTTTTTTTTTTTTTTTTTTTTGCGGACCTCGGATGGATCTCTGCCCCGCTTGCAGCCTCATTCTGGGCTTTGCAGCATGTGTCTCCTGATGAAGCAAATTATGCTATATATGTATAAGTACAGTCCATTTTATGGTTTAAAAAAAACAAACAGCTGATCGTCCTCGTGTGTGATGGGGGCCGAGCCTCACACATCCTCCACTGCTCACATACAGGCTAACACCGCAACAGTGTGGAAAATCCCTCTTAGGGAGAGAAAGCGATATTGGAAAGGCAGCTCAGCCTCATGGGGGAGACTGACGCGTCCAAACTACGTTAACTTATTTATTTTGGACACCTGGCCCCCCTACAGTTGTAATTTTTTGAGATCGGATGCCCAGAAGTAAAGTTATGAGCGTTGCTTTGTCAGCAACAAGATGGTTTGTGATGTCATCACCTCACGGCCAGTAAATCTACAAGATTATAAGACCAGTCTGGTTTATTTAGACGTCATGGGTCATATCTTATGTATAAATATATTTTTTGGCAATATGGTGTCTGGACCAGCCCATTCAAAGCCTCAGCGTACTCGCTGTCATTCATTTTGCTGTGTTTTGAACTGGAGGAAAGCACTTCTTGCCCTCCGTCTGCATTTCGCGCGGCGTTCGGGTCACGTGACTGAAAGCCACCTATTACTTTGTTTCTCATTTGTTTCTGAATTTCTTTGGATCGCAGCCTGATGTCTAACTTTTGAGGATCTTTTGGTCTTTGTCAGGCAGGTCCTATTTAGGTGATTTTTTTTATTGAGAACAGGTGTGGCAGTAATCAGGCCTGGGTGCGGAATCGGCTGTTACGTCCCGATCAGGGATTGATTAGGTGTTTCCTTTATACGGACACAGCAGCAGCGGGCTGCCCCTCTCTTTGGCCAGAGATGCATCTCTTTTTCCTCTGCGTGGTTTTCCTGTCAGTTACGGTTTTATGACCAGCAGTTGGTTTGATTCTGCCTCACATGAGCCGCTCTGTCCTGCATGCAGCTCAGTGCTGTATACAGCATCACCGGGCGGTGCAGGAGTTTAAATGTAACGCACCAGCAGCCTGTTCATTCAGGCGTAACTACAGTGAAGGCGGCTGTAGCGCTGAACTGAGGCGCCAAAGTATACGATAATAAAGTCAACATAATGTGTAACACATGGTTCTTATTTAGCGAAGCAACACGACAATGTGCTGGTTTAACGTAAGTGGTACAGCGCGTGCATCACTGCGGGTTTGACGGGGCTGCTGCTGTGTGACGTGACCCGTGAAGGAGTGACAGAAAAAAGTTTGCTATTACAATAGGCCTATCTGTTGTTTCACAGTTTATTTAAAATCTAGTGTGTTGGTTTTATTTGCTGTCCAAAAGATAAATAATAATTTGCTCCCAAGCTTCAGATAAATGGAGAAATAACCAAATAGTTTCCTTTGTGATTTCCACATACATGCATAAATGATCAATTCCTCATTAATTTGAAGTTAGTTTGGTGTACAAATGTATGCTAAATATCTTTTCTTTTTTTAAATGTGGCTGGAAGAATGTAGGATTAATTAGAGGAGGTGTCCTAATAAAGTAAAATAAGAATAAATAAAAGGAAAAAATATAACAAATTTGACACCTCCTGATTCCCCAATTCCACCTTCAAGTATTAGGATTCAGAAATCAGATTAGGCTAATGTCTGATGACCCCCCCTCTTCGCTTACTGCTGTAGGGAAACACTGGATCTGTCTTTTTCTCTTAATTTTTCATTTTATTGTAGAAGTATCGGATCGTTACTCGGTATCGGCCGATTCTCAAGATCAAATGACTCGGTATCGGGGGCAAAACCCCCGACCCGATAGCCATGACTACACATGTGCATCATGCATGTGGCAATGTTGGAAAAAAAAAAAAGCTTAAAAACAACAAAAGATGAGTCAGTTATGAAATTAGTCAACGACTATTTTTATAGTCGATATAATCACGATTAATCGACTAATCGTGGCAGTGGAAGTGTCAATCCGATTTAAATTGGGATCCTTCGATTTAGCTGATTTTCGTGATTTTTCGTTGATTTCAGACCACGTTGTCTGCGTTTCCTGCCTTCTGTTAAAGTCTTTCTTTCCAGAAACAGATATAACGTCATGTAATTAGACAGTCGAAGAAAAACATGTCGCACTCTGCTGGAGAAAAACTGGAACTTTCTTCACAACTTACTAGCGGTGGGTATTGGCAAAAACTTCACGATATGATACGCATCACGATATGTGGGTCAGTTTTGAAAAAATTGTGATACTGCAATATATTGCAATATTTTATACTGTCAGAAAAATTTTAAATGTAGCTTTAAATAAAAGTTGTATCTATGTACATACATCGGATGACTGACGCGACAAAATAAGTAAAAATCAATTAAATTTAGTTTCTCCATGTCCTGTTTATTAAACTGTGGGAAAACCCAACTGAATAAATGTGCAAATAAAATAAAAATAATGTGCTTTTTAAATAGAAATAGAAAAATAGAAAAGTTACGATCTCTGAAAGGGTTTGGTTTTTTAAATTTTGATAAGTAATCATGAGATGTGCGTGCTATTCTGGTGTGGCTTGTCATTAAAGCCAGTTTCCAGAGATGAATAATAGTTTAAATTAATGCTCCGATGTAATATAGATAAATAAATGTCAGAATTCTTTAGAGATCTCTGGATAACATACCTATAGGTTATCATGACCTTAGACGACTGTCCAACATTGTAAATCCAGATGTTGACGCTGCTTTCAATGTTGGCAGATACGAGGTAATTGGGACTCGTTCCCCAGGCAACGGCGGCGGCGCAAGATGGCGCAACACACAAAACGCTCGTCAGTCTGTACAAGTAGTTATGTCATGTATTAGTTTGTTCTCCTGTTGGCACATTGCTCAAATGGATATTCAAATTTATTCGAATTATGCGTAAATTTTAGAGCAAATACTCGGAACGTCATTTTGGAGCAATTTTGACGGTCCGAACCCGGTCACACATTTTAACTTGTTCTTTCTAATGTGTGTAAAGTTGAACGTGAACCTGCAGATGTACGTAGATATCAGCGGAAAGCAGAGACGTTCTACGTGCTGGACCGATGCTGATAGAACAAAGAGAGAACGAAATCTCACGAGATTTCGGTCGTGAAATAGATCAATATCGTGTTTGTAAATATCGATATGATATCGGCATATAAAATATTGTGATATATTTTAGTGTATTGATATTTTGTCCCACCCCTACAACTTACAGTCATCCTCAAAATCATTCTAACCATCCAATTAAAGAAAAGGCTAAATTCACAATCGTAATTCAAATATCAAGAAACAAAAAAAAACTAATAATAAATACAAATTTACAAAATTATGATTTAGTGAAATACAATATTACTTTTGAATTGTGGTTGGAAATAATAATAATAAAAAAACAAACAAACAAAACTGCCCCAGACACATTAGGGCACCTTGCTCATGAACAGTGGACCAACATACCTGTCAGCAGGTGCAGACGTCTGATTGGACGTTACAGAAAACACCTGATTGGGGTGGTCTCAAAGGGTTGCCCAACAACATTTTCCCTTTGGAGCCCCATCATGCTTGTATCCTTGTTTTTTTTTTTGTTTTTAATATTTCTGTTGAACCACGATTCAGAATCAATGTCATGATGTTCATATTTTTATTTCATCCCCTTTTTTTTCCTTTTTCTTGTGTTTTTTTCCTTTAATGGGGGATGGAAAATTAAACCACGTGTGTTTTTTTTTCCCCTTTTTTTTTTAATTTGCTTTTTTTCCTCCGACTCTTTTCTGAAATCACGTAATTTTACTCTTTAGAAGTTTTCAATAAAAAAGCAATATTGATCATTTTCTATATTCCATTTTAATGCCAGAATGGGCCGGTAACACTGGGAGTGCTGGGAATATCGGACAGTTCTAGCTGTGAATATGATATTGTAACTCCAACAATTGCAGCAAACAGTGACTCAGCAGTTTGCTTCCGCCTACATCCTTAGTCATAAAGATAAATTACAGCTATAATAATGGCATGATGTCATTTTTCCACCTTTTAACTGCCTCTGTTTTCTCATTATTAATGGAAAGGCAGTTAAAGCAGATTAATCCTCCTCCAGCATCAGAATTAGCCAGCAGCCAGAACCAGATCCACCCCTGCTTCTCTGACTGTAACGCATGCAGACACACTCATGTGGGTTCTAGATTTGCTTCTGTATTTATTCTTGTTTGGTCCGTTTATCAGAAGCGATTGTTAAACTTCCTGCTCAGTTCTTCTCTCGCAGCTCACTGGTTTGTTTCAGCTGTGAGCGTAAATGTTGACACACCAGCAGATGCACATAAAGAGAAAAGCAAATCATGCTTTGCTCTGCAGAACTGTCCACACACACACACACACACACACACCAGCAGCACCAGTCAGCTGCTCATGCTGGACAAACAGCAGCGTGTGTGTGTGTGCATGTGTGTGTGTGCATGTGTGTGTGTGTGTGTGTGTGTAGCCGTCATGTCCGACACGGAGGACGGAGGTTTTGATGCAGCGTCTTTTTCCTCCCCGCAGAGTCCAGGATCAACGTCGCCCACCAGGAAGCAGAACAAGGAGTCCACAGTCACGGTGAGTCCCCAGACCTGGACTAGTCCTGGACCTGTACCCCTCCCAAACTGTCCCAGACCTGGACCTGTCCCAGACCTGGACCCATCCCAGACCTGGACCCGTCCTAGACCTGGACCATCCCAGACCTGAACTAGTCCTGGACCTCGACCCGTCCCAGACCTGGACCATCCCAGACCTGAACTCGTCCCAGACCTGGACCCGTCCCAGACCTGGACCATCCCTGACCTGAACTAGTTCTGGACCTGGACCTAGACCAGTCCCAGACCTGAACTCGTCCTAGACCTGAACTCGTCCCAGACCTGGGCTCATCCCAGACCTCGACCCGTCACAGACCTGGACTCATCCTAGACCTGAACTCGTCCCAGACCAGAACTCGTCCGAGACCTGGACCCGTCACAGACCTGGACTAGTCCTGGACCTGAACAAGTCTATGTTAGTCACGTTATTTTTAACAACAGGAACCTCAGATCCAACCTGGACGAGGTTTTTAAAGAGCATTTGTAACCAGAAATGTTAAAGGGTCCATTTTCTGCATGTTGACTTTTTTAAGTGCTCTAAATGATCTTCTGGGGTGTTTTAACTCACAAACAGACTAAAAATATCCATGAAAACAACTTCATAGTTATCAAGAGTCTATAAGACTTTCTCATAATGCATTTTTTACGACCGGCTTGACTTCAGCATTTTCTTCACACGTCACTGGCTGGTCTCTCCGGTCTGGAACACCGTCCACTTCCAGACTAAAGCGGCTAAAGCGTCCAAAGCGGCACCAGATAAGAACTTTAACTCTGGTTAACTTTATGCTAATTAGCTATGACGCGGTTCAGCGGCAACAGGCGGCAGCCAATCAGAGTAGAGGTGTCCTCCTATCGAGCAGCCCCAAAAAACAACGCATGTGACTTTGGTTCCGACAACAACACACTTGTTCTGCCGATGCCGGGAGGCTGATTACCTGTTCAGGTCCATCCCTGGTAATGAACTTCTTTTTTGGCTCCTGGGACTTAAAAAGAAAAGAAAAAACCTCCTGGACGTTCAACCTGAAGTCCCGCTGGAACCGTCTCTGTCCGGCCGCAGCTGCAGCTCCCGCCGGCGCCGAGGAAACCTCCTGCACTCAAACCCGGAGAGAGGAACCAGGCGAAGCCGTCTTCTTCAGGTGTACAGCAGCATCACAGTGATGTCATCCACATCCATGATGAGTCCAGATGATTTTAAGGGTTAAACGCGCGTATTTATGGTCCTGGCAGACCATGTTAATGATAAAATAACAATTATCAACGGGAATTAATGTCATTCACTGACCGCCTCACCCCTTTCCCCGTTCTTCCAAAACGTTTTTCGCCTCCTGCTCCGGCTATTTTTCTTTAGAACACGCACATGCACGCACGTGCGCTCTCCTGACTTTGTCTCGGCTGCAGCGTATGCCGTGTCTCTGCTTGTCTTTTGTTTCGTGTCATACAAGACTTCGTTCCTGCGCAGTGTTTTATGCATTTCTGTGATAAACATATGAACTAAAAATATCTGAAATCATTATCAGCATGTGTTAAAACGCACCGGCTCTGCATAATTATGAGAAAGTGACCGGGATGCACGCGCACGCTCTCCTCATATTGAGCACAGCTTGTGAATTTGTGTTGTTTGTGTGCAGCGAGTTTAAATGTCAGTGTTGGGCAGCGTGGAGAAAATAATGTGAAGTTGTTCCACATTAAATAAAGCCGCTTCACCAAACTAGCAGACGAACTGTGGCTGGATTAATTCTACCGGGCTGAACGGGCTGGATGATGCGGAGATTCTTCCTTTTTTTCTCTAAACAAAGATCACAGAAACAGCAGCGCGCGCAGTTTGAAGCCATATTCTGAGTTTATTGTCATTACTGCTTTTTTGTTTCAGCCATATTTTAATGTATTTCAAAATTATAAAAGTTTGATAATGCTGTGGTGGATAAATCATAACGCCAATTGTTTGTTTTCCTCAGAAAACAACTCAATCCGCTTGTGACTAAATAGAAAAAACATTTTAATATGTTAATGCTCTTTGATTTTTCCCCCCCTGTATTATAATGACCACACAAACGTCCTGCAGCTCTGCTCTGCTTTAACTGAGGGGAACGTGAGCAACAGCAACAACGCTGTCCAGAAGTGGCTGTGCGGCTCCTTTAAATGAGCAGTGCGATTTAACTTTGACGTCAGTCACGTGATGAGCGACCAAAGAGGCCAGAATATCTTCCCGCTTTGGAAGCTGTCCTGTTTGTCACCCAGCCTCGGGCGTCTTTGCCGCTTTTGTCGCCTTTGGTCTGAACGTACAGTTAGAGTCCTGATGTCTACTGAGGTAATAAAGTTACAAATCTGTTGACACACCAGCAGATGCACAAAAAAACTAAGTCATTGCTGCCGAATAAGACCAACATAGTGACTCAAGCTTAACATTAACGATACGTTTCAGACATGCACGTAACGATACAGAGCTATTTATTTTTTTCACATTTGTAATAAAACTGTCTTTAATACAATAAAGTGACCTTAAAATAGCGATTTTCATATTTTATTTACAAAAAAATACATTTTTGTGTTTATTTGGCTGCAGATTTCTTCACCATTTTGCCCGTATTTCGCATGAAATTTTGGGTAATATCATACCACTGGTTTTCTAGTTTATCCCTGGAAAATCTTTGTTTTGAGGGCCAGATAGCCCCACCAACCAGAATCGGGACACCACTTCCCCTTTGCATGAAGAAACGTTTGGGCCAAGGGGGGAACTGGAATTCACCTTAATGTATGAGATCATTAAGCTGGAAGCCTTACAAGCCCCGGATGTGGGGTCGCTGGGGACATGGGACCAGACCCACAGGCAATAAGTGGGGGCACAAATTGAGGCTTTCATCCCCCCTCCCCCATCTGTAGCTGAGGAAGCGGGGGTCAGCTGTAGGCTAAAGCCCTGTTAGCTGTCAGCCTCTGGACCTCTGCTGATTAAATAAGAAGCTCCATGAGCCAGCTGAGCTTCAACAGAGGCCTGAGGTCCTGATTCTGCCGTTCCAGGTCGAAGCGATCAGCAGGATCATGTTCAGCCTGAGAGGAGAGGGTTTGGCTGGAGACAGAAACCGGGGAAAAGTTGTCGTTATGATTTGCTTTAAGATTACGAGATGGCCGTTACTGACTTATTATCTGAGAGGAGTCTAGTTTTGCCAAACCGTGGAGGTAATGCTGCAGCAGATGAGCTAAAGTTGGCCGTCTGAGTCACTTCGTCACCAGAGTGAAAGTTTCAGGAAGCCCACGAGAGCCCTGCAGTCGCACTTCAGTGTGATCTGATCTGCTCCGTCCTCCGGAGGTTAACCCCCGAAGGCTTTCACCAGCACATTCAGCATCACTTCTGCTGCCATTTAACCGCTCCAGGATGAGGACAGGATCTGAGAATCCAGCTCTGAACGTGGAAGCCTCATCACAAAACTGAAGCCGCCAAGTCTCTGACAAAGTTTCCCCAAAACAAGACAAGAAAGAACAATTTCAGCCCGAACAGAAATGTTCATTCTGACTTCGTCAGGTCCACCTTCTAGTACTGGATCAGACCCTCTTTCCTCCAGAACTCTTAGTTCCTGGTCTGATAAATCCATTCCTCAGAGATTTGCTCCACGTTAACATGATGGCATCACACAGGTGGTAACCCTCAGAACTCCGCCGGGGGCGCCGGTACCAGCAACGGGGCCGTACTTTGCAGAATATCTCAGGAACCACGCAAACTGCTATCGCAAGCTGACCCTTTGGGCGATCTCTGGTGAACTTGGGGTAATTCTAACCTTCCCAGAAGGTTTTCAATCCAGCCGGTAAGAGCAGCGATTTTTCCAGGAACTTGGCACATGAATTCTACCATAACTCCATTATAAGTTCATTAATTATTACATTTTGTGATAAAAACGAGTAAATTACTTTAGCGGGTTTCCGCGATGAAACAATAAAAAATTCTGGTCTGTCTCTCACCCAATGAGATGCTCAGATTTCTTCTTCTTTTGTTTTTACAATGGCGACATCCAATCCGAGCAGCCAAAGATCAGCATGAGGTGAAATAATTATCTTCCAGTATCAAAAGCAAAGGAATAATAATCTACCATGGCCAAAACAAAGATAAATAATAAATATTTACTAACAACCTTTGAACGTGGAAATGTGCACAAGCTTTACAAACAAGCTTTGCGCACTATATGGCGTGTGCTTAGTGCGCATTTCCTGCGCACACATGTTTTTTACTGCATTTACTGTGGTTTATGATAGACAGAAATTATTGTTTGTTCTATATTGAGTAAATTGTAAGGGTAATGATTTCGTGGGTCATAATTTCACAGGGTTTGTGGGAGAGGGAAACCTGTCTTGTTCCAGACAGAAACGGTTTCATGGAGAGGCACAAGTGACTCAGTGAATGAAAAAAACAAGTGGAGTAAAAATGTAAATATTTTTTGTTGCGTTTGTCTTATAATGTTGGGGTCATTTTCTCCTGGTAGCCAAGGCCTGAGAGAAACATATTTGAAAACAAAAAAGCTTGTACATTGTTGATCTTAGTCCTGTCTACATCCTGGAGGAGGAGGGGTGGAGGTGGTGGAGAAATACAAATACCTGGAGTTCAGCTGGACAACAGACTCGACTGGAAATGCAACACTGACTACATCTACAAGAAAGGTCAGAGCAGACTTTACTTCTTAAGGAAGCTGAGATCATTCAACGTCTGCACCAAGATGTTGCAGATCTTCTACAAGTCTGTTGTTGAAAGTGCAATTAGCTTTGCAGCATCTGCTGGGGAAGCAGCATCAGAACCAGAGACTTGAAGAAACTAAACAAGCTGATCAAGAAAGCTGGTTCTGTGCTGGGGAGAACTCTGGAGCCGCTGGAGCTGATCGTTCAGAAAAGAATGCTGCACAAGCTGATGAAGATGATGGGGGACACTTCCCATCCTCTCCACAACACGGTGAAGAATCAACAGAGTGTGTTCAGTGGGAGGCTGCGTCAGGTTTGCTGTAGGACGGAGAGATACAGAAATTCATTCCGAGCATCACCCTGAAGAACAAGACTGACTGACTGACTTATTATTGTTATGTTATTATTTCCTATAAATGTTATATTGTTAAAAACAAAAAACAAAAAAAAAGAGTGAGCTTTTTACTAGGGCTGGACGATTATGGAAAAAATTATAATCACGATTATTTTGACTGATATTGAAATCACGATTAATATACACGATTATTCATTGATTCTATAGAAAGTGTTTATTGAACCACATAACTTAACTTGAAATATGACTTTTAAAAAAATTACACCGAAAATAAATTAGAAACAAGTAAAGGAGTAAAATAAGAATACTATTCAATATAATAATGGCAATAAAAAATGAATACGCAGTCTACATACATTCCTGTTCTATCCTCCCTGCAGTTTGCTTCCTATAACTCCACCAGTCTGTTCACTTCACGATTAATTGTTTTTCTTCGATTACAGTGTTTTTGTGATTGTGAAATGGCAAAATTGAAATCACGATTAAAATTCGATTAATTGTCCAGCCCTACTTTTTACAATGTTGAATTTCCCTTCTGGGATAAATAAAGTATTTTTTAATTTCATTTCATTTCACTCTTGTCTTTTCTTAAATTAAATTCTGTGATTTTAAATTTCCGTTTTGTTTTTAGACTCATATATCTATTGATCCATTCATGTGGCATCATTTTAGCACACATATTTGTCCTGAAAAAAAAGATATTCATCATTTGACTGCACGAAAGGGTTGAGATTATACATGCATGAATAGACAGAAAGGCCAGGCGGGTGGAAAATAGATATAAATGGCTCGGAGTTCTTGTCATGTTGGTACTAAGGGGCCCAAAGTGGGCCAAGAACTAGTGTTCAAAGCAGGCCCAGTTGCCCGGATACCGCAGCTAGGAATAATGGAATAGGACTCGGTAGAGCTGGGCGATATGGGAAAAGGTTCTATCACGATAATTTTTTACATATTGTTTGATATCGATATACAGTATATCACGATATAAAACAAATCATTATTGACAATGTTAAATGTTACTCTTACTGTTACTCATATGAGATGTAAAGATGTCAGAAGATTACTTTTACTCAAATATTTATTTATTTTCTGTCAAAGTTGAATGTGACATGTAACATTACACAGCTGTGTCAGATAAAACAGATACACAAACAAGTTCAAATAAACGATGAAAACCTTAATTCTGAAACAAGAATCTTATTTTCTTTTAAAAAAGAAAAGAAGCAGAATGGACCATTTTTCAATGTCATAATAAAAAAATGCTATATTTGATATTATAAAAGCACCAACAGTAACTTTCTCTGGACAACGGATGATAGAAACTTAAATCAAGGCTTAGAAATGATCAGAAACTTTATAGATAAGGATAAAGTGGGTTTTGGTGGATCTAACTCACCGCTGTAGCATCTACATGCTGGAAACCAGCTTCTCTCTGTGATGACGCTGCATTCCTATTTTTATGACATGCGTAGTTGATGTGACATCGTTCTGGTTGTATCAGCTGATATATATTGTTATCAAATTATCGGCCAGGCCTACGACTCCGGTTCTATTTTGTGGATTTTCTCTCTGAACTGGGGCCATGATTAAGAGTGATGGCCGGGGGCATTGATGTTGCTCTGCTAGAGGTGAAATTCTTGGACTGGTGAAGGACGGATAAAAGCAAAAGAATGTTTTCATGAAATCAAGAACAGAAGTCGAAGATGATCAGATACCGTCGTAATTCCGACCATTAACAAAGCTAACTGGTGTGTGTGAATTGTAGCCTCGGTTTCCAGGAATGGCACCTGCTCTGGTCTTCTGCTGCTGCTCTTCTTCAGACCATCTCTGGAAACTCCAGAGATGGTTGTGTGTGAGAATCCCGGTAAACTCTTAGATCAGGATGCAGTGACATCACCAGCTTCTCCTGTGTCTCCATCCTACAGATGAACTCCGTGACCTTCCCGTCACCGGCCTGCCTGACCGAGCAACAGCTGCTGAAACCAGACGAGTGGAGCTACTGCGACTTCTTCTGGGTGAGTTTACTGGGACAGGTTGAAAACACGCGGGTGTTTTGGCCTGGTAGCGCACGGTCTCGTATTCAGAGCCGTACGTGCTGATTTCAGCTTTAAAAATCAGATGTTTTCAGCTGATCTGTTGACAAGAAACGATCTACCAAACACCTGTTTGTTACTGAAAGCAACAGTTTTATGCAGCTGTGAGGAATCACACTGAGACCATAGCAGCTCATTTTGCAGCGTTACTATTTCATTTTACTCATCTAAAGTTTTACTATACAAATACTTTAGTGGCATCGTTTATCTCAAGCAGAATGAATCAATGTCGGCTTGTTGTCCTCCAGGATAACTTCTCTTTTATCTGCACGGCACAAAAGGGTCAGATTATTAAGATGCAGTGACGTCCTAACTCACCCCCTCTGGAGCATCAGTGATGTACTTTGGAGGAACGGTGGTTCACACCTCCAGCAGATTTCTGCATGTGTGTGTGTGTGTGTGTAAAGCTGTTCTGGCAGCATGTGTTGGTCCAGCTCTTTTTTGCCTTCCGTCTGCAGCTCACTGTCATCTCTCAGAGCCATTTACTATGTTAACACATGTAAAACACTTTCATTTTTCAGATAGTATTCCTAATATAAAGCCTTTTTTAAACAAATCTGTCTATTTAGAGTTGTTTAACTCATTGACTGCCAGACGTTTTCAGATCAGAGCGCTCCATATTGCGAGATTTTTAAGCATTGTCACAGATTTTTGGAGAGCCACAGAATATTGTGTACTGTGCCTATGCAAACACCAAATCTACCAAAGGAAAGCTTAGACTGTTCTTTCATCGGAAAAAAAAACCCGTCTGTTTCTAGCTTTTTTCGTTCTTTAGTAATCTGTAGTAGAACATGCGGTAGTTGCAGTAAAAATGCCTGCTTTAACGTTTACAGACCTGAATGGCAGCCAGTGAGTTTGCATAAAAACAGCCATTTAAACCAACAGAATTGATGTTAAAAGACACATTTTAACATGAAAAATGAGCTTTAATCAAAGTAAAAGTGCAGAAACATCAGATGTTTTCCAGCTTTGCAGCAAACGGAGCATCAGCGCTGACTGCGGTAAGATCCAGCTCTGCAGGAAGATGCCGTACACGTGAGCGGGGGCAGCGCAGAGCCAGCTGGCCTCGGCTGCTCTGACTGGACATGTCTCACCTGCAGTCTAATCTCCACCAGGTGCTCCAGACATGGACGCGGTAACAGCAGTCAGGAACTCCGTGTTCATCATCTGGGTCTAGATACGGTGACGTGGATCTAACTGGGTCGTCCTGGGCGAAGAATCCATTTTATTGATTCATTTGAATTTGCTGTTTGTGAGGATTTTTTTTATGAACATGATTTTGTTCGGCAGCTGAGCCGACACACGAAATTCTGTGAACATATTGTTCATTTAGGAAAACCGTAGGTCATAGAGGAGCCTGATGATGTCACTAACACCCACCCCCACCCTCCAACAAGTAAATACAACTGATTGGATCACTTTTCCACCATCCATGTAAACACGTCAGCTGGAAGCTCTGATCAGAAAGATTTCAATCAAGATGATAAAAATAATTTTAATTATTTTTTTTCCCCTTTATATAACTTTCCTTTACCACCCCCTTCCCTTTTCTTCCTCCTTCGCTTTCCCATTTTTCGAATTTACCCCCCCTTCCTCCTTCTTTTTTTTTTCCCCTTTTCTTTTTTTCCCTCTTTTTTTTTCTCCTAGGGTTGATTGTAGGCTTAAAGAGTCCATTTTCCCTTTCCGGGATCTAAGGGCCTCTTACCCCACCTCCCCTTTTTTTTTTTTTTTTTCCCCTCTTTTTTTTTTTTTTAAAACCTCTATTATCATATACAGTATATTGATATTTAATTTTTGTTCCACCCTAATCAATGCAGTGTTTCCTCTTGAAATTGGTACTTGGCGAGGTGGCACCTAGGGAGAGCGTGGGGGGGGGTTGGGGGGCTGGCTTGGTAGCTGCGGTGATGATTATAACAACTGCTTTGTTAAATTGATAATTTAATTAGATATTAAATACAGCAAGTCTGAACACTGAAACACTTTCACATTAAATTAACAACGAACAGTTCATTAAGGTACACAAAGTTTTAGTCTTTCTGACAAAAATGTTTATTAGTTTTAGTCACATTTTAGTCATTTCTGTATCTGATAGTTTTAGTCAATGAAATTAAAAAAGGTTTTAGCCAGTTACCAGATTAAAAAAAAGAAAAAAGTTTGAATTCAGGTCATTAAGTATTGGAAATTGGAATCAAGGTTACAGGTTCTATCAAGTGAAATTCATAAAACAATGAAACTTATTACTTTTTTATATCAATAATAGAGCCTACAAGGCATTCTGTTTTCTTTGTGATGGATTATAGGCTGTTAAAAGTGTGTCAATCCTTCCATCGTTTCTGACCAAAGCAGTCAAGCAGCTCGGTTGATGCTGCCTCACCTGCGTGTCTGACCGCAGGTGTGTTGCGCTCATGTGCACCAGAGTCCTGCAACAGTTCGGATTCCCGACGGTAACCCGCAAAAACACTGTTTAGCAGATAGAAAAGACAAAGATTAATATCACGGTTCAGGTGTGGACGGATATTATGTAGTTTGGGCGTCGCGGTAAGAATAAGTTTTATTTTCTTATGTTTGTGGACATGACGTGTTTTAAACATCATTTCCAGCGCATGCAGAGACACTACTGGTGATGCGAAGAGGGAACGGAGAACAAAGTTAAAACCAGGATGATGGTTTTTATGCAGGAATGTCTGAATCAAATAAATAAAGCCCCTAAGTGGCAAAATGACAGAGACTACAGTGAATTTACATATTTAGTAACTGAATGTGTTGACATGTGGGTCAGGTTTGACAGGGACCCGAACCGAGACCCACTCGGTTCCGGTTCCGGTTCGGGTTCGGGCGGATGCAGAACTCTGATGTGAACGCGGCTGCACGCCAGGTGATGGTTGACATGACTAAACAAGAAGGGGATAAAACTACTTTTTATGCTTTTGACAGACAGATTAATGCATAATAAGCAGAAATTTGCTGCATCATGAACGTCTGACAGACCAGACACTGACATTTCCGTCCAGTCTCGTCCTGTCAACGAAAATTCACACATTTCATAGAGACACGTTTAGCGTGTTGTCTCGTTATTGTCATGAAAAAAAGGGGCGTCAACGATACGTTAACGAAAACATTCACACAGCTAACACTGGACAGGTTGAAGGCCGGGAAAGGAAAGGGCCCGCTTGTGTTCATCATCATTCATCATCATTAAATAATCCAGTAATTATTGAAAGTTGTTGCAAAATGCTTTCCAGAAAACGCCACGAATAACAAGAACAGCGCTCCTTTTAAAACTCTGTGTGCAGCGACTCGCTGTCACTCAGTGCAGGTCACATGACCCAAGGTGACTGTGTGCGAGTTGTCAATCAAAGCCTCAGTCGTTTCTGCGCTCTGCAATGTCCCTTATAAATACGCAAAGTGAAGATTAGCAAAATTTGCGTTAAAAATAAACAAAACTCGGGACTGTTGGGACCCGTGGAAATCCCTCAGGTGGTCAGGTGAAGGGAGTCCCGCGGGAGCGCGCACTGAAGCGTTCGGAGCGGGAGTGAAAAACCCATCCAGAGCTTATGATGCCAGATTTTTAAGGTGGGTGGGAAGTCGCGCTGCTGGACTGTAAGTGGTGGTCCTCGCCCCGTCTCTGCCTGTGAACAGCTGAGCCTTTTGGGGATGCTCCTTTTATACCCGATCATGGCACCCACCTGTGTCCACTTCACCCGTTAACCTGGAGTCTCAGAGCTTTCATCAACTTTCCCAGTCTGCAGTTGCTCCTGTCCCAGCTTTACTGGGACGTGCTGCATCTCACACACACACAAACAATAACGTCTATCGGTGTGAACATTAGATATCTTTGTGGTGCATTCAGGGGATCGTTGGTTGGAGAGGATTTGCACAGCACTGTATTCTGTCTTTATTTACATTTACACAACGTCCCAGCTTCACTGGAGGTGGCGTTTGTTTGTAAAGAATCTGAGGCATCAACACTTCCTACTTGAGCTGCAGAACTGGACTCTGAAGTGTCGATCTGATGACGTAGTTGCATGATTTCAGCTGCGGGGTGTTTTATTTCCGTGGTGTTTGTGTTATTTATCCGGCGTGTTGCTGTGTTTCCTCTCTCAGGCTGACAGGAAGGATCCCCAGGGCAACGGCTGCATCTCTGGATTCGAGGTTTTGCTGCAGAAACAGCTGAAGGGGAAACAGATGCAGAAAGAGATGGCCGAGTTCGTACGAGAAAGGTATCTGCTTTCTGATCTGCCCTCTCTGTTTTTATCGCTTCACCTTAGGTTACCATGGAAACCGTACAGTCATTGAAACAAACCATTTCCCCCTTTTTGTTTGTACTGTCATGCACATGTTGCACAACTCAGGAAGCACACATGGAAACTTGGTTGCAGAAACGCTGTGTGGTAATCAAAGTCTCTACTTCCCTCTCAGAATAAAGATAGAAGACGAGTACGCCAAGAACCTCTCCAGACTCTCCCAGATCCCTCTGGCTGGCCAGGAAGAAGGGTGAGTGGAGCCCCCCCCCCCCCATGTCACACACATGGCTGCATGAAGCACGTGTGAAAAGCAGCCTGCCAGACTTCCCAGTCTGCAGCCGCTCTGGAGCTGCGAGGCAGTAGATGACTCGTCTTCAGTGATAAATGGAGTCATGGAGTCGTATCTACAGCAGAAACGTGCATTTCTGTCATTTATGTGCTAGCTACAGCTTCTCTGAAGTGTGAAAACTATTATGGGTTGTTCAGGAATATCATAGATATTTTTATTCTTAAAAATTGAATGTTAGATTTTTTAACATTTAATATTTGTGAGATGAACAAAAACAAAAATTTACACGCCAATGCTCGAAAAGGAGCAGGATGAAGAAAATCTTATATTTGCTGCCCCCTTTTTAACAACTAATAATCTCAATTGTTATACACACACACACAACTAGCTGTAATATTATAACAGACAAGCCAGACAAAATATCCCAAAAATGATACAAATGAATTCCAAATAAATGCATGACTACAAAACCAAACGCAAAATCTTCATAGCCCAGAAATACAAGCAAATAAAACAAAGGTAGATGTATATCTGGCAAAGTTGTTTAAAAGTTGTCACAAGCTGCAAAACAAATGTCTTCCTTCCAATCATCATCCACCTGGTCCTCATCAGGTCTGAGATACATGACAAACCTTCTCACTGTTTCTGGTTTAAAACTGAGCGGAAATGCAGAATCAGTGTGAAAACGAAGCAGACGATGATCAGGGCCCGGACACCTTCAGCTGGTCTGTCTGGCACGGTGGTGGAGGGATGATGATCAGGGCCCGGGCCTGGACACCTTCAGCTCGTCTGTCTGGCACGGTGGTGGAGGGATGATGATCAGGGCCTGGACTTGGACACCTTCAGCTGGTCTGTCTGGCACGGTGGTGGAGGGACAATGATCAGGACCCAGGCCTGGACACCTTCAGCTCGTCTGTCTGGCACGGTGGTGGAGGGATGATGATCAGGGCCCGGGCCTGGACACCTTCAGCTCGTCTGTCTGGCACGGTGGTGGAGGGATGATGATCAGGGCCTGGACTTGGACACCTTCAGCTGGTCTGTCTGGCACGGTGGTGGAGGGATGATGATCAGGGCCTGGACTTGGACACCTTCAGCTCGTCTGTCTGGCACGGTGGTGGAGGGACGATGATCAGGGCCTGGACTTGGACACCTTCAGCTGGTCTGTTTGGCACGGTGGTGGAGGGACGATGATCCGGGTCTGGACTTGGACCTTTAGCCAGAGGACAGTAAGTAAGGAACAGCCAGATGCTGCAGGTCAATGCAGTGATCAGCTGATCAGCATCAGTGGGATCAGGAGCTTAGAAAGCCTCTTCCAGGTCTCAGTCGGACCCCAGACCTCCATTCCAGACTCTCCAGACCTCAGTCAGCATGTTAAAGTTGACGACAGACCAGCTGTTGGGGGGGGGGGGGTCCACTTTCAAGCACAACTGTATTCGTCTGACCAGATAGAGCTTTCCTAACACACCCAGATGAAACTAGGAATGTTCCAACTCCTCCACGCGCACTCAGCTAAAATAAAATAGGCAGTTGCTTCGTACGTGCGCCAAAACTCCATCTTCATCCACCTTTTTGTAAAACCATAAAGTTTAAATATTAATACAGCAACATTCCAGTTAAAGCTGCTGTGATTCACTAAATATTTAGTCTGTTTGCTGATGTTAGCAGACGATGATGTTGCTTTCCTCTCGCGGGAAGACCAGCATGCAGGTTTATTTCAGACATGTCAAAGTTTACAGGCTTTATTCAGCATCAAACCAAGAAAACCGGGAACCTGCAGATGGGTGAGTGAGGAGGGCTCAGCCTTGCTGTGTCTCCTGCACATACATGTAAGCTCCCTCCTGCACATGACGCCGTGGGACACGAGGCTGGACCTGAGAATCCAGATTATGCAGCCAGCTCAGCCTGCACACCCACAGAAGTGCAGCACAGTGCTTCCATTCTGCTGCCGTCTGCCGGCTCTGTTGTCCAGCAGGACAATCGCTGTTTTGTTGGCCGGTTCTACCATCTGACCGGCCACAGCCCAGAACCGCAGTCTGGTTGTTCCTGAATGCACCATTTGTCCGGTGGAGATGTGGCTGTGAGGCATGTGACCATCCGGCTCGGTAACAGATCCACGGCAACTGCTGTTGCATCGTGGATGTTTTCTTGCATCCATGTGTTGTCATGTTGCACCTGTAGGAGCTGTGACTGCTACCTTGTGTCATAGCTTTCAGTAGATCCACCTGGGTGCAAGTGTGTGCCAGTTTTCACCAAGACTCACTCCTGGTTCCTGAGAGCTGGTGTTCTGCAGGTTTTAGAAGGTTCCTGACTCAGAACTTGACATCAAGCTGTGATGCTGTGGTGGGGGCGAGGCTTCTGTGTGGGAGAGAATGAAGGATGAGGTGTGTGTTTTTAAGTGGGTTAGGTTATGTTCTTGGGGAAGTGAAGACTTGTTCATTTCTAATTTGATGATGAGCTTTTTTAGTTTGATATTGAATCGTTGCTCTGATTGTGTAAAGCTGCTGCTCTATAAATCAAGTTTAATTTGATTTAAAGCAATAATCGGCTAACGATGCAGACCTGCATGCATCTGAATCATCACGTTAGCTCACTCCAGAGTTTTAATAGCATCTGGTCTGAGGCCTGGACTACGAAGCCGCATTAACACACCCGGGGTATCGCTCTGTTACCTGCGTTGGCCTCTCCAGACTATGAAGCTGGTTAGCAACGGGTTAATTCCAGCCAGGGTTTCCATCAGGATGATGTTTACAGCGTTTGACCAATCACAGAGAAACCTGCAGAGTAGCTACGCTATCACAGAGGAGCACACATTATTCTCCTGATATATGAAAAATTCAACCACATCATCCAGGCAAGAAACAACACTGTTGCCATGGCAACAGCCAGGAAGAAAATGCTGGCAGAGTTGCCGACTCTGTGTGAATTTGTAAGATTCTCCAACATTAATTGATGGGACAATAAAAGGACATGACTCTGATCAGTTTGACTGTTACGGCTCAGCAATTGGGGCGGAGTCTCCGGACGTTTTGGGTGGAGCTTCCAGATGTTTGGGACAGAGCTTCCACACATTTGGGGCGGAGTCTCCAGATGTTTGGCGTGGAGTCTCCAGACGTTTCGGGTGAAGCTTTCAGATGTTTGGGGCGGGGCTTATATATATATATATTTGGGCAGAGTCTCCAGGGGTTTGGGGAGGAGCTTCCAGACCTTTGGAGCAGGGCTCCAGGCTATTGTGATGGAGCATCCAGCTGTTGGGGCTGAATTCGTAGACGTTTGGGGCGGAGCTTCCTCAGTCTCCTTTTTTTTTTTTACATTTCCCATTCAGGTTTTTTGAGACCCAGCTTGTCATTTGAGCGTTTTGTGTTGAAATTTTATTTTATTTTATATTTTCAGGGATAAATGCTCCTTCTAACGTCCCTGATGACATCCTATAGAAAAGTCCAGATGTCCATGGGATGGACTGCACTACGTTTGTTAGCTGATGGAGACATATGTTGCAGATGAAATGCTTTGAAGGACATTGTTGTTCTTGACTTGTCCCCAAGACTGTGTGGCTCCACCAGGGTTGCATTTTAAATGATGAGCAAGTCCAGCTTTGCAGCGCAGGCTTTAGGAAAGTCACTGGGAAAAAGAAAGAGAATACAGAGTATTACTCTGAGTTTGGAAATCTATGGTTACGGTTAGGGGTGTGCCACATTGCACTGGGATAATTCTGGTATATTTTTGACATCGGTGGAAAATGTGATATCGTGATGATGACCCGTACATCACAGTGGAGCTATTCACCTTATTCAGCCCCGCCCACATTTTCAACAGAGGCATTTCCGCACTGGCTTAGCACTTCTGGTGAGGCATGTTCTCAATATTGTTCAATGGAAAACATATTAAAAAAATTGAAAACCTGATTGAAAAGCTCCAAGACAACATGTCTGGTTCACCCAGCTCTCATTACAGAGTGAAGATGACATGAACACCAGTGCTATTTCCCTGAAAACTGTTGGTAGCCTCCTAGATCTACCATCTGCTGAACGTATTTGGTGGCTGTATTAACTCGGCCTTTCTTATGAAAATCCATCCAGGAAAGCTCCACCCAGCAGAACCATCCTTAATCAGCACATACTCAGCTTGACTCAAAATCATCTTTCAGATCAGATGTACTGAGGGATTCAGATCTCTCCACAAATAAGTCACCAACAGGCGGCCGTGAGCCGTGGCCGGAATCAAGTGAGAGCGACACGATCAGCTGATTTCTGGCGCTGGGGCAGCAGATATAACAGACCGCAGTGAAAAACGCCATCTGATTTTTCTGAAAATAAAAATGAAATAATTTCAAGGGCTTAAAAGTTGACCATGACCTGTTGCATGAAGAACAAGAACATATTCTTCTGAAAGCCGGTGTCAGTCCAAGTCCAGCCTGCAACCTCTAACTTCGCCTGGATGTCGGTACGAGCTAATGGAGCGTGGAGACACCAGGATGCTCCGGTATGGCAGGGATGGGACGGCCCTGCAGCCATGCAGCTGCCATATTGACCCTTTCCACTGTGTCAGCTAATACCTGGATGGAGGGAATGTTTATTTGAACAAAACGGGACTTTATAATCACTACAATATTATTCTGCTAGGTTGCGATAATCTCTTTGAGCCGATGCTCTGTGTTGTTGCTGTTTGCCATTATACTAAGTTAGCTATATTAGGGCAGTTAGAAGTTACTACAAATATGATCATGTTATGCCTCATCTGAAAGCTAAAATCCTACAAAAGGCGCTGAACTGATTATTATAGCTGCTCTTAGAGCATAGACCGTAAATAAAGAATAAAGCAGAGTCCACCACTAGAGAGCAGCTGCTACCGTTAGCAGCTGAGGCTAACACCGTTAGCTGTCGGGGCAGAAATTGTGATGGAATCCAAATAAAGTGTCAGATTGATCGTAGCACCCGCGGACAAAGCAATGAGTGCTGCTCATGTTTTAATACTTATAGCATTAAATCTATTCATGTAGCTCATGCACAGAACTGCGGCAGAGGCAGCGATAGACATTTGTTTTTCCCCTCTTTATTTTCTTTTGGTACCTTCAGTAGTTTTTAAGGTTGAACTCTTTTACAGGAAGTTTCTTCCCTTTCTTCAGCCATGGATGATCAGTGCATGCTTGCAGCTGTCTTCATTTCAGTGGCTTCCATGTAAAACAAACCAGCAGATTAAAGCCGTCAGCTTCTAGAAGTCAAAGTCTCACTGCAAGAGAGAAAAATGTGCTGAATCTACAATCTGCATCTGCAAGCAGGTTGATGTGTTTAGTAACTAAAACTAAGACATAAACAAAGCTGGTTGCATGTAACATGTCTGCACTGGCACCATTTTTACTTTTACACCGTAGCCTGAAATTTTCCCACAGTTGTGGAAAAAGTGCAGCAGAAACGATTTCAGACTTCTGCTGAAACGGAAAATAAAGTTTGTAAAGTTCACTGGTGACTGAACCACAAAGGTCCATAAAAGTCCACAAAAACTTGTCACTATTCCTCCATACTGCTCGTGCAGAGTCCAGGTGTCCTGAGTGGGTAGCGTCCATAATTTACTGGAAACAACATCATTTAGTTTATTTTTATAGCCCAAACAGTACTACATTGCAGTTTCTATTTGCGCGTTCGTGTGCGTTCACAACACTATGGAAGCCGCGGCATTCAGCTCCCACTCTGCCAATAATGCACGCGTAGAAGAAGAAATTCGCTGTTAACATTGTGCTCAGAGCAAACAAGCTGCGGACAAACATAAGAGGGGTTGGATATTGATTTAAAACAAAGAAAGAAAGAAAAAGAGAACGCGCGATCTCGTCTGCCGCGGCTTCCGTGGTGTCGTGAACTCTGTTCTGCACCGTGGGTTTGAGAGGACGGTAATTTCATCTGTGTTGTACTGTACGGCTAACATGTAGCACATTTGACAATAAAGCTGACTTTGACTTTTTGACTTGAACTCGCAGGGGCGCGCTTCACAGCAGCTAGATGTAGTATTGTTTAGGCTATAAAAATATACTAAATGATGTTGTTTGGAGTAAATTATGGATGCTACCCACTCAGGACACTTTGATGACATTCAACGAGCAGTATGAAGGAATATTGACAAGTTTTTCTGGACTTTTATGTAGGGCTAGACGATTATGGAAAAAACTATAATCACGATTATTTTGACTGATATTGAAATCACGATTAATATACACGATAATTCATTGATTTTATAAAAAGTGTTTATTGAACCACCAAAACTCAACTTCAAATATAACTTAAAAAAAAAAAAAAACAGAAATAAATGAGAAACAAGTAAAGGAGTTAAATAAGAATATAATTTGAGATAATAATAGTAATAAAAATGAATGCTCAGTCTACATGCATTCCTGTTCTATACTCCCTGCAGTTTGCTTCCCATAACTCCACCAGTCTGTTCACTTCAGGATTTATAGTTTTTCTTCGATTACAGTGTTTTTATGATCATGAAAAGACAAAATTGAAATCATGATTAAAATTCGATTAACGGTCCAGCCCTACTTTTATGGACCTTTTTGGCTCAGTCCCCGGTGAACTCCATTATATGAAAGTTGGGGAAAAATGAAAACCTGTCCGATCTCCGGTTGCATTTGAGATTTTGAAAAAATGTGCTCCAGTCTTGCTCAGCATGAGGGTGCGTAGAAAATGAACATGCATCATTCTGTGGGTGTACTATTCCTTTAACACGTGACCTCGTACACAGAAGGCATCGTTTGGATATGTGAAGCTTTAAAGCATGAAACTAGGTGGTGTAAGAACCAGCTGATGAGGCCGAGGAAAGCTGAGATGTCCCGCAGGTCTCGGTCTGACTGCGAGCTGTGAAATCAGGGCTGTGATCCTAAAAGCTGGGAGAGCTATCTGACGGCTGCGTCAGGAATGTTGGGATGTCACTGTGAGGGAATTCCACACTTGTCTTCCATTCAGGGCTTTGAAGTCACCCACTTACCCATAAAGAAGCCCCGACCTGGACCCTGGAGCCTCGTCCCTCTGCTTCCAGTTTTCTCCTCTCGACACCAGACGTGTCTGATGAGGAAGGCTGGGATTTACATCTTTTTACAAAGCTGCCGGTCCGTGTGTCGGTGGTTCTGATCATGCCTGGCCCCCCCCCCCCAGGCTGTCCTGGTTTACCGGCTGCTGTGTGTGTCACAGCATCTCCTGCACGTACGTGGTCCTTTGTGTAACCCCCCCTCTTATCTGTTCTCAGAACTCTGGGGGAGGCTTGGGCCCAGCTTAAGAAGAGCCTGGCGGATGAAGCTGAAGTTCACCTGAAGTTCTCTTCCAAGGTAATTCATGTCCCCGCTTATCAGAGACAGCTCATCCATCCACATTAATGCGTCCAGTCAGCGAGCGGCCAGAAACGGCTTAACCCAGTTAGAAAATATCAAATAACTGTAATAATCTCTGAGATGAAAAACGCTGTTTCCATCGTGTTTTTTCAAACATGAAGATGCTGACGTGTAGCTCTGAGTCAGAATTTACACCGTGGTCCTCATTAGAAGTGTAAATCACCAGTTTGATCACAATTGCAGATTTTCTTGGTATGATTGTTATCAAAAAGGTGAGCTTGGTTTCACAGTTGCCAGGACTGTTTTATTTCCCAACACTATAAATGTGTAAAACCACACGAACTCTCCTCGTAGGTCTTTGAGTTTAAGTATATCCATGTGTTGATGCCAACATGGCAGAAGAGACAAAACAAAGTAAAGATAACCGTCCTCGCTGTGCAGACCTCTGGAAACAGGACCTCTACCTGGACTCTCGAGGCTTCGTCCTGGAAACTACATTATCAAAATGGTTTTAAACGTTTTTATAGAAACCATGAAAACATCTGGCTCTGACCTCCAGCTGCTGTGTGACACATAAATAATCCTGAAAGAGAATAAAGACGCTTTCTTCTCCAGACCAGTGATCACATATACCCACATCACGCTTAGTCCAAACTGCCCATCAGAGTTGGAGGTTTTCCCTCATCTGTATTATCCAACGATCGGTAAACGCATCACATGTCGCTGTAAACCAAACAGTAGCACACAAAAACGACCCATTCACGATTTCATTTCACAATTACGTGAATGCCAAACATTAAACCCTCCTCCTCTGTTTAAAATGTTAATGTGTGAGACTCGTCTCTTAGGTTCATAAACGTCATTCAGCTTAAATTATTTCATTTAGTGGAAAATTCCTGGAAGCTCAGCGGCAGAGAGGATTTCCATGCTTTGTGTTTTTATTTGTAAGAAAGAGAGAAAGGTTTAGTGCCTTTATCTCTGAGACGGGGACATCCTGGAGACAAATTTCGAGTGGAAAAAATCTTTTACCTTCAAGCATGAGGAATTATATCTGATGATAGCTGGAATAAAAAACGAAGTTTCTGACTGCAGACATTCAGCCTTGCAGTTCTGGTGACTGTTCTTTTCTTCTTATTGGCTTTCTTTTCATTTCTTTGACTTTATTTTATTACATTTAATTTATTTATTGTAATTTTATTTCTATTTTAATACATTTAATTTTGTATCATTTTTTAATTGTTTTATTGTACATTTAAAAAATGTTTTTGTATTTTTTTTTACATTTTGAAAGTTTTATTAGACAACATCATTAAATTTAATCTTTTTTAAGCTCATTTCAAGTGTTAAAACATTAAACGTTAACGTTTTAAGTAACGTTTAACATTAACTTTCCTTTAACAAACCAGGACACAAACCATGGTGCAAAAGATGGTATGAATCATGTTACGTACAATGGTATGAACCAACATCGGAACCATGGTACGAACTGTGATATGAACCATGATACGAACTATGATACATACCACGGTACGTATACGTGCCATAATACAAACCAACAAAGGAACCATGGTACGAACCAAGTTATGTACCATGGTATGAACAAACATAAAAACCATGCAACTGTGATGCAAACCATGATACGTGCCATCGTACGAACCAAAATAGAAACCATGGTACGAACCATGATACAACCCATGGTGAGAAACATGGTATGAACCAACACCAAAACCATGGTATGAACTGTGATGCGAACCATGATACGAACTATGGCACAAACCAACATACGAACCATGGTACGAACCAACATACGAACCATGATACAAACCATGGTACGAACTATGTTACGAACCAACAAAGGAACCATGGTACGAACTATGGTACGATCCCACATATGAACCATGGTACGAACTATGGTACGATCCCACATATGAACCATGGTACGAACCAACATACGTACCATGATACCAACCAACATACGTACCATGATACCAACCATGGTACTAACCAACATATGAACCATGACACGAGCCACTGTGATGAGCCACTGGCTGTACGACTTATCCCGCGAATACGCCATCACGTATGGTGTCCAAACTTGGCGTGTGAAAACGTCCTTGTTCCGGGCATTCATTTATGCCCTGAAATTGTTTCCCCTGGGCACACAGGCGTTTCTCTGTGCAATTGAATTAGCAGACAAGTTGCTGGTAAGTAGCTGGCAGTCGGCTGAAAGGGGAACTTTATCATGCCCAGATCTGTATGGTACGAACCAACATTTGAACCATGATACCAACCATGGTACTAACCAACATATGAACCATGATACGAGCCATGGTACGAACCAACATACGAACCATAGTACAAACCATGATACAAACCACGGTGGGAAACATGGTACGAACCAAGTTATGTACCATGGTATGAACCAACATACGAACCATGGTATAAACCAACATACGAACCATGGTACGGAACAACATACAAACCATGATACGAACCATGATACAAACCATGGTGCGAAACATGGTACGAACCAAGTTATGAACCATGGTATGAACCAACATCAAAACCATGGTACGAACTGTGATGCGAACCATGATACGAACTATGGTACAAACCAACAAAGGAACCATGGTACGAACTACAGATCTGGGCATAAAAAAATGTTCCTCCTTTTTCTGCCAGAAGTGGTGCACTAAGAGTGCACCATTACTGCACTATCACTGGCTGAACGACTTGTCCCGCAAATATGCAATCAGGTATGGTGTCCAAACTTGGCGTGTGAAAACGTCCTTGTTTCGGGCATTCATTTATGCCCTGAAATTGTTTCCCCTGGGCACACAGGCGTTTCTCTGTGCAATTGAATTAGCAGACAAGTTGCTGGTAAGTGGCTGGCAGTCGGCTGAAAGGGGAACTTTATCATGCCCAGATCTGTATGGTACAAACCAACATACGAACCATGATACCAACCATGGTACTAACAAACATATGAACCATGATACGAACTATGGTACGAACCAACATACGAACCATAGTACGAACCTTGATACAAACCAGGGTGGGAAACATGGTACGAACCAAGTTATGTACCATGGTATGAACCAACATCAAAACCATGGTACAAACTGTGATGTGAACCATGATGCAGACCATGGTACGAACCAACATACGAACCATGGTACGAAACAACATACAAACCATGGTACGAACCATGATACTAACCAACATATGAACCATGATACGAACCATGGTACGAACCAACATACGAACCATAGTACAAACCATGATACAAACCACGGTGGGAAACATGGTACGAACCAAGTTATGTACCATGGTATGAACCAACATCAAAACCATGGTACGAACTGTGATGTGAACCATGATGCGGACCATGGTACGAACCAACATACGAACCATGGTACGAAACAACATACAAACCATGGTACGAACCATGATACGAACCAACATAGGAACCATAGTACGAACCATGATACGATTCAGCATGGGAACCATAGTACGAACCATGATACAAACCATGGTACGAATTGTGATACGAACTGTGATTGGAACCATAATACGAACCACGGTACGTACCATGATACATACTAGTCCGAACTGTGAATTGAGCCATGGTACGAACCATGTCACATCTGATCAGCAGAATAACTTCCGTTCACATCAAATCACCAAAAGCAACTCATATATCACAAATTCATTTTCTTTTAAACCAAAAAAATCGTTCTGATGAACATAACTGAAACACTTTCTGTATTTGATCTTTAAAATGTTCACATCATCAAAAAAAACCTGAGAGAATAAATATCCTTTTGTGAGCGTTAAAGCAGGATATTACTTACTGTTGGGACTGTGGCGTCACAGAGAAGGTTACTGAGGCACCTGAACATACTATTCTCCCAGATCCCAGGTTTTTCCAACCTTACACTCAGAGCCGTTTGTGGTCTGAACGGAGACAGCCGCCTCTGAAAGGCTTCTGTGTGGACTCGTAGTCTTGAACGGGTCCAGAAGATCCAGCTGTTAGACTCGTCTCTCAGGTTCATAAACGTCATTCAGCTTAAATTATTTCATTTAGTGGAAAATTCATGGAAGCTCAGCGGCAGAGAGGATTTCCATGCTTTGTGTTTTTATTTGTAAGAAAGAGAGAAAGGTTTAGTGCCTTTATCTCTGAGACGGGGACATCCTGGAGACAAATTTCGAGAGGAAAAAATCTTTTACCTTCAAGCATGAGGAATTATATCTGATGATAGCTGTAATAGAAAACTGAGTTTCTGACTGCAGACATTCAGCTTTGCAGTTCTGGTGACTGTTCTTTTTTTTATTTGCCTTCTTTTCATTTCATTTCTTTGACTTTATTTTATTACATTTAATTTATTTATCGTAATTTTATTTCTATTTTAATACATTTTATTTTGTATCATTTTTTAATTGTTTTATTGTACATTTAAAAAATGTTTTTGTATTTTTTTTTTACATTTTGAAAGTTTTATTAGACAACATCATTAAATTGAATCTTTTTAAAGTTCATTTTGTTTATTTTTTATCAGTTAAACCTTATCTTAATTTTATTAGATTTAATTTAGTTTCATTACATTATTTAAATTTAAGTTAATTTATTCTATTTTGTTTTATAACATTTAATTATATTAATCTCATTCTTATTTTTAAACACTATTTTGTTTTATTTTATTTCATGCATTTGGCCATTGGAGCATTGTGATCTCTGACTGAAACCAGCTTTTTAATATCAGCTCAGTCTTGTTAGAAACAAAGCAAAACTTTTTTCCTAAAAAAAAAAAAAAAGAGCACATAGTTTATAGAAACAGGAATATTTTCACAAACTAGTTCAGCTGTAATCTGTAAAAAACAGACTTGAATTTGTGACTGCGCTGAAGATGAAGCTGCTGTGGAGAAACGGGAGGTGAAGGTTAGACGTTGCAGCTGGGCTGATGAGGAATACAGAGGCGGTGACGTTCTGCTCCAGAGATGCACAGATGTGCAGCATTCTTCCAGCTTCTTGCAGGAGGAAGAAATGAACGGTTGGAGTGTGACGGAAGGAAGAAGCTGCAGATTTCGTTCATCACTGACAGCTGGGACAGAACCCATGCCGATTAGTCAGGTCATATTAACTGCTATGACCGGTTATAACCGGTAATAAGTGATTATAGCAGCTCATAACCAGTTATAACCAGTTACAGCAGCTCATAACCAGTTAAAACTACTTGTAACCAGTTTTAACCGGTTGTGACCGGTTATCGCCGATTATAACTGATTATAACTTTTATGACCTGTTATTACCAGTTGTAACTGGTTATAAACAGGTTGTAAGTGGTTAGAGCAGCTTATAACTGGTTGTAACCGGTTATATAACTGGTTAAAAGTGGTTATAGAAGGTTATAACAGGTTATAACTGGCAATGCGCTTGTTGCTCGCAGTCACAACTAGGGCTGTGCGATATACTGATATATTATCGCGATATGATATTTACGTGAGAGAGATATATTAACACATAATGTTATATTGTGGTATTAGTTGTGCAAATTTTTTTGCTTTATTTTTTTCGTATTGACCTGGCTGCACCTTGACTGACTACAAAAGGGTCACCTGATTATTTAATAAGGGTGGGGAAAAAAATTGATACACTGAAATATTGCAATATTTTCATATGACGATACCATATCTATATTTAAAAACACGGTATCAATCTATTTTACGAATGAAATCTCACAAGATATTGTTTTGTTATGAAATCTCACAAGATTTTACAAAATACCACAAGATTTTGTAACATAATGAAATCTCGCAGTATTTTGTGAAATTGCATGAGATTTTGCAACAAAAGGATTATATTTTGCAAGATTTCATTAGTGAAATAGATCAATACCATGTCTTTAAATATAGATATGGTTTCGGTATATGAAAATATTGCAATATTTCAGTGTATCAATATTTTTCCCATCCCAATCATTTGAAGTGTCTGGAAGACAATCTTCCCCAAGACTTTTACAAAGAAAACATAAAAATCAACTAACTTTCTTTAATTACTTTGATTTAACAAACATTTCTAACCAGTGTTTTGTCAGTTCCATCACTGCAGTGGAATGATACCTTTATGCGAAACATGTTTCAATACTAAAAAAAACAGGTGTTTGATATGAAATGAAACTTTCAGACAAATAAGGGTAAAAATACCGGTATATTTTGTATATCGTCATCTATAATAAATATATCAGGATATGATATTTGGTCCATATCGCCCAGCCCTAGTCACAACTAAACCATCCTTCTACATTCTGTGAGCTACAAGTTATACTGTTAGTTTAAATTCTTCCAATGAAAACAGGAGCAAAGTCAAATTTTTCCATCTTAAGCCCCTCACGGTGCAGGATGACGACATCATGTACAGCAACAACTCAGTTTTTGTGTGATTAATAGTGCGTTCCAGTTATCCCACAACTCGTTTTTCCGAGGTAGCTTTCTGAGGAAGTGGTGTCATGAACTTGTTTGCAGATGACCCCGAGATTGCGTCTACTACCATTGTTGTGATTATTAAACTTCAATATAAGATATTTTCTGTTCATAAGTTTCAAGTTTTAACAGAACCGAGTTGTTACTGAATTTGATGTCTTTTTTTCCCTTAAAACGCAGCATGTTGTTTATTAAACACACACACACTGAAATTGGCTGTTGTTGGCATGGTAACACTGTTGTAATGTCTGTTATTTTGTGAGCTATTTCTAGCTCACAAATAGGCTGTTATGGAGATTTCTATTTTTTCCTGAGTTGGTGCAACCGGAACACAAAATACCTGGTAATGACGTCACAAACTCGCGTCTGCTTGGAATCCTGAGACAACTGGAACGCACCACTAATCATTCAGAGCAAAAACTGAAGTGCTGCCTGTCATCATCAGCCAGTAAGACGTGATGTGCTGCAGAGGAAAGCATCCTTTACAACAAAGCGATGTGTTGATGATGCTCAGCGCAGAGTTTTGACTGTTTCAGCCATTTCTTTACATAATGATATGTTTGGATCTATGTGGACATTTGGACTGTAGTCCAGTTTCTAGGGTTGCCTCACCCCCTGTGGAGGTCTCAGCGTCAGCAGAGTCCATCGGTGGTTTGAAAACTAACATGAACAATGTTAGTCTTTACAACCACCAGGGCAGCATGTACGATCCTGCTCTGGTGTTTCCTGGTAAATGTCAGACAGACGCTGCAGCTCATTGGCTGATCTCCTGCTGCTTTTTCTGCTCAGCTCCAGAGTGAAGTGGAGAAACCTTTGCTGACCTTCAGGGAGAACTTCAAGAAGGACATGAAGAGGCTTGACCACCACATCGCCGACCTGCGGAAGCAGCTCGTCGGTCGCTACGCGGCGGTGGAGAAGGTATCGTAGCTCCACAGGACTTCATTCCCCAGTAACGTTCCTCATCAATCAGACGTGTTTCTTCTCTTTCATACATACAATTAAAAAAGAGAGAAAAGAGAATATATGGCTAACTGAGAGGAGACCTAGCGGTTTCTCTCAGACAAACTCATCCAGCACTGAAAGCAGGACGTGAGATAAGATGCTGGTCACATAAAGCCGGCGTGAGCTGGGACGGGTGGGAAAGGTGACAACCTTCTTGTTTGTCTGGTGTGTGACAGGCTCGTAAAGCTCTGGCCGACCGACAGAAGGAGCTGGAGGTGAAGACCCAGCAGATGGAGATCAAACTCAGCAGCAAGATTGAAGAGGACATCAAAAAAGCTCGCAGGAAATCCACGCAAGCAGGTCAGAGGTCGAAGGACGGGGTGTCTGGGGTCAGAGTCAGGTGTTTGTTTTAGCCAGGAGAAAGAGCGCCGCCGGCGTTCTGGGCTGCAGACGTCCACTGATGCCGACTAATCTTCTCTGACTGGTTTTTATTCTGCAGCCAGAACAAATGATTTTCTCTGAAGTTGTTGTGATAAAAACTTCTGACTTGTTCGTTCTGCTCAAAGTCCCTGAAGCTGACGTATGTTAACTAATAGAACTGCAAATAATGGCTTAAACTGGATTTATCTGGGTGTGGGGTTTCTTCGCTTCAAAGTAAAAAAAAAAAAAAAAAAAAGAAAACATCTCATTTGGCAAAGGGCCCACCAAAAATGAATCAAAGGAACTCTGGAGAATTATCAAAATATTAAAAAACCTTTATGAATTGATGGCAAAACAGAAAATCTAAAAGGATTGACGTGTTGCGACCCTCTGGGTCTTCTTCAGGGTTAGTGTGGCTTAAACTGGATTTAAAACTCTACACTGTTTTTCTCAAGCAGGAAAAAAGAAGTAAATTGACTTTAAAGAACAAATGAAAGCAAATCTTGTTCTGTAACTGCGTACAACCTGCTGCATCTTTAATGAGACCGGCCTCATAAGCAGAACATTGAACTGGCCGAAGGAGCTGCAGAGTTTAGGCGTCATGCTGGATGCTAAATAAATGCTGAGTCATACAACCCTGAGAAGCCTGGACCATCAGGTCTTCTTGGCTTGTTGAGGCCGACAGTGAGTTGGCCTCCTGGCTCAGGTCTGCTAATGAGAACGGGGCCCTCCCAGGCCTCGCCGTCCACCCACAGCCTTGCTTAGCATGAGCTGCGAGGGATGGACTCCGTTCCTGGAGGATCCTGCAGGTTGGTCTGGTTTCCCTGCTCCAACACGCCCGACTGGAATTAAGAAGATGTTAAAGCCATTTGATTTGAATCAGGTGTGTTTGAGCAGGGAAACAACACAGACCTGCAGGGTAGCGGCCCTGGAGGACCAGAGATGGACACAGGTGCTAACAGGTGTTAGCTATTAGCCTCCACTCACCTGGACAAGCCAGGTAAACGAGCCAAAGGCATCCAGGCTGGTTGGCCCAGCTGAACTCAAGAGCTCAGACACTATCCACCACCATGTTTAAGAGTGAGGGTTTTTGCTCTGTAAGGGTGGGGCTGCCTGAAATGTTTAGCAGATGTGGTGGAGAAGAGAGGAAAGCGAAGCTAGCACAAGCTAGCAGCTAGCCAAAGAGCTAGCTTAAACCCACCTGGATGCAGGTGACTGTAGCCACTCCCTGGCTCTCTAACAGCCCATGTCGCCATGTACAGGTTGGCTGAAGTTGTCCTGTAGGTGCTAGCAGTTAGCAGGAGCCAGTTGCTCCGGGAAAAAAAGTGCTGAGTCAGCTGTTTCAGTACTCAGTTTCATTTTGTTGGCTCAGAAATTTCTTTAAAGATGATACAAGTTTATTTTAAGAACACTGTCCCCTCGATAGTCTAGAACCCTGTCACCAGGACAGTCCAGGACCCTGTCTCCATGATAGTGCAGGGTCCTGTCCCCACGATAGTCCAGGACCCTGTAACCATATTGTCCAGGACCTTGTCAACAGAATAGTTCAGGACCTTGTCAACAGGACAGTCCAGGTTCCTGTCACCAGGATAGTCCAGGACCCTGTCACCAAGATGGTTCAGAACAGTCTAGGTTCCTGTCAACAGGACAGTCTAGGTTCCTGTCAACAGGATAGTCCAGGACCCTGTCACCAGGATCCCTGTCCCCAAGACAGTCCAGGACCCTGTCACCAGGATAGTCCAGGACCCTGTCCCCAAGACAGTCCAGGACCCTGTCACCAGGATAGTCCGGGACTGTCACAGTGTGAATGCAGCTTAAGCTCCATGAACTTACCCAGCATAGTGCTTAACCCCATGTTAGCACAGGAGCCTGTAAATGGTTAACTTACTGGACTCTGAAGCCAGGCTTATAACCTGGTCCGTGAGCGCAGCGGCGCGGCATGCGCACCAGATCACACCTATGTAGTCAATAGTTTGAAATATATCGAGCCTGCCGCAGCGCATGAGCAGCCTGTCGTCGCACCGCTGTGCTAAAGATATGCACCAGCTCTATTTTTGATGGAGCACGCACCAGCGCCGCGTCAATTTCATTAGTTCAGATCGAACCAGACAAGAAATCAGACACGGATTCAGTGTAAAACATCTGGTAACTTTCTAAACGAAAGCCACTGTGAAGCTTTTAAATTGCTGAACTATCTGAACATGACATCATATCCGTGTCCACAAGGTATCAGTGAAAAAAGAAACTATGGCGCACAAACATTGACACAATTAACCATTTGGATGAGAATCACCGGCGATCTTGCAGTCCTTCCGTGATTCCGTGATGTCATGGATCTAGCAACAGCTCGCGGGTGCACAGTGAACAGTGTAAATGCTTGTGCAGTGGAGGTGGCAGCAAAGCAGTTGCAGACCAGGTGTAAAGCTGGGATGAGTCCTTTTCCAGTGCTGCTTCAGCTCTTCTCTTCAGATGCTGCAGACTGCCTCTGCTTGTGTTTTTTAACATGAGTCATAATCCTTATCAGCCAGACTGGACCTTCTAGTTCATGTGAAAGCAGCAGAGACAGCAGTGGCGAGAAGGGACCAGAAAGCCTCCCTGCTTTATCACCAGACCAGAAGCGGGGGGGCAGACTGACTCCACTGCCCTCACACATTCTGCACATGCTCATTAATAACCTGACTGCAGGAAATACCAGTCCACAGAGTCACTGATGTATCACGGGAATTATGGACTGTAGATAATGCCGGGAATTCCTCTGTTGTTTTTAATGATACTGAAAGAGATCATATATTTTTTCTTTGGTGAATTATAAATCTTTTTAAGCAAATCAGAAGCCATCATTTATAGTTTTAGGCTTTTATCTTTTTACTTAATGTCATCCCCGACATGCAGCTGCGTGGCGCCCTGCAGGTTCAGATTTATCAGGACTTTAACAGACAGGAGCTAAAACAAAGTGCTTCGGATAAAAGGCTACAAAAGATGTTGCAGAAAGAAAAGAGAAGAGAAAAAAGCTAAACTTAAACATGAAAACATGATTTTATACATAAGCAGAAAACATCACGTGATCTTCAATCGCAACTGAATAAAAACCAAATGTTCTCCCCTAATACAGTTGGTACTAGTGACTAAAGGGGCCCCCCCCCCCCCCCCCACTAGCAAAGTGTTTGCATATATCAACATAAAAAACTCCAAGAGATTAATGATTGTTGTTGGTGTACCTCATGGTTCTATGTTGGGTCCTTTGTTTTTCCATTACTTAATGACTTTCCTGAAGTTTATCACCAGCTTCAAACCATTAAATAATCTCTTATGCTGATGTTACAATAATTTATTTACATAAAAAAAAAAAAACATAAGTTTATGATTGAAAAAGTTGTAATTCTTATAATTTGCTATGTTTAAAGGTAGAGTCCGAAGTTCCCCCCTGAAAATAAACGTTAGACTTGTGCAAGTGAAATCCATCCTTCTCCTTTGGGTTTTTACTTGCGTGCAGTTAGGGATGGGAATCGAGAACCGGTTCTTGTAAAGAACATGTTTTCTGTTGTTTGATTCCACAGAATTCCTCCTCCTTTCTTTTTTTCGTGTGCTCTCCCGCCCCCCCCCCCCTCCCCCCCCCGACCCGTTTGTTGTTTTTAAAAATTATATTTCGCGGTTCTTGTTCCTCAGGGGGGACCCCCTTCCTCTTTCCCCACGTTTTTTTTTCGGAATTAAAACCTTTTTTTTTTTTTAACAACCTGTGCGCTCGGGCGTGCCTCAGCTCAGCACGCCTTCTGTCTGCAACGTCGCAGGTAATGTAAAACTCCCGTTCACTGTAATAATGTTAGAGATTATTCATAAAATATTGCACTATGTCTTAACCTTTAGTCTTTAGTTTATCTTAAATGTTTAAAGGAAAGCAGCAGCATCTTCTGTGTCAGGTGTGTACTGCTGTGTACTACTATGTACTACTGTGTACTGCTCAGTGTACTGCTCTGTAAATTATAACAAAATATCTGACAAATGAAACGAAACACACAAACAAATTCATACATATTTACACACACATAATATTTTAATTCAACATGATCAAAAAGGAGTAAAAAAAGAAGTCTAACTTATTTCATCCGTTCCCTTTAAGTCCTAAAAGATCTCGTATTCTTCATCAAAAGGTAAACATGCTATTTTTTCTGCACAGAAACTGTTTCTGTACAGAAGTTGATCACTGCAGTTGCATTTTATGAGTTGTTTTTTAACTGAAGTCAACTTTAAGGTGAAGTTGAAGGCAAAATGGTGATGCATATTTTAAATGGAAAGAGTTCCTGCAACCAAAGCCGTTCATACTGTATTTAATCATTCAATGAGAATCGATAAAGGAACCGAATCGAAACGTGGTATCGATAATGGAATCGGAATCGCTAAATTCTTAACGATTCCCATCCCTACGTGCAGTGATGAGTTTGAATGCAACTCCTCTCCCCCTGCATGTAATTCGCTCTTTCGCTTTGTTATGGTCTGGTCGGGACGTTTCTGGGTGGAGATTTCTGTTGATATCACCAGCCAATGACAGAACTAAGAGCATGACACTGTGTGGGAATAAGCTCATGATTGGAGCAGACGTCAGTCACTGGAACTCTCGAAAGAAAAAAAAAAAAAAAAGGAAGAAAAATGGCGGATGCACCAAAGAAAAGGTAAGGTGAGCTTTTAGTGCACGTTGGAAAACCAGGGTTAATATGGGTTTGGCTTTTATCCGCCTTTGAGCTCTGAAGGAGAAGCTTGAAGCTGAATAGGCTGAAGAACGAGGCAGCCATTAGCCTGAGAGGGAGGGGCGCTCAGTTAGAATACTGTTGTTTGCAAACAGAGGTGGTGGGGGGGCTTCAGACTCTACCTTTAAATTCTATTTCATGTTCTTTATTTGACTTATTTATGATGATGGTAGGATTTCTGGTACAAATCCTGTAGTTACAGTCTTATGACTGAGGATGATTGCGGGTAAAAACAGCAAAATATTTAATCAGAAGTGCCTTTTGTTCCCATGGCAACGCCGTTATTCTGGGCTGAAGACGTAAAAATTGAAGAGTCATTCAAAAGTGGAATTCCTGAAGACGCGACGCTGTTGCGCCCTTGTCTGCACGGCCCAAAACGCAGAAATGATGGTGCTCACGTCGCATGCACGTGACGTCACACGCAAACAGAAAAAACAATGTACGTGAACTATGTAAACCCAGCGGATCTAAGGTAGATTTTACGCATGCGTGGGGACATGGTGGAGTTCTATCACAGCACCACCAAACAGCTTGGCGTGCATATCCAATCAAATTCCACACACTCTTGAGTCCTCGTATGCACGTAGATTTCTTCATGACGATGTTCGTGTAAACGCGGATAAAAAGATGAAGACGGGACGCCACTTCTGCGTCTCCTCCTCTGATCGTCGCCGTGTGAACGTAGCCTTAATGTGACACAAACGTCTCACCAGGGCAGCAGTTTCCCAGCGGCCACGTTGCCCCATCTCTGGCTGTGTGCCCTTGGAGACATCACAGTTGAGCTCATGTTTTCCTCCTCTCTTATCAAAGGTGGAAAAAAAAATCAGTTGTCAGTGAAATGAGTTGAAATTGACTAAATTGATAAATCCAAATTTCATGAAAATCATGACACTGATTTTGAAATGTGGTTCAACAGAAACATTAAAGGAATAGTTCACCCTCAGAATGATTTAACTTTATTTTCCACTTACCCTGATGGTGAGCAAGACTGGACCACTTTTTTAATATGTCAAATGCAGATGGAGTTCAGGGCGACTTCTCGTTTCCCCCCAATGGAGTTCGCCAGGGTCCGAGCCAAAAAGGTCCATAAAAGTCCACAAAAAATTGTCAATATTACTCCATACTGCTCGTCCCATGTAGTCCAAGTGTCCTGAGTGGGTAGCATCCAGAATTTACTTGAAACTACTCCATTTAGTATATTTTTAGAGTCTATAAAAGGAGTATCGTTTACGTCCATGAAGCGCGCACATGCGCGGTCACGAAACTACGGAAGCCACGGCGTTCAGAGCCTACTCTGCCGATAATGCAAGCGTAGAAGAAGAAATTCACTGTTTACATTGTGGTAAGAGCGCAAGAGCTCTAAACAAACCGGGACAAACACAGGAGGGGTTGGATATTGATCTAAAAGAAAGAAAAGAGAAAGAAAAAGAGAACGCGCGATCTCGTCTGCCGTGGCTTCCGTAGTTTCGTGACCGCGCATGTGCGCGCTTCCTGGACGTAAACAATACTCCTTTTTAGACTCTAAAAATATACTAAATGGCGTAGTTTCAAGTAAATTCTGGACGCTACCCACTCAGGACACTTGGATTACATGGGACGAGCAGTATGGAGGAATATTGACAATTTTTTGTGGACTTTTATGGACCTTTTTGGCTCGGACCCTGGCGAACTCCATTGGGGGGAAACGAGAAGTCGCCCTGAACTCCAACTGCATTTGAGATATTAAAAAAGTGGTCCAGAGTCTTGCTCACCATCAGGGTAAGTGGAAAATAAAGTTAAATCATTCTGAGGGTGAACTATTCCTTTAAGAACAAATATACAAAAAAAAATAACCCCAAAAACAAGCAAACAAGCATGATGGGGCTCCTGAAATTCAACACTTGGAAACAATCACTGCAATCAGGTGTTTTCTGTAAAGTCCAATCAGACGTCTGCACCTGCTGACAGGTATGTTGGCCCACTGTTCGTGGGCAAGGTTGGTCTGGGACAGTTTCGTTTGTTTTATTCTTTTATTTTTTCAGACACAACTCAAAATCAGCATGTTATTTCATGAGATTATAATTTAGTAAATTTTTAATTTTTTTTACTTTTCAGTGTCTTGTTATTTGAAAACTATTGTGAGTTTAGTCTTTTCTAAAATGGGAGTGGATGGAAACATTTGAGCACAACTATATCTGCCTTACGGCTCCTGCGACTCTGACGAACGCATCTTTCTTCCTTTGCGTGATTTTTCTGCCACACAGTTTTATAACCAGCAGCAGGTTTGATTCTGCCTCGGATGAAGCAGAGTGCTACACGATGCCGCATCACCGGGCCAAGCAGCCGTTCGATCCAACATACGCAGCAGCTGTTTCAAATCATAAGTATTATAAAATAATAATTACTAAAAAAATAAATACCAAAAAATTATAAGAACATATTCATTCATTTATTTCATTTTTATAAAAAATAATAATGGTAAATAATCATAATAATAATTATAAAAACAAATAAATGTTAATAATCCGAATGTAAACTTCAGGGCTCTGTTACTGCTGTGGGACTTGACTTGAGAATCTACGGGCTTAAAAAAAAGCTGATTAAACTTTGTTTGCCATAGGTAAAAACTTCTAGAACAATACATCACATTATCGGTCATTTCACGGGTTATTTAAAATCTACTGTGTTGGTTTATTTGCTGTCCAACAGATAAAGAACTAAATGCTCCCATGATTCAGAGAAAAGGACAAATAACCAGATAGTTTCCTTGATAAATTGGTGATAGTTTGATGTACAAATGTAAATATTACTGTTTTTAAAAAGTAATTAAAAGAATGAGATTGATTAGAGGAGACACAATAAAATAAAGAAATAAAGAAATAAAAAGGGGAAACAAAGGCAAAGTCCAACAATGTGACACCTGCTGCCCCTATCCCATCTTCAAGCAGTGATTCAGGATCCGGTATGGACCAGGGCTGATCAGGAAGACCTGAAGCCACTTCTACAAACGTCTATTCAGATTTCTGGAAAAAAAAGAAAAACATGTTTCTCAGTCACTTACAAACATACACAGTCAAAGACCCCCAAAGACCCCCAAAACATTTATAATAGAAAACTAAAACAATTGTGAGAAATGAACAGTTTCTTGATTTGTTTAATTGAAAGTTATTTTATAAGAAGAAATCACCCTCAACCTTAAGCTGAAATAATTATGACTGTAGACTTCAAATCATTGGCCTTCGTGCCCTCAAAACTATCAACAGCAAAAGCCAAGTGGCCTCGGCCCAAAAATGCTGAAGTCCCGGCCCTGCATCTCACACAGCTGAGATACAGCCAGCAAACTCAAAAATCCCAAAATGAATTTGGAAACACATCCATCCCAAATCTCAGAGGGAGGGAACAGGTGACCAGATGATCTCAGTGAATTCATCTCACATCTAAAGCTCCTCTTTATTTTTAAGATGAAGCTCTTAACGCAGCTCAGAGGCTCAGACAAACTGCTGTTTGGTTTTCAGCTGCAGGCTGGTTTCAGAGAACAAGCTGCTGCTCACAAACCCGAGGAAAGTGACTGGCTGAGGGTAAACAGATGTAAACTCTCAGCCAAAGTGTGATGTCATGAGTGGACCATGCTATTACACGCCAGCATGAACCCTCCATCCCTGCTGCCTGCACGTATGTCCAGAAGACAAACAGCAGCAGTCTGACGGTGACCATGGCTGCAGGGGAGCCGAAGGCACCACATCTGCCCACTCACTGCATGTCCTGGAGGGGCATTCACGCCTCTATGTCGCTGCACCACAGGGATTTTTTCACATTTATACCAGCCTGTAACTCTCTCATCACCTTTGTTAGTTTCACTTATTCGATAAGAAGCTTTGGTGCATCTTAGAGTTGCAACACCTTCATCAACTCCTCTTAGTGTCTATAAATAGAAACACATTCTGAGTGGACCTGTGAGAAGACCCCGTTTCTGCAAACTGCTGCAACGCGGAGGCGACTCTCAGGGTTTAACTTCTGATATCACAGCTGCTCAGCCTTGCAGTTTACAAAAATACGAACATTCACTGGAGAGGTTCCAGTTGTTGCCGGTAAAATAACATCAACTGTCACTTGTCTGGGGTGTTGGGGGTATAATATGATCCGTTGTGCACTGATGAGGGTATCAAAGTCCTTGCTCATGCTTTGTGTCTTTGCAGAGAAACGGTTGAATCAGACAGCAGCTTATCATTTGTAGGTTATATTTCTATGGAGTTTCTATTCTCCAATTAGAGCACACCATCAAGCAAACAGCCCCCCCCCCACTGCCAAAACGTTTTTACCTGTACATTTATTTTCTAAATGCTGTCTTGTCTGATAAACATAGTATCATGGGCAGTTCAGACAGTGAACTAACAGATAGCCCTATACCCCCCACCCGACCCCCCCCCCTCCCCCACCACGGCAGTAAAAAGTTAGGCTTTTTTCTTTGGAGAATTGACAGATGCAGCGATATCAGCTACATGAGGTAGTTTATACTGCTATGATGTCATCACTCCCTTAAAGGGGAAGTTCAGAATTTTTGACATAGGGTCTCATTTACAAGTGAGCCAGAATACTGCTTATCACTGAAGACGGTTTCAACATATTTCATCCCGTTATTCTAGTTCCAGAAGGTTGGTGATGCTAATGCTAGTGGAAGTCAATAGGAATCTGCTAGCCTGTCATTAAAACCAATCTTATCCACTCCACAGAACATCTGAGGCAAATCAGCAAGACTATCTGTGTAAATGCCGTGTTAAACTAGTAAACTCGTGTAAAAAAAAAAAAGTAAAACTGGCCTTCTATGACAAATTTTGCATGACATATTGAGGAACTAGTTTCTTACCAGCCTACTAGCTTTGCCAGTGTATTTCGGTTCATAGAGACATGCTGATAGTTAGTTTGATGAAAAAAGTTCAAAATCATCTTCAAAATCCGACATATCCTCGTGCCTTTCAGACGTGGCCGTATTTTACACTATATTTGTGTAATCAGATTCCTTCATGCACGTAGCAACAGATGACATCACTGCTGCCAAATACAGGAGGTAAAACTTTCTAAAGTTTCTCAGCAGCAACAATCAAAATGCAACAAAAGGCAGGTTTGTTTTATTTGTAACATTATTCTGTTAACACGACATTTACAGATAGTCTGAAGTTAGAAATGATTTGCCTCAAATGTTCTGTGGAGTGGATAAGATTGTTATTAATAACAGGCTAGCAGATTCCTATTGACTTGCACTAGCATTAGCATCACCAACCTTCTGGAACTAGCATAACGGGATGAGATATGTTGAAACCGTCTTCAGTGATAAGTAGTATTCTGGCTCACTTGTAAATGAGGCCCTATGTCAAAAATTCTGAACTTCCCCTTTAACAACTAAATAAGAACTCTTTCAACAATAAGGTACAAGAAGAGTCTTTGGGTCCTTAAAGGAATAATACACCCAAAAATGATGTGCATTCATTTTCTACTCACCATCATGCTGAGCAAGACTCTGGAGCACTTCTTAATATCTCAAATGCAGCCGGACATCGGACAGGTTTTCGTTTACCTTCAACCTTCATTTAATGGAGTTCACCGGCGACTGAACCAAAAAGGTCCATAAAAGTCCACAAAAACTTGTCAATATTCCTCCATACTGTTCGTCCAATGTAATCCAAGTTTCCTGAGTGGGTAGCGTCCATGATTTACTCGAAACAGTATAATTTAGTATATTTTTATAGCCTAAACAGTAGTACATTGCAGTTTCTATTTGCACGTTTATGACACTACGGAAGCCGTGGCGTTCAGCACCTACTCTGCCGATAATGCAAGCGTAGAAGAAGAAATTCGCTGTTTACATTGTGCTAAGAGCGAACGAGCTGCGGACAAACATAAGAGGGGTTGGCTATTGATTTAAAACACAGAAAGAAAGAAAAAGAGAACGCACGATCTCGTCTGCTGCTGTTTCCGTAGTGCTGTGAACTCGCAGGGGCGCGCTTCGTGGCAGCTAGATGTTCTGTTGTTTAAGCTATAAAAATATACTAAATGACGTCGTTTTTGAGGAAATCATGGACGCTACCCAATCAGAACACTTGGATTACATTGGACGAGCAGTATGGTGGAAAATTGACAAGTTTTTGTGGACTTTTATGGATCTTTTTGGTTCAGTCGCCAATGAACTCCATTATATCGTCGCTGTCCGATGAAAAACACGCATCTCCAAAAGTCTTACTTTTCAGGAGCATGAAAAAACTGTTTTTCTTACAAACTAATTGACAAAATAAGGCGAAGTCTGGGTTTATTGACATTTTTTAGACCCGGAATGAAACCTTGTTCTCACAATCATTGATGACCGGTTTAAATTAATTTTAACGGACATGCGTGTATTTTTGACAGCAAGCGGACATACGTGTTTCTATTATTATGTACTCTTACGAGGTCCGGTTGACATGTGGGCCTACGGTTTCCTCTTTATGTCACACCAAGCTGGTAAACTATTTATAGCAAGTTATGCTACATTTCCGCTTAGCATGTGATGCTAATCAAGGGTTTTTCTAAGCATTTTATATTGAAATCAGGGTAATTCACAGGCGAACAGCTGTCAGATGTTGACGTGAGCGCGTCATATAATGCTGAGTGCCCGTGCGACTCTTACTAATGCGGCTGTATGTCACAACGTAATGTACCGCTGTCAATTTAATTAACTTCGATCATCTGAAAAAAGCATTGTGCTGTTCAGTTATGCTTATCCTGGACAGAAAAACTATTTTACCTGTCAAATGTTATCCTTCTGAACTGCAGACATCCTCTGCTGCACTGTCCCCTGTGACGTATGTCCAAGCCTTACTACAGGACATAACTGTCCCACAGAAAAGACACCTCTGATGTAAAATGCACTTCTTCCAAGTGGGACAAAAATGAGGATGCTTTTCCTCACTGCCTGGCCAGTAGAAAAACATTTTACTATCCCCAAAACTGATGAGGTGCATTTCATCTGCCTTGTACTGTTTACAGTCAGCAGCGAAGTAAACACTCAAACCAGCTGTTTATTGTTTTCCAGATGAAATCAGATCTCATTTAAATCTAGAAAGAGGTTGGTTGCTGCTGCGTTCCTGTCTGTGGTGAACTACAGTTAACTTACCTGCCTCCTCTAGAAGCTGACAGTCCCTGGATACCCTGCATCAGCGAGCTTCCAGATTTACAAATACAATAAAACTAAAACTTCTTGTTTTACTGGACTGTTTTAAAAGGATGTTTAGCAACTTGAAGATGAACACATCTGGCTGCAGATACTTCGACTGATGTTCCTGTTTATTTTTATCTCGGTCATTTTAATTAAATTTACCTGATACAAACTTTACCGAAATCTTGTACATTTTTAATTAAACTGTGTACAAACTTTAACGTACTGCTGCTCATCTTGGCTAGGGCATTCTGAAAAAAAAGAGATATTGCATCTCAATAAGAAACTAATTTTTAATACCAATATGGAAGAGGTGCTTTTTTCCCAGCATACCTGTTGTCTCTTCAACAGCACACCCGATGATGCTATGTCTAGTAAGTTATGAACTATTGCTATACATGTTAACCAGTTACCATTCTATACTTATACACTGAATATTAGCAAATACCAGGGTACAAATAAAGTCAAACTGATTTCATTAACACTCAGTAGTGACTGAAATTCATGTCAGAAAATGAAGACATTAAACTCACACAAGTTGGCACAAATACAATCAAAGAAGAATAAACACAGACCAATCAAGAATAAATTAATTGCTTGGTACTTTAACTTCAGATAAATAACACTACAAACAAAATAGTGTACGATAGTTTCACTAGTTCTGTACAACAGAACTGTGTTGCACAAGCAAAACTGTTGCTGATGTTGCAGAGTTTTGTCTGTACAACAGAACTGTGTTGCACAGACAAAACTCTGTTGCAGATGTTGCAGTTTTGTCTGTGCAACAGAACTGTGTTGCACAGACAAAACTCTGTTGCAGATGTTGCAGAGTTTTGTCTGTACAACAGAACTGTGTTGCACAGACAAAACTCTGTTGCAGATGTTGCAGTTTTGTCTGTGCAACAGAACTGTGTTGCACAGACAAAACTGTTGCAGATGTTGCAGAGTTTTGTCTGTACAACAGAACTGTGTTGCACAGACAAAACTCTGTTGCAGATGTTGCAGAGTTTTGTCTGTACAACAGAACTGTGTTGCACAGACAAAACTGTTGCAGATGTTGCAGAGTTTTGTCTGTACAACAGAACTGTGTTGCACAGACAAAACTCTGTTGCAGATGTTGCAGAGTTTTGTCTGTACAACAGAACTGTGTTGCACAGACAAAACTCTGTTGCAGATGTTGCAGAGTTTTGTCTGTGCAACAGAACTGTGTTGCACAAACAAAACTCTGTTGCAGAGTTTTGTCCGTGCAGCAGAACTATGTTGCACAGATAAAACTCCAACAGTTTTGTTTGTGCAACATAGTTGCAGCATGCCGATCCAGCCATTTTTGTTTTTTATTAGCATCATCATAAATGTGCACGTTATTTGTTAACAAACAGAATCAAGTACATTTATATCTGTGTTCATTTGTTACCTTAAAAAAAAAACAGGCTTAATGTTTACGTCAAGCTGGATGTCATCACTCTCATGGCAAGATAAATAGTTTATTCATTCAACAACAGACATTGATCGATGTCGGCCGATACTCAGCCCAGGTATCGGACTGGAAAAACCTGGATCAGTGCATCTCTAGAACAAACTAAACCCTTCTGCTTAACATTGTATTGTTGACGTGTGTGTGTGAGTATGTGGCTCCATCCGTCCGTCCGTCTGTCCCGCCATCACTCGTGTTGAAGTCCGCCGTAGAAAGCGTGGGAATCTTTTGACATAACCCTCTTCAGCTCTTGAAGGTGTCTGAACTTCAAGTCTTTTTCTTTCTGCATCTGTAGAGCGACGTCACCGTGGTGATGCTCTTCTTCCTCAGAGATGGTGGGGGGGAAGATAGGGTTCCCAGTCGTCTGAGTGGCACAGCTTGTAATCCAGCATGCCATCCACGTTGTACCTAATTGATGGACAGAAGGAATTGTACAAGAAAAAGACAGCAGAGAGCAACGTCACCATTGTTTCCCATAATTTCAGGTATCAATCTCTGCCAGTCACGTGACATTTGTTGCTAAGACGCCATTTTAGGTGGAAAACAGACAGTGGTCCCGTTTATCAAACAAGCGTGGAAATGAGCGCACACATGATCATAAAAATGATCTCATGATTGTATCCACATGTGATTTATGAATGTTCATGTCTGACCAAACAACAGAATCTACATCAGAAATCCCTCCTCATCCAGCTGTTTCTGAAAAAGCAGCGCTGACAGCTGGAGGCGGATCTGAGCCTGACATAGGGACTGAAGAAAAGATAACTGAAACAGTCTGCTGACTGAGAACTTATAGACAACAACATTATGGTACAGATTACTTAATAGAAACGACGGATCGCCTCCTGTGTCCCCCATGTCTCAGTGGGAGCTGCAGGTGTCATACCAGCCGGCAGATCTTTACAGCAGAGTGTTATAACTTCTGATGAAGGTGACAACTGATCGCCAAACATGTCAAGATAAATCAGACTTTATTATCTCACTGTTGATGTCTGAATAAAGAAAGAAAACTCAGCTGCTTGTAAGAAGTGGGACCGTCAGGCTGCAGAAAGGCGCAGGTGCATCGGACCAGCAGGAAATGCTGCTGTAGACTCAGAGAAAGTTTGCAACACAACCCTGACCTGTGTGGAGATGTACGGCATCGCTGGAGCTCCTTTCCCCTAAGAGTTTATTGACAAGTTAAAGAACAGAAATACTAGTTTATGAACATTATTTGCAGCCAGAAGGGCAGATGCGCTGGTAAATGAAGCTCCCAACAGAGTAATGCAGGAGACAGGAGGTAATCCGTCCTATTAAGCAATCTATACCTTTGTTGTACATGTGCTCAGTCGGTTGACTGTTTATTAGCTTAACTAATGAAAGTTATTGTTTATGCCCCTGTCCGGGTCTGGCCCGCATCCGACCGCCTCCACCTGCAGCGCTGCTGCTTCAGGCTAGACACAGCTGGATGACAGTGCATTTCTGACGTAGATTCTGTTGTTTGGTCAGACACGAACATTTTATAAATCACACGTGGATGCAATCATAAGATCAGTTTATGATCAGATGTGCGCTCATTTCCACGCTGGTTTGACCACTGACTTTTTTTTCCACTTAAAATGGTGTGAAGCCTGGTTACTGCTGGTTAAGCAACAAATGTTACGTCACTCAGCAGAGACCAGTTATCAGATTGCCAACCTTCCCAATACCAACCTTCATTTTCAGATTCTTCTGGGACACAGGAGAGTCATCTTTGTCACATCTGAGTGAGTCTTGGAGAGAGAAGAGAAACATGTTTACACAAAGGTTACACAAAGAGACATAATTATCCTGAGAAACAGGGAAACAGGGCATAGATTACACACTGATGATACATCTCCGTCAGAAATCTAATGTACAAGTAAACAACAGCACAAGGTCTGTTAACGGACTTAGCAAATCAATCAGATACAAAAGAAAACATTACTGGAGACTAAAAGCAGCAACATGTTCTCTGCTGCAAAAGAAACGTGTCAACAAAATGCTAGCTGTCACCCATCTAATTGCCATACAATGCTGCATTCCGTTTACCTCGAAACTGGGTAGTGGGAACTGGGGGGACCGAAAAACCCGACCAAACTGCGTTCTAGTTACTGGTCTGAAAACCAGTTAGCAGCCTAGCAAAACAACGTGTTTGCTAAAACGAGCTGGTGTTGTAGTTCACATATACCGCATGGAAATTATGAATTACACCACAGGAGCGTCCCCCTACATCTACATAAACCAATACTATGTGTACGACTGGTTTAATGAAGCAGAAATAAGTAAGATGTGTAATTAAACGTAACATTACAGGAGCTGCTAACACTGCTAGCGCAGCTAACACCGGGTGCCGTGTTAGCTGCGCTAGCATCTGAACTCAGACCTGCAAGGATTATCAGACTTCCCAGTAGGAAATCCGATTTCGGGGGACCGTTCCAGTTGAAACGTCCTACTCGGAAATGTGAATTTTTGACTTTTGAGTTTAAATGGAAAGCAGCAAAGAGATGGCGTTTAGTCGGCTAGCATTAGCTAGCATCATGGTACTCGTCAGGAGCGAGTTGTAAATAACGACAAAAAAGTTGCACTTGAAACAATCCACACAAATAACAACCGTGAATGCATATTACCTTGTGAAAACTGGAATGTAGTTGTCAAACATTAAGCTTATAATCATACTTTACCTTCTAAGCGATCGGTGTAGGTCCGGTCTGCTCTCGGACCTCATGGACAACGTGGGGGCGGGCTGACGTGACAAAGGGGTGGGAGATGCGTGTTCTTGACTGACACTCATGGCATCCAATGGAGATGAGTTTTAAATAGATTGCTGTATAAAACCTCTTCCCGTTGGTTATTTAGATATCTACTGCATCAGTTGCTAGAGAAGAATGTGGACATATCAGATATGATAAAACCTCAAAAACGTCAAAATTGGACATACGTGCTTTCTATCGGACAGCGACGA
>JALJCO010007283.1:0-31908 GCA_023101725.1 Atherinomorus stipes | reverse complement strand
GTGACAGTGTGTTACCGGAAGTACAGGGGTAGGAACCTTGGGTTCAAGACGTGTGTTCCGGGGGGAACGTTTATGAAATAAAGCACCGAGTTGACAACACGAGACTCATGTCGTCTCTTATCGAGCTGAGCTGGGGAGATAAACGCCCTACGGCCAACTGAACATGGTGTCAGAAGTTAAAGGACGTCGAATCCAGGTACAGCCACGTTAAAGCGGCTGCACAGAATCAGCAGAGATTTTTTTTCCCTCTGAAGAGGACGGCAGGTTACCCGCGCACGGCTAACACGAGGCCACAGCATGAACCAGTTGGTTTCACCGCCAGAAAAGTTCTCCGTTAAGGCCGAGGAGTGGGCAAAGTGGATTAAGCGCTTCGACAGATACCGCATCACGCCTGGTCTGGAGACACAAGCGATTCTAAAATCAAGTAAATGCTTTAATCTACTGTATGGGAGAGGAAGCAGAGGTCATATTGGTTTCCTTCCATCTTAGCCCTGAAGAGGTAGGTGATCATGAAATGGTTAAAAGGAAACTAGATGGTCACTTTGTAGCTCGCCGGAACATGCATTTTGAGCGAGCCAAGTTTAATCAGAGGTCGCAAACTGAGCCAGGCGAGTTTTCAAGGACAGTTTTCACACAGCACTACATTGTCTTGTGGAGCACTGCAGATATGGCGCTCTGCATGATGAGATGGTAAGAGACAGACTGGTTGTAGGCCTGAGAGACAAACGCTATCAGAACAGTTATAAATGGACCCTGAACTAACTCTAGAGAAAGCCATTACTAGAGCTCGACAATGTGAGCAAGTAAAAAAGCAGCAAGAAATGCTTAAAACCAACTTTAAGACAGACACTCTGAATACCTGGCCTGACAGAGTGCATGTGCAGCAGCGTTGGTGGGGGCGGGGCATGTTTCAAACAGAACAAGGCTGGAGGCAGTTTTACTTCCAAGAGGATACTGCAGGAAAAACGACTCAGTGCAAAAGATGCGGAGACACTAGGGGGCATGCACTGCAACTGTGTCCAGCGAGGGAGGCAGAATGTAATCATTGCAGGAAAAGGGACATTATGCCAGAGTCTGTAGAGCCAAGAAAATGAGAGCAGAAGCCAGTGTGGCTATAGTGACTGCAGACAGTGATGAGGACATTGTATTCTTAGGCTCCCTGTCAGAAGATACAGTTGGAAGTCAATGGATGTCAGATATAATGGTGACAATTATAGTACTGTGTTCAAAATTGATTCAGGAGCGGACGTTACGGCTATTCCAGCCACACTGTACAATCCAAACCCAGTTTAACAAACTGAAGAGTGCAACCAGGGTTCTCTGTGGACCAGGAGGGACCTCTCTAAAGGTGACAGGCAAGTTCTCTGCCACCCTCAGCAAGAACAGCCAAACCAAAAAAGAGGAGCTTTATGTGGTTGATGGACTTCGCACACCACTGCTATCTGGACAAGCTGCCGTGGCCTTGCAGCTGGTGGCTAGGCTGAATAACATCAGTCTTGACTCAAAGAAAATGTGAAAAGGGAATTTCCCAAGTTTTTCTCTAGACTAGGGACTAGGGAAAATGGAGGGCGAGTACAGTATCGTACTAAAACCGGGAGCAAAACCCCTTTTCCCTCCTCTACACCCCGGCGTATCTCTCTCCCGCTTCTGCCCAAGGTTAAAGAGGAGCTGGAACGCATGGAGCGGCAAGATGTCATCTCAAAGGTGGAGGAACCCACCGAATGGTGTGCTCCCATGGTGGTAGTGCCCAAAAGCACAGGCAGAGTAAGAATTTGCTCTGATCTCACTGAACTTAACAAATCCGTCTCTGAGAGAGAAACATCCTCTACCATCAAAGGAACACACCTTAGGACAGTTGGGAGGAGCCAAAGTGTTCTCCAAGCTTGATGCTAGTGCTGGATTTGGCAAATCCTCTCCTCCAAGGTCTCTCTCGGCTGGACCACGTTCATAACGCTCATTCAGATAATGCCACAACCGTCTGTGTTTCGGGATCTCATCAGCCCCGAACACTTCCAGAAGCGAATGTCACGCATTCTGAGGGCCTGGAAGGTGTCTTATGCCAGATGGATGACGTGCTCATCCGGGGAGCAACACAGACGGAACACGACAAAAGACTAAGAAAGGCGCTGTTACGGCTGCAGGAAGCAGGACTCACACTCAATGACAAGTGCGAGTTCTCAAAGAACAAAATAAAGTTTTTCGGGGCAAGTGATCGAGGCGTCTGGGGTCAGCGCAGACCCTGATAAAGTGAGCGCCGTGAAAAGCCATGCCTGAGCCCGAAGTGAGACGCTTCCTCGGAATGACCAACCACCTGGGGAAATTTCTTCCCCACTTGGCTGAAAAAACCCGTCCCCATCAGGACCTCCTGTGAAAGTCTAATGCGTGGTGCTGGGGACCACAACAATAACAAGCCTTTGGAGGGCATCAAGGCAGACCTGACATCACCACTCAGGTCTCGCACTCTATGACCCAAATGCTGAAACACTTGTTTCAGCAGACTCTTCTTCTTACGGGATGGGTGCAGTGCTTCTGCAGCAACAAGATGCAGCAGACTGCAAACCGGTGGCATATGCTTCACGGACTCTGGAGGACACGGAACAGCGATATGCCCAGATTGACAAAGAGGCCCTAGCAACAACCTGGGCCTGTGAGAGACTGTCAGAAGTTCCTCATTGGGAAAAGTTTCCAGATTGAAACTGATCATAAACCTCTGGTCTCCCTGCTAGGTTCTAAGGGCCTGGATGAACTTCCGCCTGACTGGGAATTCAAGCCAAGATGAGGCTCATGAGGTTTTTTTACACGATCTCACATGTAGCAGGCGAAGACATGCTTCGGCAGATGTCTCTTATCGAGCTGAGCTGGGGAGATGAACGCCCTAAGGCCAACAGACACATATTATGCACTTTGTTAATGTAATATGAGTCATGATCAAATCTGTCCTCAGTTACAGCTCCACCTACACCGCGCAACCTCTTTTGTTTTCCTCCTTTCTCAAACGCACCTCTGAGTGCGTCACACGAGCAGCCAAAGCAGCTTCATTGTTTCTAGTCTCTACTGGTATTGTGCACGACAGCATGCTCGTAGAGTCATCTCAAAAGCAGAGTGATGCCCGTTAATCAGGTATGAAAGTGGACGGTGTTCCAATGGATGACCAGCCAGTGTTGCAAGAATAAAATGCGGAGGTCAGGCCAATTGTAAAAAATGCTTCATTTAAAAGACTTAAAGACTCTTAAAGGTAGAGTTTGGAGTTCCTGTTGGTAAAACAATACTATTCAAACGGAGAGCTCCTCCCCTCGAGCTAATGGCCGCACTCGTTCTTCGTGTAGCCTATTCAGCTTCAAGCCTCTTCTTCAAAGCTCGTAAGCGGGTAAAAGTCAAATTACTATTAACCAACATGCACCATCTTCAAGCTCTTACCCGTGGAGTACTTTCTTTTCTCTGCCGCGTCTGCCGTTTTTCTTTCTTTTTTTTTCCTTCGAGAGTTCGAGTGACAATCATGAGCTTATTCCCACACAGCGTCATGTCCTCAGCTCTGTCATTGGCTGGCGGTATATACAGAAATAGCTACCCAGAAACGTCCCGACCGGATGAAAACAAAGGGAAAAGTCAAATTACAGACAGGAAAGGGAGTTGCATTCAAAACTCACCACCCCCACAGAGTAGAGGCCCAAAGGCGCGGTTTGAGATGGATTTCACTTGCACGAGTCTAACATTTATTTTCAGGGGGAAACTTCAGACAATACCTTTTTAATAACTAGAAGTTGGTTTTATGGGCATTTTTAAATCTTTTGTAACTTAAAACACCCCAGAAGATCATTTCAAGCACTTAGAAAAGTCAATATGCATAAAATGGGCCCTTTAAGTGAACGTGGATGGCTGTTGGTCTGAGATTTTACTCCTCTGGGTTTTCCAGAGAATGCTCTGAAGGAGAGAAAATATCTAGGCAGCAGCAGTCGTCTGGACCAGGATGTCTTGCTGATGTCAGAGGACAATGGGCAGACAGGAAGTCAATCTCTGGTTCCAGCCAAGGTCTGCAGAATCGCATCTCTGAACACAACAGGTCCACGCATTGAAGCAGGACTACCGTTTTATTTTAAAGGGTCTCCAACAGGTGAGTTCTTTGACTTGTTCTGTTCAGCATGTATGCTCCCACTTGGGTCAAATATCAAAGAACCTGAATATGGCAAGGTACAAAACAGGGGGCCCGGGTGGGATTCGATTGCCAGACTTCCGGGTGAGAGTCACACACGCTTACCAGTCGGCTAAAGGGATATCACTGTGGCCAAGTAGCCGGGGTGCATCATCAACTGGGGGCATACAGTAGTGACAGGAGCCCACACTGTCACATTAACATCATCACAGATATGCATAGGGGGTGAGTATCGGCTAGAATCTGGCGATATGATATGCATTACGATACTATAAGCAAGACAATATATCACAATTTTGTTACAGCATGGTATTCAAAGCTACGTGTAAAAGAATGGTGCGTCTGGTGTGATTCATAGATGGGTTTCCAAGCAACGTCACAGATAGGATGTGCGCGCAACCAGGGGGCAAGAAAACACAGGAAAAGCATTATTGAACTGTGAGAAGACGTGTGTTAACATGCAGATGAGGTCAAGATATGACATGAAAGTGTCGGTGAAATAAAATGTTTGAGCCCTGGTATTTGTTTGGTTGCAAAAACCCAAACGTAATGCATGTAAACAGTTGAAAATGGCAATATAGGACAATAGCAGAGACTGTCCTCAGAAACCCTCTCTGATAACTCTGCAGTTTCAGACTACATGATTTATTTAGTCTTTCACCATGGTCACCATGTCAGATTTAACGACCGCAGTGGCAGAAATTATTCCCGTGTTCTAGTCGGGAGACTGGTACAGTAACAATACCAGTATCACCACCGCATCCAATAGCTGTGTGTGACAGCCGTCCTCTGCTCAGACACGGAAATAAAAAGAAGAAAATAATTGTGGAGCCGTTTACAGCATCCACGTCGCATAACAACGCATCTCAGAGATTTCATACGAAGTTCGGGGTCGTAAATTTAGAAGGCGTTTGAGCTTGTTAGCAGTCAGCTAGTCTGTCTACCAGGATCTCATACGCGATAAAGCAGAAAAGCAGAACGTTACACATGCAGCGAGACTCACCGACAGCAACACAGGTGAGTCCCTAACAGCTGGAATCAGCTCCTTTCCAAACATAGTGATGTCGTCGTCTTTGCCTGGTTCAATACCAAACTAGTGAAAGTTGCTTCTGTATGGAGGTGGTGAAGACACCGGAGCTGAACCTGCTGCAGACAGCAGACTGTTGTGGCCTATTTTGGTTTTAACAAAGTCTAAACGAAAGTTTAAGCCGCTTTCTAACTCAAGTTTTTCAGGCAAATTTCAAATGAGGTCCAACACGAATAATATTCATGTTTTAACAATAAAAATGCCGTTTCCGAGTGATGACTTTCTTGCTAAGTTAGTGTAATGGGAATAGAAACATCAAAGCAGTTAGGTTTCAAAGGCACATTAAACATCAGTAATGCTGCCATTTATCAGACACTAGCAGGTATTAGCCACATGTGGCTAATTATAATGTTTCTGACGACTTGGTAACTTAACCAACAACTAAAAACCAGACAAATTACAAGCAGCTTCAAAGCAAGTCAGTCTGTAGCAGCAGCAGCTGCACCGTAGTCACATGACGCTGAAAGGAATGCTGGGATATGAAGTTCTTCCAGAATAACAGGGACTTTTCTAAATGCTGGACCGCTGCTAATGGAACAAGATCTCGCAAGATTTTGTTACAGGACAAGATCTCGCAAGTTAGAAAATATATCGCGATGGTGCTTCTTAATATCAATAAGGTATCACAACACAAAATATTGCAAGCTGCATATTGATATTTTTTCACACCCCTAATTATGCAGTCAATACACAACTTTGTGTTTCTGTCACCAGACTGTCTGTGGCAAGTAACTGCAGGAAAGGGAATTTTGTTTTTCAATTAAATTAAGTCAAACGGAGATTATTCTGTTAGGTTTACCAGTGCTCTTTACTACCAAAGGCTCTTAGAATCACTGAAAGTTTGTACCTTGGAGTGTTGACAGAATCACATCTGACTTTCAAAATTACTGTTTCTGGGTGTCACTACACCCTGAAGAAGGCATAAATCCTTATATGCTTTGGTGCATTTTATGATTCCAGCCCATTGATTTAAAGTTCTTGTAAAATGTAAACCTTTTTGAGTGCCTGGACCTGAATTTTTAATGCCATTTCTTCTTTTTTTTTGCATTATAATCCTTTTTTTCTACTCCAGCATTCCACGAGCACCAGTGGTTTGAGAGATATCATCTCTTCTGTTAACTAGCAGCTCATCCATGCGTTCATCTTCAGTAAACTGATTACTGTTTACAGGACTTCCCAAAAATAGCATTAGCACACATACAGACAGACCCGCAGCAGGTGAGCTTCGAGGAGCGTAGAAACGCAAAGCCAAATGCTCCAGCTTCGGTGTGGGAATATTTGGGCTCGAAGCTCAACGAGCGAGGTCGGAGCATCAACACAGAAAAGCTAAACTGCCGACTTGGTTTAAAAATGCTAGCGCCAAAAGAGAGGCAACATAACGAACTTGCATGGCCACCTCAAACACAATCACCCGGTTGAGTTTTCCCAGCTGGGGGGGGACTGCACCCGAGTTGTAGAGCCGTCGGCCCGACAGTCAGCACATCGTCATCCTTAGTAATAATAATAATACTAATAATAATAATATTAAAGTGCAGTTTTGTTTGAGACTGGATAGGCCATTGTATTTATTGTTTTGGAGAAACAGGGTCTAGTTTATTGTTTTTTTGGTCCTTTTTCAGTTTTATTTTATTGTTTTTTGTTTGTTTATTAGGATATTTAAAAGTTCTGGTTCTGGACATTCCAGTGTGAAATGAAAGTTTAATTGTTGCATTTGAAAGGCTGAACTTGCATTATTATGATATATTAACATTACATAAGGGGTTATTTTGGTCTCGGTAATATGTGGGACAATATATCATCCAGAAACATTTATCGTCCCAGGCCTACCTTTTTCCTCTTACATACAGTCATACAAAAGGTTAGAAGTGCTGAGTTTTAAAAAAAAAAAAAAAAAAAAAAAAAAACAGTCATCCAACTAAAACTAACAGAAAGAATAAAACAGAAAAATGCCATTTGCTTCTCAGATGTGGAGGAGTGCGATGGCTCAATAAGACCCCGACTTCTTTAGGATTACAGCAGAGCTGAGAATGAAGGAACAAAAGGGCAAGAAGAGTCCAGGTCTCCCTGGACATTCATGAGAAAAATCAAACATTGCTTATAAAGATGCTAGACTCGTTCGTACTGACATTCAGTCTGACCTTAGTTCCAAGAAGTGGTGTTGAAATTCAAGGATGTTGTTTCGAAGCAACAAGCTCAGTCCATTTTCACCCAGCTGCCAGAACGCCTTACACAAAGCATCACAATGGAAAGTTGTGTCAGACAATGCTGCTCATCCTGTCCTTGCTGTTATGCTGACTGCAGAGTATCTGTTGGTTTTAATTTAAGTTGCTCGACTTGGCAGGATACTGAAAGTTCCTAAACAAAACAGCAAGTCCAGGAAACCACATCTTCCTGGAACGACTTTCTCCTGCATCATAATTCATCTCAACTGCATCACAGAACCAGATGCCAAGACAAACCATAATAAATATTACTCACTTAATCCTGATTGGGAAAAATGGGCTCTGCATTTTACCCATCTATGTTGTTCAAGCTCAAGTGGTTTACTTCTTTTGCCACATCAGGGACTTGATGAAGCCAAACAGCCTAGCAGACAGGCCACATTCAGCCAAACTAAGCTCAGGTATGGAAAAAGTCCACATTTCTTAAAGTTTACAACAAATAGCTAAAGATAACAGCACTTGTAAATAAAACATTAGGGGGAAAAAAAAACATTTTGTTTTGGCTTTATAGTCAATTTCCTTACTGGTCATCAGCAGACTGCAGGTGGTCCTGTGCACTCCTCAGATTAAAAATGTGCAAAAATGATTGTGTTTGGCTTTTTACGTCATTTCTATGCCACTCTTTCCTCTAGATTTCAGTTGTGGCCGTCAGTGGACAAATTTCTTCATAATGTTTTCATCTGCAAGTGGGTTCAGTGGCTGCAGGTAACTACTTTAAAATACTGTGCATGTGTCCCGTCTTCTTCTATGCACCTTTTCAGGCATGACTTATGCAAAATGCTGCTCTAGCTCCTGTTAAACACAGCTGGTGCAGCAGTTTTAAAGCTGAGAAAGTTCTTTTTTCCACACAGCCGTTTGTCCATTCAGATGCGTAGTAAAAATGCATGTGGACACAGGGCAGGAGGATATAAATGGCTCACTTAGAGTATAAAACATAATTAGATACAAAAAGAAACTATTTTTAATTAAATATTACATATTTCTACCATTGATCTTTGATTTTGTTGCATGCGGCACCTTTAAGCTTGAACAGCACTACAGGAATAAACATGCAGAGCAGTGTGAGGATGCTGGTTGTTCTTTCTCCCTGCAGGGAGGAGAAAACAGACCTGACTCAGGCCGTTGGTCAGAAGCTGGTCTGCAGACCTGACTCAGGCCTCCATGTCATCAGACTCAGCTTATAAACTACATTTTGAAAATACAGCACTGTAATTAAACTGGATTACAGTGAGTTGGTCATTTCTGCACATAAACCCAGACACCAGGGAACACAGACCCAGCAGGATTATCCCTGTACTGAAAATGTGTACAAATACACAGGCTTGTGCAGCTGCCAGTAGGTATTAACAACATACAGTAAAGTGAATTCCTCAGGGGGCAGCTGTTCCAGATGCTGTCCATCATGCTAAAAAAGTAAACCGTTCTTACTTCATGGTTTCACTTATCATTCATCTCCCATCAGGGATCAGCTTCTCCAACTGTACAAAGCACCCATGGTGCAACTGAGACGTTGTACACAGCATGTCTGAGTTCTTAGCTTTTCCATTCTGACCCACGAAGACTGATGGTGTTCATTAAACATTTAAACAGGGAAATCCAGATGTTGAGTTATCACAGCTGGTTCTGTGAAGGAGCCATTTAACTTAATCAAAGCTACAATTAGCTCTTAATCACACATTTTTTGATTGATAGTAAATCTGTTTAGCCAACAGGATCTGAAAGTCATAAAAACAAGTGACAAAAACGTCAATTAAAGGAACAGAAACAGGTACTGACTAATAACATTACAATAGGGGATAATCACGCTTCTGTGTTCAGGTTTCCGGAACTTGAAACATTTAGCCGCTTCCTCTTCCGGGTCAGTTCAATGTCCCTGCTCTGTTCCACTTCGTAAATTGAATAAACGCCAACCCTACTAAGGAAGAAGTGGATCGCTAGACTGAAGGCCGAACTTTATAATAAAACAACTAAATCTGTAGCCGGCACTTCAATGATGCTAACAGCTGGCGTTAGCAGGATAGCGTTAGCAGGATAGCGTTAGCAGGATAGGGACAGGCGTGCCTTAACTATGGCCTTAAAACACACAAGCACCTGAAAATTAGGTCTGTACCCTCCCGTTTCCAGTGTAACAACAGGGGACTGCCAAGAAAGGAGACGCTTTCAGATGCTTGTGTGTTTTCAGCAGCACAAAGTTAGGCACGTCAGCAAACGCTAGCTGGCTAACGCTAGCCTGCTAACACCATAGTGTAGTTTGCAGGCTACAAACAAACGTGCTATGTTGTGTTATTATAAAGTTCGGCCCTTCACCCCTTCATCACTTAAGTCGGGAATCAATGGAAAACTTAAAGGAGTCATCACCCGGTAATCCCACTTTTTCACGTTAAAACGTGTATTGGAACAGAACCTCAGTTATAACGTGCCAGAAACTCCGGAAAGTGAAAGTGACTTCGTCTTTGAGTGCGGGCTCTCTATTCTCACCAGAATCGTCCACAAGCACGCGCTCTCCACAGTACGCAGTTTGGATTTCTTTCTCCGAACGACGTGAACTAGAGAGGCTGCTAGCTGCTAAGCTAGCCTCTTTAGCGCCACCTAAAAGCAGCTGATTACCTGCCGTGGAGTCATTATGATCAGCTGTTATGACATGAACTAGATAGGCTGTAAGCGAGCTGCTAAGCTAGCGTCTTTAGCACCACCTGAAGGCAGCTGATTACCTGCCACCGAGTAGACCAGCTTTGTCAGAAAGGACGCCGACGACGTCAGTGACAGTGAGGAGGAGGGGGAGATTGCCGTGCTGAGTTGCCTCAGAAGAAATTCAGCAGTTTTTGGTGCTCTAACAGGAGGGACAGCTTTACCAGGTACCAGTGGATTATACCTATCAGCGAGGATGTGCAGTCGGTAAGTGTTGCTGCTTGTGTAACTTATCTTTTGTGTCAGAGACCAGTAAATGGTGGTTGATGAGCGGACAAGCTGCTAATGTAGCTACAGAAGCTAACAATGTTTGGTTAACATCACGTCAGACGTCCGCTCCTTATATTCAGAGTCCAGCCCTTTACACTCCACGGATCCTCTCCATCAACCGCACTGTTACCTTTTTATCATGTTTTTCTCTGTTGGGACATCATTTCCTTCACCTGCTCTGTCCTGATAAAACTTTGTTTTGGCTTTGACGTTGCCTCGTGAACGCGCTTACAGACAGGTCTAACTCTCGTACGTATTCTCGCGACAAACAATAGTTGGAGATAAAAAGAGGTTAAAATGAGCTCATTAAATTTTCCTCCCACCCAACGAGAATAAAAAATTCATTTGAAGATAATTTAAGAAGGATTGTGGATGTAAAACAGCAGGTTATGACACCTTTAAGTAAGGTTGGCGTTTATCCGATTTACAAAGTGTAACAGAGCAGGGACAGCCATTGTTGAAATGGCCCGGAAGAGGAAATGTTCAGATTCCGGAAAGTTCCGGAAAGCATGATAATCCCCTATTCCTTTGATTGTAATGGGTTTGTTTTTTTCTTTGTTTAAAGTATCTATAAATAGTCTGTTGTGAACTAGAAATTGAAACTAAAGTGAATACAGTGTTTACAGACAGAAAAAAAATAAATAAATCTGAACGCCAGCCAATGCCAATTTCTGCTTCCCTAATTATAGTTTTAGTCTGGCACCTTCTTCTGATTCCACTTCAACAAAATGATGCTATTGGCATTTGCTCTCTTTTCTTCTCCCTTTCTTTTCCCCCTCTCTTCTGTCCCCTTTTCCTTTCCCCTCTTGTCAGGTCCAGCACATATGAAGAGTTTATTTGCAAAAACAGTTAACTTCCATTTAGAAAAAAACAGAGTGAACTGCTTCTGCAAATAAACTGGTATGCTTTTGAATATTTTCACCAAATCACACTCACTTGAACCAGAGGGTTTTAATGATGTTAAATGGCGATAGGTTTTTACCCGACAGTGACGAAAAGCCGTTAACTCTGTTTTTTCGAAACAAAAATTACAAAGGGAAAAAAAAACAAAACAAACAAATCATATTTATATATCAATAGCGAACCTTACAACCAAAAGCTCCCTTTGGCCAAAGCAAATCTGTTGGCACAACACAGCAGCCAGATCCCCATTCTGCTGCTATGACGCTATTTCTCAAAGGCCTGAAGAACGTGAGAGGTGTGCACATTCTTCTATAAACCAGATTGTATGAATGAAAACATATAAATGGTGCCATCCTGGGCCCCCTTTAGCTTCACCCCTGTTACATTCAGCAGTGGCCACCACTCAAATCTGATCAGACACTCCAGGAGCCACCTCAGGTGATTGACAGGTCTGCAGGAATTTTTAATAGTTGTACCAGACCTGACTAGTGTTGCTACACCAGTTTGAAGTGAATTTTAAAGTAGTTTCCACATTTGTCAACCTTTAAAAATGTTGACGCTTTTGCTGCACCAGCTCCAGGCAAAGTTTAATAACTCTACATAAAATTAGCAGTTGTACTTGGGCGAAAAAATCTCTAGAAATGTGTAGCAAAATGTCAGTACTCTTACATAGTAGCCTTATAAATCAGAATTTATTGCAAAGTAAGTTTGCACAAATATGAATTTGTCTCGGTGTGGTGCTAAAACAAATGCTGGCACTACCCAAAAAATTAGAATATCCTGAAATAATTCATGTATTTCTGTATTCAACTTAAAAGGTGCAACTTACATATTGTATAGACAAATAATATGTGAATCAATATATTTCAAGCTTTTAACTGTTTGATGTTGCTGATTAGAAATTGTAGCTTAAGAAAACCTCAAATTCAAAAGTAAAAAAATTAGAATACTGTGAAAAGCTCCAGTATCGTAGGCTCAGAGTGTCACAGTCTAATCAGATAATTAATCCAAAACATCTGCAAAAGTGCCCTGAGCCTTTAAAAATTCCCTGACTTGGTTAGAAGAATTCACAATCATGGGGAAGACTGCTGATCTGACAGTTGTGCAGAAAACCATCATTGACTCCCTGCACAAGGTGGGAAAGACACAAAAAGTGATAGAAAAAAGAAGCTGGATGTTCTCAGAGTGCTGTCTCAAAGCACATTAATGGACAGTTAAGTGGAAGGAAGAAGTGTGGAAGAAAGCGGTGTAGAAGCCGGAGGGCTGACAGCAGCCTGGAGAAGATGGTCAGGAAAGTGCCTTTCAAAAGTGTGGAGGACTTCATAAGGAATGAACTGAGGTTGGAGTTACTGCTTCAAGAGAAACAACACGCAGGTGGATGCAGGACATGGGCTTCAAATGTCGAATTCCTGTTGTCAAGCCACTCCTCAACAGCAAGCAACGCCAGAAACGCTTAGCTGGACTAGAGAAAAGAAGGACTGGTCTGTTGCCCAGTGGTCAAAAGTCCTCTTTTCTGATGAGAGCAAGTTTTACATCTCATTTGGAAACAAAGGTCCCAGAGTCTGGAGGAAGACCAGAGAGGTGCTAGATAGAAGATGCATGAAGTCCAGTGTTAAGTTCCTCAGTCTGTGATGACCTGGGGATCCATGTCAGCTGCTGGTGTTGGTCCTCTGTGCTTCAAGTCCAGCATAAATGCAGCCGTCTACCAGGACATTTTGGAGCACTTCATGCTTGCTTCAGTGGACCAGCTGTATGGAGATGCAGACTTCATCTTCCAGCAGGACTTGGCACCTGCCCACACTGCCAAAACTACAAAATCCTGGTTCAACAACCACTGTATTATCTTGCTTGATTGGCCCGCAAACTCACCTGACCTGAACCCCATTGAAAATCTGGGGGGCATTGTCAAGAGAAAGCTGAACAGGAACAGACCAAAAAATAGAGAAGAGCTCAGGGCTGTGACTGAAGCATGCTGGTCTTCCATAACAGCTGAGATATGCCACAAGCTGGTAGCATCCATGCCACACCGGGTTAAGGCAGTCATTCATGCAAAAGGGGCCCCACCAAGTACTAAGTATTTTAGGAGGCCTGATATTTTTGTAATTAAAACCCTTCTCTGATTTTATGAAGTATTCTATTTTTTTTTTGTTTCTGAATTTGAGGTTTTCTTAAGCTGCAACTTCTAATCAGCAACGTCCAAACAAAAGCTTGAAATATATTAACATATTATTTGTCTAAACAATATGTAAATTGCACCTTTTAAGTTGAATTATGGAAATGCATGAACTTTTTCAAGATATTCTAATTTTTGGGGTAGTACCTGTAGAATCTAAAAGAAACAGAAACGGACAACAGCATTAACAAGGTGTATTCCTGAATTAATCCCTGAAATATAAAGGGAGAGTCCGAAGTCCCCCCATCGTTTCTGTTTGCAAACAATAGTTTTCAAACTGAGCGCCCCTCGCTCGGGTAAAAGCCAAACTAATATTAGCCCTGGTTTCTAATGTGCACCATCTAAAGCCCTTACCTTTTCTTCTGTGTGTCCGCAGTTTTCCTTTCATTTTTTTTTCCTTCGAGAGTTCCGAGTGACTGGCGTCTGCTTCAACCATGAGCTTATTCCCACACAGCGGGATGTCCTTAGCAGTCATTGGCTGGCGATATAAACAGAAATCTCCACCCAGAAACGTCCCGACCACACCATAACAAAGCGAAATAGCAAATTACAGACAGAAGGAGAGGGAGTTGCATTCAAACTCACCACTGCATGCGAGAAGAGGTCCAAAGACGCGGACCGAGACAGATTTCACTTGTACAAGTCTAACATTTATTTTCAGGGTGGAAACATCGAACTCTACCTTTAAAGGGGAAGTTCAGAATTTTTGACATAGGGCCTCATTTACAAGTGAGCCAGAATACTACTTATTACTGAAGACAGTTTCAACATATTTCATCCCGTTATTCTAGTTCCAGGAGGTTGCTGATGCTAATGCTAGTGGAAGTCAATAGGAATCTGCTAGCCTGTCATTAAAACCAATCTTATCCACTCCACAGAAGATCCGAGGCAAATCAGCAAGATTATCAGTATAAATGTCGAGTTAAACTAGTGAACTCATGTGTTAAAAAAGTAAAATTGGCCTTGTATGACAAATTTTGCATTACATATTGAGGAAGTAGTTTCTTACCAGCTTACTACCTTTGCCAGCGTATTTCGGTTCATAGAGACATGGTGACAGTTAGTTTGATGAAAAAAGTTTGAAATCATCTTCAAAATCCGACATATCCTCATGTCTTTCAGATGTGATCGTATTTTAGACTTTATATTTGTGTAATCAGATTCCTTCATGCACATAGCAGCAGATGACATCACTGCTGCCAAATACAGGAAGTAAAGCTTTATAAAGTTTCTCAGCAGCAACAATCAAAATGCAACGAAACCCAGGTTAGTTTTGTTTGTAACATTTTTCTATTAACACGGCATTTACACAGATAGTCTGAAGTTAGAAATGTTTTGCCTCGGATATTCTGTGGAGTGGATAAGATCGTGATTAATGACAGGCTAGCAGATTCCTATTGACTTGCACTAGCATTAGCATTGGCGACCTCCTGGAACTAGAATAACAGGATGAAATATGTTGAAACCATCTTCAGTGATCAGTAGCATTCTGGCTCACTTGTAAATGAGGCCCTATGTCAAAAATCCTGAACTTCCCCTTTAAGCGGTCAAGTAGAACCCAACTTAAAACCTCAAACTGAAGCTGACCTGTTGGTAATTAGTTCTCTGGTCTGATGAAAAGAAAAATGACTTGCTGGACAAAGAAAAATTCAATTGCAGAAAGAGATTAGAGGCTCTCAGACTCAACACTTATCGTTCCAGTTAACTGTGATGGGAATATAATGGTTATTATTCAGGGTTAATCGCGTTCAAGAAAAAAGTCATGAGAAAAGAAGGAAACAATCTTGATCAAAACTTTATTTTTTTGTTAAATCCTTACCCAATGTTCCACAATTTTATATAAAAATCTGGCATCATTATGAATATTTTTTTCATAGATTCCTTCCTGATGGCATCCATTTCGTTGCAAGCTTCATTTTTACATAAATTACCTGAGATCCTGAAAACATGTTGAATCAAAAAGTAATTATAACTCTTGGCTGCTGCTATATACTCGCACTTTTGAGTCCTGCATGATGGCAAAACACTATCATTTTAATCTCAACAGCTACGATGTGTCTAAATCAGCATGAAACCTGCAGACTAGTATTTTACAGACTCAAACGGAACAATATGCCCTCAGAGGAAGCTATGCATTGCTAGAAAAAAAGAGGGAAAAGTTATGTTTGGGTTAAAATGCATCCCTCCTGACTTTCTGAATTCAACCTCTCCGTATGGTGATGATTTTGCTTGTATGAGTCATTGCTGCTTTTTCATCAACCGAAGATTTCTGCAAGCCGCCTCCTGCCTACATTTACATTTAGAATCCATTTACATGAGGGCTTTCACCAACTGCAATAATGCAACACAGTGTGTGCATGTTTTCTTCATCTCTCTTCAAAGACTTAAAACTCTGATTTACAATGTAAAGAGTCAAATATAACCAAGAGACAAAGGATGGTTCGTTTATTACAGGACGCCTGTTCTGCCATAAATTCTCATTATAGTAATCAAACAGATTCAAGATATAAAATACCGATGCTGTAGAGACAATGCAACACCTGAAAGAGTTTATGATCACAAACCTGCTGTTAAATTAAACTAAAAATTATAAGCACCTCATCTCAGTTTAATCCGGCTTCCTTCACAGAGAAAATGTTTGGCTTGAGAGGATAAAACATGTGCTCATACAAACAAAAACCAAGAAGTGCATGACGCGGCTCCCAAAACAGACTCATCACAGAGTTAAGCATCGGGCCTTGACAAAACGTCTCTAGGAAGGGATCGTAACAGATGGATATACACCAAAGTTAAGTTAATGTATTTCTGTATGCAGAGTATTATGAAATCTGCATTATGCAGAAACAAGTCAGACAGTAAACTGCTTTGGAGAAATTCTTCATCTGGCCACTCTACTGTATCCCTGAATGAATGAATGAATAGATCCATATACAGTATATAGCCTATAAAAAGTATTCACCGCCTTGGATATTTTTACCTTTTCATTGCTTTAGTAAGTCAGTCATGCTTAAAATAAGTTTACTTTTGTCACAAAAATGTAAAAAAGTAATTATTTTTAATGTCAAATTGAAAAGTGATTTCTACAAAGTAATGGCAAATAAATGAAAATATAATGCAACAAAGCAAGCAACTGCATAAATATTCATCCGTTCTTGGTAAATGCACCTTTGGCTGCATTTACAGCATGGAGTCTTCGTGGATAGGTCTCAATGAGACTTGCAACATCTGGACACAGCAACATTTCCCCATTCTTCCTTGCAAAACTGTTCCAGCTCTGTCAGGCTGTGTTGGAATCAGGAGTGAACGGCTCTTTTCAAATCCAGCCACAAATTCTCTAAGGGATTGAGGTCTGGGTTTTGACTTGGCCATTCCAGAACATCCACCTCGTCTTCAAACCACTTCTGTGTAGCTTTAGCTGGATGCTTTACATCATCGTCCTGCTGGAAAATAAATCTCTCAAGCCGTAGTTCTCTAGCAGATGGAATCAGATTTTCCTCCAGGATTTCCTGATATTTTGCTGCATTCATTTTACCGTCCACTTTTACAAGCCTTTCAGAGCCTTTTGCTGAGAAATATCCCCACAGCATGATGCTGCCACTACCATGCTTCACAGTGGGGATGGTGTGTTTGTGGTGATGTGCAGTGTTTGGTGTCCACCACACGTACAGTAGTGCTTTGTCTGATGACCAAAATGCTCCACTTTGGTCTCATCAAACCAAATGGCCTTCTTCCACTTTGCCAAAAGACATGTTGGAGAATCCATGGCCAACTCTAGTCGAGATAGAGTTTCCTTCACTGGTGGCTTTCTTATTGCCTCAAGCTTTGATTGGTGAGGAACCAGCAACAGTTGTTGTATCACAGGCTCTCCCATCTCAGCTTCTGAAGCTTGTAACTCTGTCAGAGCAGTCATACATGTCCTGGTGGCCTCTCTCACCATTAGTCTTCTTGCACGGCCAATCGGTTTGTGAGGATGACCTGATCTCGGCAGATTTACTCGTGTGCCATTATAGTCCTTCCATTTCTTGATGGATTTAAATTGAGCTCCAAAGTGTTCAGTGCCTTAGAAGTTTCTTGTATCCGTCCTGACTTATACTTTTAAACTACCACTTGATTTACTTGGAGTGTTCTTTTGTCTTCATGCTGCAATGGTAGCCAGGAATACTAATAACCAGTAAACAGACCTTCCAGACGCAGGTGTGTTCATACCAAAACCTTTACTTGACACAAAGTCGCTGCATTCAGGTGATCTTCTTTCCACTAACTGTGAGACTAGCACTGACTGACTGGACTTTTGTTAAAATAGGATAGTCATTTTTAAAAGGGTCAACATCTATGCAATCACTTACTGTATTTTATTACACTTTTTTCTATTTGACATTACTTTGTAAAAAAAAAAAAAATCTGTTTTAAATTCGACATTAAAGAGGATTTTTTTACTTACCAATAAAAAGAAAAGCATCCAAGGGGGTGAATACTTTTATAGGTACTGTGCATATTTATGAAGAATAAGTCAAACACAAAAATCTCAACAATAAGTCAACTTTTAACCACATAGCAGTCAATCAGGCAAAAATTCACTGTTTTATTGATTCTGAAAGCAATTTAATTACATGAAGTTCAGGCCTGAAATACATTTTATTCAACTGCAAATCTTATCACTGGGCTATATTTTGCCCAAATAGTAACTTTTATCTCCAAAAAGTCCAAATATTAATAACAGAATGCCAAATTTGAAGTTCCAAAACAACAGATCACAACCCAGTGGGTTACATCCGCTTCTCGTATGCAGTCTGGGTTTCTGACATGAAACATGTTGGGTTGGTTTTAAGGGACTTGTGTCATACTGCTTTAATAATAATGATAAAAATAAAAAAAAAGATAAAACAATCTGACAGCAATACCATGCAAATTGAACAGATTAAATCATTCTGTCAAACATTCACAATTCAAATATATGAACCAGAAACAGCATGGAGAGAAAGGAAATGTAAGAGTTTGATATCATTAGCAAAATCCAATTTATTCATGCTGCAATTTCAGGGTGCAGATACTACTAATGAAATTGAAATGTGTGGCAAAAAACTTACTACAATGGCATTAACATAATCTGTGGCATATATTTCAGACAACCTTAGGCTCAGACCATCTCTGCTTTTCAATCACAGGGGCTACGACCAAACAGATCAATGAGAGAAGGCCCCTGGAGAATCTGCAGCTACTGTTGTAGCCTATACGCCCTAATTGGATGCTGCATGAGTGTTTTACTAAATAGAAGCCCTGTTTTCCACATATAATCAATGGCTTATTCTTTGCCGAGTTGCTCAGACTGCTATAAACAGATGGCAACCTCTATCCTTGAAACTTCGGGATGATTGCATATTTCCTGTGTCAAGTAGCTTTAATTAGGCATCAACTGCAATTATGCCTCGTTGAATGCTCTTCAACAAATGCATACCTTACTCTAGAGCTGTTGGTTCTAAAGCAAAAGTTGGAAATCCACAAGAAGCCTGAGAAAGTGCAACTTGAAGGTTGCTTAATTGCAAATGTATATTTTGTATGAAAGGTGTTTTCGAAAAGTTACAAATCATCATCATTTAGTTTATCAGACGTAAGTGCATAAATCTGAGAGGAAAGCCAGTCATTCAAGGAAGTTCAAAGTAATTTTATGTAACATGGGATCCAGACTTTACTTTCTGTGTACTGGACACACTCCCCCAAATGTGAGCATAATGGTGAGGAAGCTGAAATGTGTTACAATTGCACGTTTTACCTCTATACCACAATCTTTAATAACGGAGTTCATTTTCCAGCCTCGATTTCTCGTCTGCAGGTGGAGCACAACTTTAGCAGATGTTCCTAATTAAACATAATCCCTTTTTAAAATTGACTGCAAAAAAAAAAAACTACAAGTAACATTGTATTGCATATATATGTAAAGAGAGAGAGAGAGATGGAGAGATTCTTTTCTCAAACTCGTTTGAAGTGCATCTTAAGTCTTAACCTGCAAGTTGCACTTAAATGGTTTTTAAGGGAGTTTTAAAGGTGCGGTGTGTAACAAAACCAAAGGTCAACGGCAGAAAAATGTAATATATGATTCAAAACTGTTTCGATCGATGTGTAATTGCTGCACTAGAATAGCCGTTATGTTTATATTCTTAGAATGAGTCATTTATATCTACTTGCTGTTGGTCCACATACATGAAGGCTGCCACATTTTTACCATCAATTTTACTACAGTGTCCCTGAATGGACAAAATAATGTGTATGAAGTGAGAACCTCTAAATTACAAAACTGCTGTAACCAGCTTTATTTAATGGGAATTAGAGCACTGGTTATGATAAGTAATGCCTCAAAAGACATTAAAACTAGATCATAGAAACCACTGGATCCACTCACAGATGAAAACATCTATGTCTGGGGGAATTTTGGCCACTAATGGCCACCATGCATTCGCAACAGTGACTCTGTCACAATACCTGCACTTCCACCCATGTGCCCCTTGAATGTGCATACCTGTTGCAGGGTTCAAGTGCGTAGTGTGGCCCATTACTCCAGAGTGGACGTTGGCTCCGCCAACCCTCAATCAAAACTTCAGCAAGTCCACATCCTCGCTGACTTCGCTGAAGAATATTGCCCACAATTCATTGCTGCGTGTGACATTTTGAACCATAGAGGCAGAAAGTGTCCATGTTTGGTGACCGAGCTCCTGCCTGTCATGAAAAAATATCTTTTCAAATGTAAATATTGAAATATTTCATCTTTTACCATGCCATATGTAAAATAATTTTAGAAGTTTGCCCAATTACAAATATGCTTTGAATATTAAAATTTAAAGCATTTCAATGATAAAATGTATTCGTTTATTAATAAAAGTGCTATATTTATTTATCTTTATTTATTTATATTTATCTCTTTAGCAAGAAAACTGTTTACCCGACATGTTTTTATGGACACGTGGACATTCTGAGCTAACAATAACAGTCACAGAGCAGCCAATTAAAACAGTATCAAACATTTAGTTTAGAATGTAAAAAAACAGTTATCTATCCCTGTGCAGATTAAATTATTCAGCCACCTTAATTAAACACGTGTGGATTTTATAACATATATTTTACAAGAACAGATGGAATGAACTTTATTCAGTTTAGGTCTGAAAATGACATCTCTTCACCAAGCACAGAGATGAAGCAGAGTTTCAAAGCAATGACATAAAATGACGTGGTGCATGATGATGGAGGAGCCATCACTGTCCTAACTGCCATTTTCCAGCACTTGCAGCCTGCACACTCCAACCCTTAATGTGCACTTTTACCAACTATACACTTCATACAGGACCGTAGGGTTTAGTGCAGGTATTGGAACAGGGCCAATGCTTGACATATGAAGTCGTTGCTATACCCATCCTTACCACTAGATGTCAGTAATTCTTACACACTGTACCTTTAAACACTCCCTCAAATCTCCGACTTTATATTTGGTGGTTGCAGATCACACAATATGCTCAGTAAGCACCCTTTACTCTCCTATAAAACGACTTAAATTCAACTTATTCACTCAAACATACGTCCAGATTATAGCAATGACAGAAACCATCATGTTTTTATTTAAAGTTCTGTTGCTCTTTGAATCCGTCAATACTCGGTCTTACCACAGCAATCACGATCTGATCAAAGTGAGTACCACGTTTGCGACGCCAGTCCAACATAACCATCATTTATCTGTATCCAGGTATGAGTCACTGCCAGAGTTATGCACACAGGAAGACAACTGTTGATCTGATTGTTTTTTAATGGAGGCAAATGGGGGTCTGAGCTTAAATGACTTATTTTTAATTCACATTGATTCATAAAGTGAAACCCAGTTTTAACTAAGCATCCATCAACTTTCTGCAAGGGAAAATCAATCTTTCTGGTTTCAAAGTGCCATCAATTAACATGCACGCATACACACTCACAGAAACACTTGCACACATTTGGTTAGACAGCCGCCTGCATACACATCCAAATTATCAGATAAAAATCTCACCTGATGTGATCAAAATTAGTTTTGGGTTTAGAAATATCGATTTCATCTTCTATCATATTGATGTTTTTCAGTGCAATTAGTTTAAAAGTAGTGCATGGTTTTATATTTTATTAAAACTCCCCATAAACCCTGCCAAAACAGATTCTATCAAGAACTGAAAGTTAACTTTATAAAGTGCTTTTTTTGTCTTGCATTTCTTCCAAATAATAAGTGGTCAATCCTGCAACTCTCCCCTCTGACCGTACAGAGGATCAAATACATGAAGATGGAAATTATTAACGCGCAAAGCAAAATCCAGGAGCTTAAGCAACATCCCACCCAAAGTTTGCTGTCAGGTTCAGCTGTTTTCATTCATCAAGCGTGAGCCGTTAATGCCGCGGTAGGTGACGCGGCTGGGACGGACCAGCACGCCGTAGCCGGGTCGACAGGTGAAGTAGCGCCGGCCGCCGACGGAACCGTCGTTCTTGCCTTTTGGGCTTCGGAGCTCCAGACCAAGCCAAAGGCCCGGAGCAAAAGTCTGCTGTGCCCAAGTAACGGATGAATGCCATCTCGTTGGCACTGCTGAGGAAGACCTGCATGCCCACGTGGAGGCGGACCTGTCCGTCAGAGGAGGGAGAGGGGGCTGGAACCTGCCGTGCTTCCAGGAATCCCACCACTACCACCACTGAGGGTACTCCGGCGCCGGCGGTGAGGATTGGAGCGACTCCTTTTTTATTGTTATTATTTAATGTTTTTTGAGGAAAGAGAAAAAAAGTGGAAAGGATTCATGAGAAAATTCATGTTGTGTGAAAGAATACATGAGAAATCAGAAGATTCATGAGAGCCTGGCTGTTATTCCTCGTTACAGTAAAGGCACAATCATGCAGTAGCCATTTTAAAAAGGAGCCTTTCGCTGACTAATACCTATGCGTCTTATCGGTATTGATTGTGTCACTGCTGCAGGGGATTAGGATGAAGCTGAGAAGCTCGGGGAGGGAGAGATGTGAGGAATGTTGTGAGAAGAGACACACCTGGTAACCGGGCTTCTCCTGCTCGTCTCCTTTGGAGCGGCGATGGCCGATGATGTGCTGAAACTGCGACGAATCGTCCCTGCAGAGCAATCACAATAGTCAAGGGCTTCCATGCAGATGTGTGCAAAGAAATGACTTCAAACACTCACAGAATGATAAAAGGCAAGAAAGGAAAAAGGCATTTAAATAAATCTGAGTCAAAGTTGGCAGAATTCTCACCACCGAATGGTTGACTGAGGCGTGAAGAGTTGAGCTCTGAAAGGCAATCGACTGAACCGTGGATCCTGTGAATAAGGAAGAAACTAGTATGTATTCATAACAGAATGAGGCAAAACAATAAGAACGCCAAAATTTCAATTACAAAAAAAAAATTACAATTACAATTTACAGTTAAAACCAGGAGTTTACATACACTATAAAAAAAGATACATCAACATTTTATTTCCTCACTGCGGGAAATTAAATCAGGCTACAAGACTGCATTTCATAAAATAAATGGCATCATGAAGAAAGAACACTATTTGGACATAATGAAACATCATCTTAAGCCATCAGTCAGAAGTTTACTTGGTTGCAAAAGGGTCGTCCATAAGGAAAATGACCTGAAGCGTGCAGTGACAGCACCATCATTGCCAATTAATTTGGTTGAGTGTCTTTCTGTTGCAGGAGCTGATAAGGGACGCGAGCTGCACCTGGGCTCGGTGTGCCCTGCCCAATTTAAGATCATCATTTGCCTGCTGTCAGTGTGTTGTCCAGGTTTGGGCTGGAAGGTTGTCTAGTTTCAGGCGGGCTCTGCACGTTTGTTTAGTTTGGTTATATCCTTTATTTATAGATAAATCTCCTTATATCCATGCACAGCAAATACTACTGATGCTGACATGTTTTCTTAAACGTACAGTGTGAAACTATTTTGACTTTTTGTTAGCAAAAATCAAGTATTGTTTATAAATACATATTCTGCTGAAGTCACAATCACATTCGAATGAAAGCGTTCTCATAGAATACAATGAATTATTTATAAATACATGGGTGGCAGAGCACCCAGCCGAAGGCTGCCATGTTGCATCGCCATCATGTGTGGTAGCCAAAAGGGAACAAACTTGTTAGCCTTATGCGTCTTACACCCCCCGTCGTCAGACTTTAAAACCAACACGGTGGCTGCAGCCTTTCTGCTGGACAGGTGGGTTAATTCACTCACTACTTGGTTGTTTGAATTCAATTAGCACACCACTAGATTGGAGTAATTCTTACACACTGCAGCTTTAAGTTCTCTTTAACAAATTATCTTATTTGCACATGACCGCTTGTGCCTGCCTCCAGGCCAGGCAGTAACAAGTGGGGGATCGTCCGGGATGTAACCAGAACAGTCACAAAGTGGCTTAAGGACAACAAAAACAATGTTTGGAGTGGCCACCACAAAGTCCTGATCTCAATCCCAGAGAAAATTTATGGGCAGAACTGAAAAGACTACGAGTAAGGGGGCCAAGAAACTCAACTCAGCTGACCCAGTTCTGGGCCAGAAATCCAGTAAACAATGGTGAGAAGTTATTGGAAAGATGCCCAAAACACTTGACCCAGGTCATACAGTTTAAAGGCAATGCTTCCCAATACAAATGAAATATGTGTAAACTTCTGACCTCAAAAAGCAGAAAAAGCTTCCCTGCAACATTCCCTCTCCACTTTATTGCAGCATTTAGCAAATAGAAATGATTACGGTTATCATAACAGACCAAAAACAGGAGAGGTTTAGTCTTATTTCATTTCCAACACTGAGGGGAAAAAAAGGTTTATGTTTATACAACGCATTTAACCCTCTGGTTTCACCTGTACATGCAAACACTGTTAATGTGATAACTCGTGAAACATCAGCACACACTAAGCTAACAGCTTCTGATTAACTTCTAGAAATAATTCTGATTAAAAAAAAAAAGAAAACTGCTGCTTGCAAAAGACAAGTTCTGCTTAATATTTTCCCAAATTATCTGACGACACTGAAAGTAAAGGTTGAGTCAGAGTGTGAAGAGAAGAAAAGGTAGAAAAACAGAAATAAAAAGGGTGAGGAGGAGGTCGGGGCGTTTGTTTTGCTAATGGGTTGTGATAGCTGCTGACACAAGAAGAAAAGCGAGAAAAGAAAGAACTGGATGAGAATGTGATATCCTTCATTAAATGGCTGTAAAGCATGTGCTCATCTAAGCACAGCCCTAACCCAGAGGTTAATTAGAAAAAAAAGAAAAACAGACATGGATGTGGGTGGCAAAAAACAAGAGCTGACTTATAAAGCGAGTTTTACTTCATGAAAGACAAAAGGTTGCTTAAAAGAAAACAAAGCGGAAAGAACAGAAGAGAAAATGAGGATCTGCAGAGAAACAAAAGGTGCAATGGTCCATCACTTCTGATGAACTCTTAAAGCCATTACGTTGCATGCTAATTACTTTAAAAATGCTTTTATTCCGTTATGACACTGGAAGTTGAGGCATTATGCTGTTAATGTGCCATCTCATAAAAAAGGTCAAAAGTTCTGATCCATTTGCAAAAGATGTGCAGTCAAAACAAAGCAATGCCTATCAGGAAATGAATAAATGGCTTGTCAGACAAGCAGGTTCCATATCTGCGGGATTGAATCATCTTTAGAAAAACAGCCACTTTAAAGCTTGATGCATTCATCAACATAACTCTTTCCTGCATGGTGACAAAGTCCAAATAGATTTGAGGAAATAATAAAAGCCCCCACTATTCAAAGCATCTAAAATGGAGACAGTGTGGGGGTGGTTTCTATGTCTGCCTCACTAAAATGAAGACAAGGCAAAGAGATGCCAAACAAAGAGATTATAACTGTCTACTTGCTGAAAGGACACTGAAACATACCCACTGGCCAGCCATCTAACTAGACAAACCATAATGTTAGATTGAGAGGCGTTGGTGCAGAAAAAAAATCTTCTCTTTTTTTTTTATACTGCTGTACGTACAGATTGGACATTGCAGATTCATTTATTTAAAAAAAAAAAAAAAATCTGAATAAAAACACTTTTACTTCTCCAAACATCATTTGCTAAATTATATATATATTTTGCAATTAATCCCATTTAACCTCTTTATAGCACGGCTATTTTTCCTTAAATGACATACCCAAAATAATTAAGCATAACTTCACGTCTGTAAGTAAAGCCCCTTTAAGACTAGCTCTGGAAAGCTGTAAAACAGTGCAAACTTTGACTTTATACGTTTGCATTCTGACAAATGTTTGGAGATATAGCAGACATGTACCAGCTGCCCCCCCCCCATGTCATAAGAGCGGAACTGTTGCAGCACGTTGTTTTGGCTGAATGCACAAGAAAATGTTCCAGACAGGGTTGAAGGGGGAGCGTGGCTACGTTAAATTATCTGCAACATTTCCTGATGTCTGAACGTGGTCGGATGGACTTTACCACAAATATTCTGCAATGCAAATCTGAAAGCGACTTAATTTATAAAGCACCTTTCAAGCACAGCTGCAACTCAAAGTGCTTCACACGAAAGAACAGTTTAAGAAATACAAGGTTTGTATAATCTTGGTCTACAGAAAACTGAGATGTGAGATTACTACAGGAGTGTCAGAACCAACGTGTGTTACTGCGTCAGAGTGATTCCACCTGGAACACAGAATATGTAAATTATTAAACCACATTACTTTTAGTGAAACCAGAGGACATCAGCCCAGTTTATCTAGAGAGAGTAAAGTAATGTCTGATGAGGAACTGAGTAAAAAGAAGCAGCTAAAACAGTTTAACTGATGTTTTGAACGAGGCTTCACGCAGGTTATCTCAGCGATGCTGATGATGGACATCTATCAATAGAGAAGGCAGGGACAGACCTCACATTCATTCAGGAAGAAGTGAAGCTAAAAATGTATGTTGTAGGAAGAGTGAATACTTGACTATAAAAGCACCTTCATCTCCATGGAAACTACCAGGACCTTAATGAGTAATTTCAAACAAAGAGAGTCATGGGAGAACACTTCAGCAGATTTTTCTTTATTTAAAAAACTGGAGTAAAATCTATGATTTTCTTTTTTTTGGTTACTCTTCGGCTGCTTGCTGCAGTTTATCCAACAGTGATGAGAGACATCTCTGCAATCATCAGTCTCTGCTTTCATATGACACCTTGCCTGCGCAGTTTGCATGAAGTAGAGAAATCAGAAGCTGAAAGGAGACCGTGATGTTCTCATTTTGTTTCTATATAGTTGTTTTGTTTTTTTAATTTTGCTTCATTTATATGAAAATGGTCGGTGGAGTCTTTTAGCTGAGGTCTCCTTGCAGTTTTTGCTGGCTACACGTCAGGATTGATGCTTCCTTGGGTGTACAAACATTTACTGTATTGCACATATGTAGAAACCAACAACATGACTTCAGTAATTAACTTAACACCTTCCAATAAGATAAAATAAACTTTATTAATCCAAAATAAAGTTCCCCCCCCGGCCCTTTCCCTGCCCGTTTTCTCTCCCCCCCTTCCCTCCCTAAATTATAATAAATTAATCCAAAACCGGGGCCGCTGTTTGGCCCGATGGAGAATTTGTGGCAAATATCTCCTGAAAGAATTCAAGTTGCACTAAAACTGTCTGGGTGCATAAATGAATGTATTTTATGCTAGAAAATAGGTCCAGATTGAAGAAAAAAAAAAAACGAAATTCCCTTTAATTTTCAAAACATCTTCTTCATGCTCAGCCAATAACCAACCATTAGCATAATAACTTATTATTCCCAAGTCATCATGTTTTTGCATCTACATTTAAAATGACTAAATTATTATATAGGTTGTTATGACATCACATGCTGCCCCCCCTGCAGGTATCTCTCATGATGAAGAGGTTAACAGATGTTTAATGGAAGATTTGGAGTTAAAAATGGAGGCATGTCTGACGGCTCATGTAATTAGATATGTGCTAAAATACCCATCTGAAAAATCATGATAAACTGATGACGTATAAAAATAAAGACAGGTTCAGAGGTCCTTGCAGAGCTGGAAACGTGATAAACTTTTGTTTCAGCCTCGATGCTTCCTTTGTTTTCATCGTCCTCATGTCCTGCCACTTTGTTGGGGTTAGTTTATGTTTTTCTGGCTGTCAAACACCAAATTCTGTCACACCGCTGGTTTGTTTAACTGCAGGTTAGACATACCACGAATTTTTACTGCTGCTGGTTTAAGTTTCATTATTTTTCCTGATGTTAGATCACGTTATTGTGCACGAGGCAGATGTAACTGAACCACTGCTGGTTAATGTGGGAAACGCTGAGTGGCAGCTGACAGCACGAGGAGAAACAGATGTTGAAGCACAACCACAGCCCATCCGACAGAGCAAACACACCCCAAATATTCCCTAGATGCATTCAGGTCTTTTTGCTGCACTCTGATCAACATGACCTCCGGGCACTTGAGTTAATGATTTGTGAAGCAGTTATTGACTTGAAAAAAAAAAAGAATCGATCATGCATGCAACATTCCAGGATACTGTCATATTCTATACTCTGATGTGTAATTACATGCTCCCTTACATGTCCATAATCCATATTTTAATGCAGGGATGATGGCATCTGGCTCATTATGAGGTGTCACATTAAATTGAGAAGTCATGCTGAGTGAAGGCCCCAAGCCTCCTGTTTGACAACTCCAAGACCAGTTAATCACCAGAACAGAGGAGCAGCATTTACCCAACAGAGGGCAAAATCAAATATGTCAGCAGTCACACAAATGACACTGTCAAAGGAACTCATCAGTGCCATCAGATTTATTGATGAGGGCAACGTAATGCAATCTTAGTGGTTTCAGGGCTTATTGTTTAATCTGCTGTGACAGAAAAAAAATAAAATAAAAAAATCACGTCTGAGCCATCTTAAAGGATCCAGGACTCACCTTTGGACACGAGACGGAGGAGCGAAGACTCCATGTTTTGGAGGGCAGCTGAAGTATCTCACTCCTCCCACTGATCCATCGTTTTTACCACTTGGTTTGTCCAGTTCAATACCCAACCAGATTCCTGCCGACACAGAGACACGGATCAGAATCAGACCAGCCACTGTGGACCAAAGCAGCAACCACGAGTCCAATAAGGAGAGACGCACCGTAAAAGAGCTGGTAGCATTTAACCGACAAGTCCTCTACTGATCCCCATCTGCTGGGTAAAAATGAAAACCTTTGGCTTCCATCATAAATAACTGCTCAGCTCTGTAACTTCCAGCCACTGGCCTTGAATACTTCAAGTCTTGCATATGACATGAGGCAAAAAGAAAATTCAGAGCAAAGCCTTCCATGAGCCAAATTAAGATACAGACAGTTAAAAAGTTTGCAGCATGAAGAGCAGCTTTTGCTTTTGCTATAGAAATACAGTCCTCAGAGTGCCGAGGCTGAGACAGTGCTGCACTGGTAGTGCTGATTTAAGAGTATCAAAGGAAACTTAAGACTGAAATCCCCTCCAACGTGATCCCAAGTGGTGTGAGATACATTAGTATTTATTTATACATGACTGATGCCTGGAAAGAACCGCTTCCTAAATATTAATGAATCCAGTAAGCTGTTTTCTGTTTGGCTTTCAGTGGCTTTTCAACAGCAGCATTTTCAAATCTCATTTTTATTCACCATCTTTTTTCCAACTGGATGTTCATCGCTGCAGAAACTCATCGTGGTTTTCTGATGGAGTTCATGAGCGATGGCAGAAGAGCCTAACAGACCTCTTCATCACATGTGACTTACTGTACAAACCGCCATTAACGTCTGTTAGCTTTGCTGCTCAGATCAAAACTAAAACACTCTGCTGTTTAATGTCAGCTCAACACGATTTCTTTCTTGAATGATGATGATGAATGTATATTTTGTAGTTTCATGAGTGAAGTGAGCCATCATACGATAACATGATGGAAAAAAAGAACTGCAACAGATGAAAAAAACTTGTTTGTCTGGCCTCAGAAATCCAAAATAAAGAAAGCGCTCCGAGATCCTGCATAGAAGTGTTCGTCTAAAATCCAACAGGGATGAATGAAATTTGTCTTCAGAGAAACAGATTATTGATCCTACGTTAAACTCTTCTTTCATCCATCTAAAACCAAAAACTGCTACAGAGGCCAGGCGACATTTGTACTTCTGTAAATAAAATTTAAAAAATGTTGTACCAGGTAATAAAAACAGAAATGCCTTTAGGCTGCTGTCAACAAATGTGTTCCTGGTGATTTCATTCAAGCATTAATAAAAAGTTCTTTTTCAAAAATAAAGGCATCTCTGTCTTTTCACCAGATCAGTCTGTTTTTACATTTTCCAGCCAAGTTAAACCCCGTCTCCCCTCGCAGTTGATAAATTTCAGTCTTCTTTGCTCAGTAAGAAGCTTCCAGAGCAGATTCATGCTTGCAGGGAATGTTTGTGTCCGCGCATGATGCATTCACTGACCAAAAGATATCTATGTGTGCCTAATCAGGCAAGCTGGATAATTACTCCAATAACTGGCAAATCAACTGGTGCATTCCCGTCTGAAAAATAATAAATTATTGAAAGCTTTTATGTATTTTATAGTGGAGACAAACAGATTACTGAGACGGATCAGCGCCTGCTGTTAAAACAATTACTGATGAAATTTCATCAACAGTTTCAAGATGAACTTTTTCTATCTTTCTTTTCATTTTTAGGAACTAACCTGGAGCAAAGCTGGTCTTCCCGCAGAACTTTACAACACCAGTTCTCTGGCCCACCACCAGAACCCTCTCCCCGAGTCGCACATCAGAGCCCTCACACACCGAACTGCTGCCTGAGGGGGTTCCGACTCCGAAATCCTGCAAGACAGAAGAGCCAACGCCGTTTCTCACAATGACTTCTGCTTCTGGGAAAACTTCCTGAAACTAGCCTTAGCTCAGCGTTCAGTAGAAAGCAGAAGATGAGACATCTTAACGAGACCTGCTGTCAGAGTCGAGGTGTTGGAAGAGGAGCGGAGGGACGGTGACGGCGTCATCCTGGAACTGAGGGAAACGCGTTCTCTTCGCTGTCTGGATGGGAGGCGTTGCCGTGGGGAGCGGACCAGGTCGAGAGCCCGGTCCGTGCCGAGAGTCGAAGCGAAGAGGATGAAGAGGAAAGGAGCGGGAGAGGATACCTGCAGAAATCCAGTCAAGAATTAAATCTATTTATTTTACAACCAGCAGCCACACACGTCAGATTAATCCACACCGGTACAAAACAGCCACGTCTAAACTACACCAGCAGTCCACTCTGCTGCCTAATCATCACACGGCACCAGATAAGTACCTCTCTCTCTTACATAATGAATCCACCAACGATCCCTTTAGGCCAGTGTCAGGAACTGTGATGCTGCAGAAATAATGAGGTTCAGTCTATTCATTTTGCTTCTCGTTCCTCTGACTGTAACAGAGGTTCAAGGCTGTGCCTCAGAAATCCAAGCAGCTGAGTCACTTCGGTCTGAATCAGCACAAAACAGCAGAGCTTAGTATTTCACTAAAGAACATAACATTCATTAGATCCGACTTTAGGCCGATGTGAGGAGGCTGGATGGAGGAGGGATGCTCAATTTCCCTCTATTTGAAGCCATTTAAACACAGGATCTCATTAAGCTTTGCACCGCGACAGACATTTACAAGCCACAAGTTCATTAAGTGCCAAACTCTTGGAGGCTAATTGATTAAATCTGTGCCAAAGTGCTTTAAAAAGGAAGAACAAATTCAACTACAAATGAAAACTAAAACAGAGGGATGGGCAGGAAACTTTTCAACCTAAAAGTTGAAGAAGTTCAGCACAACATTAAAAAGAAACTGTGGAGGTGCAGGTTTTTGGTGAAATCTGATCAGCATTGCAGCGCTTTGTGACACTGAATTTCTCATGGATGGATTCTGATGTTGGATTCATGTATTAAGGAGCACTAATTCTTGTTGATAAACATGGTTTTTAAAGTTTCCAGGTTTATCAATTGTCTCTAGTGAAAGAGCAAACAATCCCAAATCCCATTCTCTGAGACATAAACGCATCTCGTCTACGACCGCTGTACCTGTCTCACTGACCGAGCGTCTCCCTCTGCACCGTGATGAACCAGGTGGACTTGTGTGATTATCAGGTGTTTTTTTTTTACAGTGGGAGATAAACCTTTCCATGCAAACAAACAAAAACACAGTGACTTTAACAAAAAGGCAATGTAAAAAAAAAAAAAAAAAAAAAAAAAGTCCACAAATTGCAGCATCCATTCAAGTACTGAAAACAGGCTGTAAAGGTGTCTGATGAAGCTGTTGTCAGTTTTCTTTTCCGTCATCAATAAACACGTTTCTATCCAAGCCTTGAGCCACTGCTCTTTTTTTCTTCTTTTTTTTACGTTTTACCAGGAGAACAGAAAATGGCTGCAGTGATTAACTGAAACACG
>JALJCO010007282.1:0-89789 GCA_023101725.1 Atherinomorus stipes | reverse complement strand
GGGGGGGGACCTATGTCATTGTTCGTCATTTTGTCTTTTTATTGAAATGTTGTTTTTAATATGTAAAGCACTTTGTGCTACATTTGTATGAAAAGTGCTTTATAAATAAATTTCATTCATTCTCCTGAACGTAAAAACATGGCGATACAACATGGCAGCCCCATCCGAGCCGACCCACTCGATGTGTAAATGAATCATACGAACGGTGAATTTAGAACTTAGAGGAGCACTTCAGTTTGTGGATGGGAGTGATTACTAATTAATGAAAAAACACTTTTGAACCAAATAATCCGTTTTTGTGAATAAATAACAGGAGAAGTTACACAATTTCCCTTTAAGGATGATTTGGACATTGCACGTCTGTACATAGCATACTGACACTTCTTAGCAAGATGCCCTTTGAATGTAGTGGACAATTGAAAGGGCTTCCTTACACTTCTTAGCAAGCTGCTGTGACCTCAGGAAGGAAAGTGAGCACTTTGGGAGTCACAGAGGGCTTTGTTACACATGAGGAACATGAGGTTCCACCGAGACATGAACTCGGATCACTGGATTCAAAGTCCAGGGTGCTGACCATTACACCATGGAACCCTTCCTCTGTCCCTGCATGAAGTAAACAAGCCACGTTTGCCTAGTCTATAGTCGCCATTACTGACCATCGAGACTTAGCAGCCATCCTCTTTTCCTCAGGTGTGCAGGCACCAGGTGCTGTGGCTTAGTTGGTGAAAGCGCCTGTCTAGTAAACAGGAGACCCTGGGTTCAAATCCCAGCAGTACCTTTCAGCCATCAGTCAGGAGGAGGCCTGCGCATTCCTCTGTTCCTCTTTGGATTGTTTATAGCAAGCTACATATGACCATAGACACCTTACACACAACCCCAGGCATCTGAACTAAGCAAGGCAAGTTTATTTGTACAGGACAATTCAAAGGGCTTTACATAAAACCTGATGCAAAAGGTGGGGGCAATAAAAAATTAGAAGCATGATTCAATATTGAAAACATTTAAGGTTGCCGATTTTTACTTTTGAATAAAATCTATGTAAATGCAGCTGAGAACAGGTGGGTCTTCAACCTGGATTTCAATAAACTAAGCGCTTCAGCTGATCTGACACTTTCTGGGAGTTTGTTCCAGACATGTGCAGCATAGAAGCTGAACGCAGCTTCTCCATGTCTGGTTCTGACTCTGGGAACTGATAAAAGACCGGATCCAGATGACCTGAGGGGTCTAGTAGGTTCATACAGGGTCAAGAGGTCACTGATGTATTTTGGGCCTAAACCATTCAAAGCTTTATAAACCAGCAACAGAACTTTAAAGTCTATTCTCTGACAGACCGGCAGCCAGTGTAAAGACCTCACAACTGGACTGATGTGGTTCACTTTTCTGCTCTCAGTGAGAACTCGGGCAGCAGAGTTCTGAAAGAACTGCAGCTGTTTAACTGATTTTTTAGGTAGACCAGGAAAGACGCTGATACAGTAATCAAGCCGACTGAAGATGAATGCATGGACTAGTTTTTCCAGATTTTCCTGAGACATCAGATCTTTTATCTTTGAGATGTTCTTCGGGTGATAGTACGTTGACGTGTTTGATGTGTTTTTCAAAGTTTAGGTCTGAGTCCATCACTGCACCCAGATTTCTGGCCTGATTGGTGGTTTTTAGGTGTATGGACTGAAGTTCTGTGACAACCTGCTGTGGTTTCTCTTTGGCCCGAAAAACAATCACCTCAGTTTTGTTTTTGTTCAGCTGAAGAACGTTGAGGCACATCCAGTAATTAATCTCCTCAATACATTTACCAAGAGCTGGGCCCCGGTCTCCTGGTGACACTGTAAGATATAGCTGTGTGTCATCTGCGTAGCTATGGTAACTAATATTGATGCTCCTTATGACCTGGGCCAGGTGGGAGCATGTAGATGTTAAACAGAAGAGGCCCCAGGGTAGAGCCCTGGGGAACTCCACAGGTCATTTTTGTCCGCTCAGATGTAAAATGACCAACTGACACAAAGTACTTCCTGTTGTCCAAGTACATTTTGAACCAGTTTAGTACAGAACGAGAGAGACCCATCCACTTCTCCAGTCGTTGGAGTGATATAATGTGGTCAACTGTATCAAATGCAGCACTGAGATCCAGTAAAAGAAACACTGACATTTTTCCAGCGTCAGTATTCAGGCATAACTAGCACACTCTTCACAGTGAAAACAACTTTAGGCAACTTTCACGAGCAAGATGTCATTCAAACCACAAATATCTGGCTTTGTGCAAGAAGCCCTCAAACATGTCCTTTCTTACATGGTTCCTAGGAGTGATTTGACACATTCAGCAATTTTCTGGTATTTCTCGTTGCCTATCAGGCACAAAAAAATGTCCCAAATGCTCCAGACTTGATGCAGGAGTCTTGTTCTGCTGTTATGGAAACCTAAGATTTTCACTAAAGGAGAATATTTGTGTTGATTTAATGTTAATTGTTTACATGGACCTTGATTGGTAGATGAGGTGCTGTGGTTTAGTTGGATGGACAGGTGGTGGCCTGTGTTGTAAACTAGGAGATCCTTGGTTCTGATCCCAGCAGTACCTCTGAGCCTGTAAATCCAGGATCAAACTACACGACTTTTTCCGTCGTTCACGATGGTCATATGTCACATTAACAGAAATTGTGTCATAAAATCGTACGGTGTCGTGTTACTCGCGAGTGGTCACACTACAAGGATTGCACCAGACAGACAACCGTCTGATCGTCGCGTGGTGTCGCAAAAGACAACACGAAACGGGAGGCGGGACAAGCAGCTGTCAATCAGTCACTTGGTTTGGAGTCTCTGAATTGACTGTTTGGGTCACTTATGAAATGGAAAGTGGACGGAGACATCAGTTCCCTCCATTATTGTGACCAACATGAACTGTTTGTGTATTCTGCCTGTTCCAGTTGTTCTGTCGAGCGGGTTTTCATTTGTAACTAAACAGGATTAAATCCACGATGCGCACAGATCGATTCGCTGCTCATCTTTGAAAAAGAGCTTTGAAAGAGAGAAACTGGGCTCTGATCACTCCGTTGCTTCCACCAGGTGCATCACGCACCGCGCGCAGGCACCCAGTGCCAAGCGAAGCCAAAACCATCAGTCTGACCACAGTCTGCTGCCACGAGAGCAAAGTTCAGCCGACCCAGTGACGCTACTTTTAAAAAACTGCCATAAAGTGAAATAAAGTGTGTTGTTCTATACGAACGCATACGGATGCTCACGTCATTCACTGAACTCCATCGGTTCAGAGCGCACGCTGGTAACCACGGCAACCACATGAAATCACACACGCATGATAAACTGAGAGCTGCGCAGTGCACAGCAGCATCGCTGTGTCAATATTCTGCACCCAGTAGGTGTGTTCAGATGGTTAATTAGCTTTGATGATCACGCGTAATGTGGATAGTTACGGGTGAGTGCACGAGTACGCGCGTGGGTGACATATTTGCGATTTTTCTGTGACTTTGTCATTGATCTATTTGAGAGCGTCACATTCGTGCACGTTTACCTGCTGTGAACTCCTGTTGACTATTACTATTACTGATAGAACAGACATATTGTGTGGTTATGTTTCGAGTTAATAAAGTAATGTTTTATTCAAGAGAGATACACCCTTTTGAATGTTTGTGGAGGTTTAACACTGTTGAAAATAAATTTGGCACACCCAGTCTTGCTTTTCTTTTCTTTTTTCTGGAGTAAACTGATGCCACAGCTCCATAAATCTCTCCACCGTTCCACCAGAGAGCGGCTGCGTCTCTCCTCCTTTCCTCCACTGTTGTTTGTGTACCGGCGCACCTGAGCGTCTCTCTGGTAGAGGCGAAAGGCGCACTGTCCTCCTATTGGTCAATATAAAGGGACATGTCGTGGGACGTGTCACACTAGACGGATAAAACCAAAAAATTCTGACACGCCAGTCTTTCTGCGTCGTGGTCGTGGAGCGTCGCAGACGCCAAATCGCCAATCGCTGATTGTGTCACATTACACAGAGCAAAGACACGACGTCCTGCGACTCGACAACGCAGAATCGTGCACGACAGTGAGCGACTGTCTGCGACGCCTCCGTCGGGCCAAAATCGGGCTAAATTCATGTAGTTTGGACCAGGCTTAAGGGGTAGCTTGAAATGTGTACTTCTTTAGTAGAGGGGGAGTTTGCTTTGACAACAGATTAGTTTGATGACGTGACGGTAGGACTTGACATCCAATGTGCTGAGATGGTTGTTAAAAAGCCTAGAGCTAGCAGAGGATGGTTTGGATCCATCAACCTCTGGGTTATGGGCCCAGCACGCTTCCGCTGCGCCACTCTGCTCTCCACCCCAGATGGGACTTGAACCCACAATCCCTGGCTTAGGAGGCCAGTGCCTTATCCTTTAGGCCACTGGGGCTGCACTACCTTCACTCACGTCAGGGCCGTACGCTTACAGCCACACATACACACACACACACATTCAATGTAGACATCACAAATTGGAATGCTTGAAAATCTGTGTTCATTTGAGTATTGGCTCTAACATGTGTTGAACCCCTTGGCCCAGGACAATAACAAGCTTCTCTTGTCACTGATGTGAGTGTTTGTCATTATTTCATCAAGTACTGTCTAACAGTCCCAGACTTGTCCAGTTTAATCACCATTTCAGGACACACTCCACACAAGGAGGACATAAGCCAAGGTTTAAATTTTGTTTTCGTCCTCTGTGTCACATGTAACAGGACAGCAGCTTTCACTTGTCAGAGAAAAACATCCAACAGCACATCGACAAGGCAGCTCACTCATCTCTGACATGCAAAGGCTTTAAAGGGACATTGTGTAATCGCGAGCAGCTCCCTCATACTTTTCATGCTGCGTTTGCGTGAAACCGGGCAGACGGACGACATCCGCTGCATGTAAAGTTATCACCGGCCTCTATGTGAAGACGTGGTCCGTCAGTTACAGTGACATCAGTCCACATCTGGTTTGTTGTCATGGCGATGTCGTATTGTTTTCCCTGACCCATGTTTTACCGTCTTTCGCTCGGCTTCATTGATTAAAATGACATCTGGTTTGTTACCAACGGCCGTCTGCCCGACTGCACATGAACGCAGCATCAGTGAGACGCTGGTTTCTCCCCACTGCAGCGTGGTGACTTTTCAAAGACATTACCTCGAACTGAGCTGAAAACTCCAGTGTGTCCGGTGAGTTTCTGTGGTTTCCTGCTGTCACGCTTCTCCTGAACGTAAAAACATGGCGATACAACATGGCAGCCCCCACCGAGCCGACCCGCTTGATGTGTAAAAGAATCATACGAACGGTGAATTTAGAACTTAGAGGAGCACTTCAGTTTGTTGATGGGAGTGATTACTAATTAATGAAAAAACACCTTTGAACCAAATAATCAGTTTTTGTGAATAAATAACAGGAGAAGTTACACAATATCCCTTTAAGGATGATTTCAACATTGCACATAGCATACTGACACTTCTTAGCAAGATGCCCTTTGAATGTAAGGGACAATTGAAAGGGCTTACTTACACTTCTTAGCAAGCTGCTGTGACCTCAGGAAGGAAAGTGAGCACTTTGCTACACATGAGGAACATGAGGTTCCACCGAGACTTGAACTCGGATCACTGGATTCAAAGTCCAGAGTGCTGACCATTACACCATGGAACCCTTCCTCTGTCCCTGCATGAAGTAAACAAGCCACGTTTGCATAGTCTATAGTCGCCATTACTGACCATCGAGACTTAGCAGCCATTCTCTTTTCCTCAGGTGTGCGGGCGCCAGGTGCTGTGGCTTAGTTGGTGAAAGCGCCTGTCTAGTAAACAGGAGACCCTGGGTTCAAATCCCAGCAGTACCTTTCAGCCATCAGTCAGGAGGAGGCCTGCGCATTCCTCTGTTCCTCTTTGGATTGTTTATAGCAAGCTACATATGACCATAGACACCTTAGACACAACCCCAGGCATCTGAACTAAGCAAGGCAAGTTTATTTGTACAGGACAATTCAAAGGGCTTTACATAAAACCTGATGCAAAAGGAGAGGGGGCAATAAAAAATTAGAAGCGTCATTCAATATTGAAAACATTTAAGATGCCGATTTTAACTTTTGAATAAAATCTACGTAAATGCAGCTGAGAACAGGTGGGTCTTCAACCTGGATTTCAATAAACTAAGCGCTTCAGCTGATCTGACACTTTCTGGGAGTTTGTTCCAGACATGTGCAGCATAGAAGCTGAACGCAGCTTCTCCATGTCTGGTTCTGACTCTGGGAACTGATAAAAGACCGGATCCAGATGACCTGAGGGGTCTAGTAGGTTCATACAGGGTCAAGAGGTCACTGATATATTTTAGACCTAAACCATTCAAAGCTTTATAAACCAGCAACAGAACTTTAAAGTCTATTCTCTGACAGACCGGCAGCCAGTGTAAAGACCTCACAACTGGACTGATGTGGTTCACTTTTCTGCTCTCAGTGAGAACTCGGGCAGCAGAGTTCTGAAAGAACTGCAGCTGTTTAACTGATTTTTTAGGTCAACTGTATGAAATGCAGCACTGAGATCCAGTAAAAGTAACACTGACATTTTTCCAGCGTCAGTATTCAGGCATAACTAGCACACTCTTCACAGTGAAAACAACTTTAGGCAACTTTCACGAGCAAGATGTCATTCAAACCACAAACATCTGGCTTTGTGCAAGAAGCCCTCAAACATGTCCTTTCTTACATGGTTCCTAGGAGTGATTTGACACATTCAGCAATTTTCTAGTATTTGTCATTGTCTATCAGGGCCAAAAAATGTCCCAAATGCTCCAGACTTGATGCAGGAGTCTTGTTGTGCTGTTATGGAAACCTAAGATTTTGACTAAAGGAGAATATTTGTGTTGATTGAATGTTAATGCTTTACATGGACCTTGATTGGTAGATGAGGTGGTGTGGTTTAGTTGGGTGGAGAGGTGGTGGCCTGTGTTGTAAACTAGGAGATCCTTGGTTCTGATGCCAGCAGTACCTCAGAGCCTGTAAGGGGTAGCTTGAAATGTGCACTTGTTTAGCAGAAGGGGAGTTTGCCTTGACAACAGATTGGTTTGATGAGGTGACGGTAGGACTTGACATCCAATGTGCTGAGATGGTTGTTAAAAAGCCTCCAGCTAGCAGAGGATGGTTTCGATCCATCGACCTCTGGGTTATGGGCCCAGCACACTTCCGCTGCGCCACAGTCCCCACCCCAGATGGGACTTGAACCCACAATCCCTGGCTTAGGAGGCCAGTGCCTTATCCTTTAGGCCACTGGGGCTGCACCTGCTGCACTCACGTCAGGGCCGTACGCTTACAGCCACACATACACACACACACACATTCAATGTAGACATCACAAATTGGAATGCTTGAAAATATGTGTTCATTTGAGTATTGGCTGTAACATGTGTTGAACCCCTTGGCCCAGGACAATAACAAGCTTCTCTTGTCACTGATGTGAGTGTTTGTCATTATTTCATCAAGTACTGTCTAACAGTCCCACACTTGTCCAGTTTAATCACCATTTCAGGACACACTCCACACAAGGAAGACATAAGCCAAGGTTTAAATTTTGTTTTCATCCTCTGTGTCACATGTAACAGGACAGCAGCTTTCACTTGGAAGAGAAAAACATCCGACAGCACATGGACAAGGCAGCTCACTCATCTCTGACATGCAAAGGCTTTAAAGGGACATTGTGTAATCGCGAGCAGCTCCCTCGTACTTTTCATGCTGCGTTCGCGTGAAACCGGGCAGATGGACGACATCCGCTGCATGTAAAGTTATCACCGGCCTCTATGTGAAGACGTGGTCCGTCAGTTACAGTGACATCAGTCCACATCTGGTTTGTTGTCATGGCGATGTCGTATTGTTTTCCCTGACCCATGTTTTACCGTCTTTCGCTCGGCTTCATTGATTAAAATGACATCTGGTTTGTTACCAACGGCCGTCTGTCCGACTGCACGTGAACGCAGCATCAGTGAGACGCTGGTTTCTCCCCACTGCAGCGTGGTGACTTTTCAAAGACATTACCTCGAACTGAGCTGAAAACTCCGGTGTGTCCGGTGAGTTTCTGTGGTTTCCTACTGTCACGCTTCTCCTGAACGTAAAAACATGGCGATACAACATGGCAGCCCCCACCGAGCCGACCCGCTTGATGTGTAAAAGAATCATACGAACGGTGAATTTAGAACTTAGAGGAGCACTTCAGTTTGTTGATGGGAGTGATTACTAATTAATGAAAAAACACTTTTGAACCAAATAATCAGTTTTTGTGAATAAATAACAGGAGAAGTTACACAACATCCCTTTAAGGATGATTTCAACATTGCACATAGCATACTGACACTTCTTAGCAAGATGCCCTTTGAATGTAAGGGACAATTGAAAGGGCTTACTTAAACTTCTTAGCAAGCTGCTGTGACCTCAGGAAGGAAAGTGAGCACTTTGGGAGTCTGACAGGGCTTTGCTACACATGAGGAACATGAGGTTCCACCGAGACTTGAACTCGGATCACTGGATTCAAAGTCCAGAGTGCTGACCATTACACCATGGAACCCTTCCTCTGTCCCTGCATGAAGTAAACAAGCCACGTTTGCATAGTCTATAGTCGCCATTACTGACCATCGAGACTTAGCAGCCATCCTCTTTTCCTCAGGTGTGCTGCGTCAGGTGCTGTGGCTTAGTTGGTGAAAGCGCCTGTCTAGTAAACAGGAGACCCTGGGTTCAAATCCCAGCAGTACCTTTCAGCCATCAGTCAGGAGGAGTCCTGCGCATTCCTCTGTTCCTCTTTGGATTGTTTTTAGCAAACTACATGTGACCATAGACACCTTAGACACAACCCCAGGCATCTGAACTAAGCAAGGCAAGTTTATTTGTACAGGACAATTCAAAGGGCTTTACATAAAACCTGATGCAAAAGGGGAGGGGGGCAATAAAAAAGTTAAAAGCGTGATTCAATATTGAAAACATTTAAGGTTGCCGATTTTAACTTTTGAATAAAATCTACGTAAATGCAGCTGAGAACAGGTGGGTCTTCAACCTGGATTTCAATAAACTAAGCGCTTCAGCTGATCTGACACTTTCTGGGAGTTTGTTCCAGACATGTGCAGCATTGAAGCTGAACGCGGCTTCTCCATGTCTGGTTCTGACTCTGGGAACTGATAAAAGACCGGATCCAGATGACCTGAGGGGTCTAGTAGGTTCATACAGGGTCAAGAGGTCACTGATATATTTTAGACCTAAACCATTCAAAGCTTTATAAACCAGCAACAGAACTTTAAAGTCTATTCTCTGACAGACCGGCAGCCAGTGTAAAGACCTCACAACTGGACTGATGTGGTTCACTTTTCTGCTCTCAGTGAGAACTCGGGCAGCAGAGTTCTGTCCGCTCAGATATAAAATGACCAACTGACACAAAGTACTTCCTGTTGTCCAAGTACATTTTGAACCAGTTTAGTACAGAACGAGAGAGACCCACCCACTTCTCCAGTCGTTGGAGTGATATAATGTGGTCAACTGTATGAAATGCAGCACTGAGATCCAGTAAAAGTAACACTGACATTTTTCCAGCATCAGTATTCAGGCATAACTAGCACACTCTTCACAGTGAAAACAACTTTAGGCAACTTTCACGAGCAAGATGTCATTCAAACCACAAACATCTGGCTTTGTGCAAGAAGCCCTCAAACATGTCCTTTCTTACATGGTTCCTAGGAGTGATTTGACACATTCAGCAATTTTCTGGTATTTGTCATTGTCTATCAGGGCCAAAAAATGTCCCAAATGCTCCAGACTTGATGCAGGAGTCTTGTTCTGCTGTTATGGAAACCTAAGATTTTCACTAAAGGAGAATATTTGTGTTGATTGAATGTTACTGCTTTACATGGACCTTGATTGGTAGATGAGGTGGTGTGGTTTAGTTGGGTGGAGAGGTGGTGGCCTGTGTTGTAAACTAGGAGATCCTTGGTTCTGATGCCAGCAGTACCTCAGAGCCTGTAAGGGGTAGCTTGAAATGTGCACTTCTTTAGTAGAGGGGGAGTGGTGTGTGTGTTTGGATTTATGGTATATGAGGACATTTGACCTGAATACACACCGACACTCCGGGACCGTAGGGTAATATGAGGACCATGCTGATGTCCTCATAATTCTTGAAATGTATTTGCATTTTCCAAGGTCTAAATAGATAGATAGATAGATGCATTCTTCATCCCTGTTTGAGAAATGTATAACAAATGTCTAAAAAATAGGACTAAAAGGTCTTAAAGGTTTTAAAATAACATTTTTTACATTTTTAAAAATTGTCCTTCTATACCTGTCACCTGATTTTCTGTGTATTTTTGTGTATAGCACAGCGCCCCCTGGAATCTGTGTATTATTGCACATTCATATACATTTTCTACACACAGTCAAATTTCGCGGGAATTCGGTGTGATTACTTGTGATTGGCTGACTTCGTCGTCTGCAGTCCAAAGCTCCGCCCACAGACATCCCTTTAAAAATTAAACCCTCATTTGAAACAGAAACAGGCTAAAGGCACGAAACAAATTATAAAATAAGACAAGTAAGTTTATTTATTTTTTAATGTAATTGTTTCATTTTAATACAATTGTTTAATTTGAATTGTTTGCTTTTGTAAACAAATTACTTATCTTTTTTATTGATTGAAACCAAGTATATATTTCTACAAAAGGCGTTAGCTTAAATAAATATTTTCATTACTTCACGACGATGAGTATGCTCAGCTGATGACGAAGAACAGAAAGTTGCTTCCGAGCTGCGCGCGAAGTCGGAGTGGATTACCTGCTGGAGGTAAGATCAGGAAACTCACGGTGATTTCTCCTTCAATCATAAGTATTACTGTCATTAGGCGACGCATGTGTGAATAATGTGTTTTATACTCCTCCTGATATTTAAGAGTAGCACTGAGGGCGGAGTGAGTCGTTTTAATTTTTTAGCGATTTCAAGTTAGCCTCCATGCAGATGCTACGCTAATGTTTTGAGAAGCTAACACCTGCACGTGTACGTGATGAAGATCCTCTCGTTCAGGTGTACACACGGTGAAATAAGCGCAGAGCAATCTACGTTCAGTGAAAACTTAGATTGTGACACAAAAGAAAAATAACTTTGTGTCGTCACCGTTTGCTGTAAAGCTAGCACTACACCCACCACTTCGTCCTTTTCATTTTTACATGTAGAAGAAATATATGATGCAGGCGGAAAGAGTTTGATTCTTTTGTGTGTTGGACAATCAAAACCAGCGATGAAGTATACTACTTACAAAAAGTTAAGGATATTCAGCTTTTTGTATGATATCAGAATGAATCTAAAATCCACTACAACCTTTCTAGGTGAACTGAATTAAACTTTCAGTGCACATGTACATTATTCAATGGTTAAATATTTATTCTGCATCATTCTGTTCTCCAAAAACCAAAAGTTGAATATCCCTAACTTTTTGTGAGTAGTGTATGTTCTGAGACTTATCAAATGCAGGAGCGAGCCAGAGATTAACTGTGCAGGGTTTTAACTATGAGTAGTGCGGCCAGGTTGAGGTGAAAAGAGAATTGTTTTCCCCATTTTGTCTTTGTAGATATGTCAAGTGTTTTATTAATCATGCGCTGTGAAGTTTGGTGTTTTTGGTGGTATTATGCAAGTTTAAAAACTGCTACAGATTTAATTACTTCGATGAAGATTGTATAACAACATGGCAGGCTGTACTTGTTGGTGAAAAATGAAGAGAAGAAGATGCATAAATCCAAAAGAAGATGCAAAATATTACGTCATCACTGGAAAGGATAAAATGGGACTTGACATAAAGTACATAAATGCTTACAAAGGTATGTTGAATCATAACATCTTTTTTTTTTTCTTTTTAATCTAAATTGGATATTTTGAGGGGTTATGGCTCAATGTCTTACTTTCCCACCTCTAGGTCGAGGTATTTTTGCAACAGCAACTTTTGAAAAAGGAGACTTTCTGATGGAATATCGCGGGGAACTGATAAGCAAAGAGGAGTGTGAGAGGAGGCAAAGGATTTACCATGACAGCCTGAAAGTTTTCTTATTTGAGTTCCGTTTTAAGTTAAGACCGAAGGCAGCACAGATCCAAAGAACCAGACCAGTTCTGCGTGGACTGAAGGCAGCACAGATCCAAAGGTACGCCACATCTCATATGGAGCTTAATGGCATTTCATGTAGCCAATACTGAGTCAGCCAATGTGGGCTTTTCTGGTTGAGTGTGTGTGTGTGTCAGCAGCTGCATGACTTGAGATGTGGTTTATGGGGACGATGGACTGTGAGGACACTCTGACTTGTAAGCTTTGTGAAATGGTGTGTGTATTCAGAAATGTGGTTTATCAGGACGGTGGACTGTGAGGACACTCTGATAGGACACTCTGATTTAAAAGTCCTCTAAGGGTCATGGTATTTTTTCTGTATTCTTCAGTTTTTTTTTTTTTTTTTTTTGTTATACTTGTATGAGCCCCGAGGGGAAATTAGGGCTCTGCATTTTACCCATCTCTGTACTGTGAGTATCAGAGAGCAGTGGGCTGCTACTTAAAGCGCCCGGGGAGCAGTTGGTGGGGGGTTAAGGACCTTGCTCAGGGGTCCACAGTGGTTCACCCAGGAGTCGTGTTGGGGAATCGACCCCTGGTCCTCCGCGCCCAAGTTCGATTTCTGGTCATGTCTGCCATTCCTTCGTCAGGTCTTGTCCTGAGGTTGTATATTTAGTGCTCAGACACGCAAATTGTGTGGTGGATTTCTTAATTCTTATAGACTACAATATAAACTGTCACTGTCACTTACACGTCAGAGTAAGAGATGGGCAGAATCAGGGGTTGTTTACCAGAGTCAGAAGGGCTTAAAGGCCTCCTTCCACTGAAAACCCGTTAAACTTGCTCCTTCTGAAATATGGAGGGTTTCCCCTTGTTTACTTACACATGCTGACTTGCTAGCGTTGCGTTCCCCCCAGTCGGCTGTGCTTTCTCATCAGAGAAACAATACGAAGAACAGAGCGAATCGGGAACAGCCTCGCAGTTCTACGTCACATTGCAAATAGCGTATCCCACGTGGGGTTTATATCTGTCCATTGGAAGGCAGGTAACCCTCCACTACACACGAGAAGTGGAGACAGCACGACTGTAGCTTCGGAGTTGAGAAGCTAATTAGCTAACTGTTTGTTAGCATGGCGGAACAAACTTGTTTGTCGGCTCTATTTCCTGTCTGTAACGAAATAAGAGCGGAGGGTGGAGCTTCCTTCATACACTCATGGGAGGGAGCCAATCAGACGGAAATTCATGAGAAGGATCCGGAAAAGCCTGCCGTTGGACCACAAGCCTCTCTTCTAGTATACAAATACAGCTGGATACAAAGCAACCAGAAGTTTTTTTTTAAACAGAAACAATGCAGAATGCATTCAATAATAATGGAGAACACTGAAATATTAATGAAATGACCATGGAAGTACAACTTTAAGATAATATTATTATAGCCATGACATTTAAATTTGATACGGGCAATGGTGTGTCTATGTTTAATTTAGCGTCATACTGTATATGGTGTGATCTAATCAGGCCTTTGTCTCAAGGGATATCAATGCACTATAAAGATTGATGTCCAACGTAAAAAGGGGTCTTCTACCTCTGTCTAGGATGAACTCTGTCACTCTGTATTTGATAATAAATCCTGAGGTGTTGACCTTCTATCACCAGACCCTACTAAGCCTTTCTCGTCCTTTTATTGGGAAAACATTTTATCCACAACATTTGGCGATGCCAGCCGGGAGATTGATGGGACCCAGGACCTGCATTTCTGGGTTTGGGCGCGGCCCCCCGAAAATACCTCAAAGAAGGTAGGCTGCCCACTCTGGGGTCTGCGTATTGAGCCCAGCAGTGTAGGTCACCCACTTTGAACCTAAAGAGAATGTGCTTGGTGGACTCTCGTGATAGAACTTATCTTGTGCGCACAAGAGATTTTGATCTGGAAAATATAAGCTAAGGATAATATTTACTGATGAAGTCTTGATTAACAAGATGGTTAAAAGACTCATGTTTAAGTACATTTAAAGTGAAGTACATAGGATAAAGAAACTGTAGAAGTGTACTTAAAGTAAGATATGCAAGATGAAGCAGAAGTAAGAGAAATTAACAAAGTCGTAACCTTATAGAGTTGTGAAGAGAGAAGAATTTTCATGTTTTTTATGCAGGCTTGTTGTCCCATAGGGAGGCAAGGCGCGGGAGGATGCGTTTAGGTGTGTTATTAGATAGAAATTAGGGAAGACGGTTGCCGTTTTTCTGACGCGTCCAGAAGGAGAATGCAGCCTTCCTCTCTGGAGACCTGCGGAGTTGTTACGAGTTGCAACTTAAGAAAACAGCTAAGAGTAGTACCTAGAGGGAATGTTGAAAAAAAAACATGATCAAACTGTCAGCTGACTGAATTGGGTATCCAAAAAGTCATACTGTATGCCTAATCCATGGATTGGTAGTGCTTATTTATCTAAAAAAAAAACAGTCATGATGGATGCTTGAATGTGTGTGCTGCTCGAGGTTCTAGCCGCTTACTGTATGCGTGTGTGAATCAAGGTTGTATTTTTGTGTCTATTGTAATGATGAAAAATCCTTCATGCATGCAGGGCCCTTACTAATTATTTACTCTGTCTCACTTGTTAAAACAATGGTAAATAACGCCCACCTCTATTCCGATACTACCACACCTTAGGAGGTGGGGAAAATATGGGGATTCTGTACAGCGGTCCGCCCTGGCTCACCTGACTCGGCTGAAATTCGGCCACAAGTCTTCCGAAAGCCTAACTGGAACCACTCCGCTGCCAAATATCCCTGGACCAAAATGATGGTCTGAAACAGAGGTTTTACCAGAAAATGCTCTAACGGACCGACGGACTGACTCACTGACTGACCTTTCTGTGTGTGTGTGGAGAGAGCTCTCTGTGTGAAGTCTATTAATAGATGTTGGGTCTTGTTACACAATTTGTGTGTCTTATGTGTATGCATCTGTGTGCAGCCGCCTCATCAGAGGCCAGAAGCATTTGAGTCCCTGGGAGGGGAGTGACATAGCATAGGATTAAAATAGGGAAGTACAGATCCATGCTCATAAATAAATAAATAAAAGAATAAATAAAAGGAAGTTCATAGAAAATAAGAAAATAAAATAATAAAAATAATAAAATAGTGATCATGTGACTCACTCACGGTGCCTCCATGGAAATGCAGAGGTATGCATGTAAGTTGTGAATCCCCTGCTGGCTGAAAGGTCGGGAGAGGAATACTCAGACTGTAAGTCAGTGCACTCACTCACTGGCAGAGCCTTTGAACAAAATGAAACTAAACTATATGTTGATGCGTGCTTATGTCAATATCTACTTTTTAGTTATTCAAGGGCAAGGAAACCCTAGAGCATTTTCTTTCCAGCCCACGTGGTGGCAGTGGCCGGCTGGAATAAAGGGGGGTGGGCAGTGAAAGCAAGGCACGAAAGGGCCACGAACACCTGACTGGTTGACAACCGACTTAGGTTATTAAAAGGGAGGGGTCATTGGCTTAGAATCAAAGGTTGATCACACCACCTGACTGGATCTGGCGGCCTCGCCGACTCAGGAAATGGATCTTCACCTCGGAAACGCCAACTTCAGATTTTTCTGATTCATGAGTCATGATACGCGGTGATGTGATCGGTGAAAGTGTAATCGCATTTCTGACTGTTTGGGGGGTAAGTAGGAGACACTGCATGTCCTTATATGTACACGCTCACTGCAAGGAAGAACGCTTGCCTTAGATACATATCTTAGATTCCTGAAACAGTCCGAATTGTGATAAAATGTACTGATGCCTAGTGGAAACAATCTTATTACCTCCTGCATTTCTTTGGGGCAGATCCAGGGAGAGCACAATGATTACTGAACGTTGCTGGATTCCACCATAATGGCGACTCACTGACATGTGAATTCTATCTCTCCAGATTGTCCCAGGACCGGGGCCAGGTATGACTCTCACACAAAGTGAGCGTGAGTAAATCCAGTGGCTCTCGTCCCCCCCCTCCAATCTGTAAGTTAAATGTAAAGGTCACACTCATGACCGAGGCGTGGGTTCGGTTTACATGTCTCTGAGTCTGCATACACATGTCCTTGAGAGTCTTATTGTAAATAAAATCTCATATTATGCCAGTTCAGGGGAGGCTGTCTCTAATAATAGACTAGTTGACTCCTTCTCCTCAGTTATATTCAAATTTATTAGCAAAGGCCAATACAAGGGAGGGGGTTTAGTAGCAAACAGGAAGGTAGGGATGAATAGCTATAATTCTGTTGTCTAACCTTGTCTTGCTGGTCTAACGTGCTACTGTCTTCTGTCCAGGTTTGTCTGACCGACTTATGACAGAATCTCTTGTGGTAAAGGGGGGGTGAAGATTAAAGGTACAGTGTGTTACCAGTCCAAGGTCGCATACAGGAGGACGTGGTATAAGACTTGTAACCGTGTCTCCACTGATGTATGACTGCTATGTTAAAATAGCTGTTGTGTGCTTTCCTTTCAGACCGGTTCATGTATACTCGCTGGGGAATCTACACTGGTGTACAGTAAGACCTCTGGACCGTGTGCCTGTGTGCCAGCTTTGTTAAAGGAGCTGTGGTGCTGTTGAGTATTGCCTTTACAGACGTTATGGGGATTCCCAGTGGTATATCTGTAACTACGCCGAGACCACAGGTCTCACCAGCTGGGGGAAATATTTACTCCAGTGTCCGTTAGAGTTCGGGCCTCCAGAGGACACTGTACCCCCACTGTACCAGGATGCTTACACACTGCACCCTTAATTTATCAGGGAAAGAGTAACATTCACACATAAATGGTGCTCTGCATGAGATTAAGTTAAGGGACACCTCATTTGATTAAGTATGCAGCATATGCCCTAACTACGGTATCGTCACTAACCAGGTTGGGTCCGGGTTGGGTTGTTAGGGACTGGAAGGCGGTGAGAATCTTTGTGTTGGGGTTATCTGAATTTCTCCTGTGACAAATTCGTGCTGATCTATCTATCTATCTATCTATCTATCTATCTATCTATCTATCTATCTATCTATCTATCTATCTATCTATCTATCTATCTATCTATCTATCTATCTATCTATCTATCCATCCATCCATCCATCCATCCATCCATCCATCCATCCATCCATCCATCCATCCATCCATCCATCCATATCTGTCTGTCTGTCTGTCTACCTATCCGTTTATCCATATCAACTTCAAATTTACTCCTTCAGTCTGACATACGGTTGCCTTCACTCAGCAGGCGTTATTCAGTTATCCAGGCCAGGACACTATTGGTAAATACAGAAATGGGCGAATGCGCGTACAACTAGATGTGCAGAGGAATTGGGGAAGGTTGAATTGCAGGAAAAAGGCAACTTAATACTTAAAGCTCAACACACCCAGTTTAGGTTCTGTTTTATTTTGGGGTGACTTTTTGTTTTTCAATTTAGTTTTGGTTGGTTCTTTGGGCAGATGTGCTGGTTTTACTAGTTCTGTTTTTGGAGAAGGGTTAGTTTTAGTTTAGTTTTATTAGTTTCAGGGTTAGTTTTAGGTTTGGGGGATTTCCCATTCAGTAAATTATAGGTGGTTGTCGTGCCATTCAAAAGCATCGGGAAACCATTTGGAGTAAAACCAGTTGAGCAAAGTACACAGTTTAAATGGAAATAGATTTTAAATCATCCCAAAAGGCTTATGTATTATATTAATTTACTTAATTTATAAATTAATTTTATATTAATTTACTTTCATTTTTAAAGACTACAACTAAGGACGTTTCTGCAAAATTTTAGTCAGCTTTAGTTACTTTAGTTAGTTTTGAAAAAAGTCCAGCAGTATGGGGTTTCAGGATTATGGATTAATGGTATCCTGATCTTCATTCTGGGGGGTAGTATTATCATCGAGTGTCCATAGGAGAGGACAGGATGCATGGTGTGTGTGACTGAGCTTGCCAGCTGACATGTGTCCAGATCTCACTGCTTGTTCACTGTTTCATTTACTGGTTTCTCCCCTCACACCTGATCGGGACCTGTCTTGTTGCTTATACCATGTAGTGCTAACGTGTGGAGGGGCTCTCTACTGGGGTATGCTCGTGTGCACCTCTGCAGTTGCTTGCTTGCAGAGCCTCGGCGACAGGGATGCTGCGTTAACAGAGCAACCCTTGTTTATGTTATATCATGATAACCCTTGTGTAACCCCTAGGTTCACCTCCCCCACATCTGGAAGCGCCTTTCCATGGGTGGCAATACACTCTTGGCCCGAATTTTGGTTTTACTTGAACTATTTGCTAAAAACTACGTTAAATCGGTTGCAGACATTTCTAAAACATGTGAGTGCATTATCCAGCAGCTGCTACACCATGGCAGAAACTTCGGTGGTCTGACATTAAGATCAATTGATCTCCAACTTACTGTTGCTGTCAGGCAAGACTACTGCAGCTCTTTGATAACCTTGAGTGGAATGCACTTGTCCTTGTAATGATGCCACAAATTAGGGGCAGATAAGTTGGGTGTGGCATCTCATCTGTGTTATGTGGAAGGAATTGATAAATTGTCCTCCACTTCATCAGCTTATGGCCTTGTGACGTTTATCATGTTTCATAAAAGTTCTATGAACTAGAACCATTGAAGTTGGTTCTACTTAGTCACTGCCATTGGTGAAACCTTTATTCTCCTTGTATGCTGAGTTTAAATGTTGAAGTGAAGTACACTCAGTTTTTCATGCATCATTTAATGTTACTTATTTTTAGGGCTACCAGTTTCAACTGGACTTTTGGGGTGGATTCAGCTTGTCCGGGTTTGGAGTGGAGTTGTCATGCTGGGTGGTGTTTTCTCGTAGCGCTGGACTCAGAGGAGGAATGTGCTAACATGGGTCAATGCTAATGTGGCCTATGCCATTATTGATGATGCTAACATAGCAGTGTGTGTTTATGTTGCTCATATACTACGCTAACCTCTAGTGTCCTACATTCTTGACTTGCTTCCAGCCTTCTTTGTCTTTATTCATCTCCTTCCTGCCTGAGAGTGCGGACCCTGTTCAGGGATTCTTGACTTGGTTCGGTTCGTCCTTGTCCATGGAGTCTCGCCTTGTTCGTCGGTGGAGCGACGTCATATCCATCCGTGGCTCCTCATACTGACCTGGTTGCAGCTGGAGTGCAACTTCCAGTTAGAGGGTGCTGCTTTGGATATTCCTTGGCTCCAGTGATGTCCACCATGTTGTGGCTTTTCCGTCTTCCTTCCTTCATCTTACAGCATGCCCACGTGGGCGCAGCGTGGGCACGCTGTAAGATGAGGTCGGTGTAAGATAAGACATCTGGCCTTACTTCTGGGGCTGAGCCTTGCGTCTGTGCCTGTCAGCCGGTTTTGGACGCAGGTTGTCTTCATGTATGCCCCGGCTCTCTTCCTCTCCTGAGGTCTGCTCTTGGGTCTCCCCGGGTCTGCCGTTTCTGAGCCTCTATGGGGTCTCTATGTGCCTCCTGTCGGCCGGCAACAGTTGTTGGGGGGTCATTTCATCTGGCCTGCAGGACTGCAGGTGTGAGAAGATCGTTGGAAGGAGTCCCATCTCTCTCTTGCCTGGTTCTGCTCGTGCCTATCTTGGCCCTTTGCAGAGCTGTGGGCAGGCTTACAGCTGCATCTTGAGCGCTCTGCCTCATTTCTTGTCCTTCTGTACCTTTATAGTCTATACCTTCTAAGGGCGCATGTCCTTCCTCGCTCTTTGAATGCTGGTCTTTAACGCCAGCTGCATGCTGTTGGCCGAGTGGGTCTTTCTCATGGCTGCCATCTTGTCCTTTAGGTTTCTTCTCTGTATGTCACCTTGGTCGGCCGCTTCGTGGACCTTTGGCGCTCTGCAGCTGCTTCTGAAGGGATGGGGTCTCGATTGGGAGTGGTCTTCTGCATGGGGCCTGACTTTCATATCCATCAGCGTAATGTCGCTCTGGTTGCTGATGCATTCCTCGGGCAAAGGTTGAAGATGCGGGAAAACTTCTACGGCCATGTCTACGTATTTCCATAGGGATCCATCCTTTTGCTTTTGCTGGTCTACCAGAAGAGATCTAGAGCCTGGATGTTGCTGTCAGCATCCGGCCCTTTGGACGGGGCTCTGTCTTGACCACTCCAGACACCAAGGGAAGGCTGTCCACTTCTTCGCCTTTGTCCTCCGGAGGGAACTGGAAAGAATGACACATGTGTGCCCTCAGGCCCCTGGCAGGCGGGAATCAGCGACCGTGGGTTCTTTTCTCCACTTCCCCGAGGCTTTCCCTCGCTGTTCCCTCGCCTTCTCTTCCTGGACGAACCCTTTTGGCTGGTCAACTTCTCTGCCAGCGCTGGAAGTCCTTCAAGTTCTTCGCTGCTGTGCGGCGCTTTCTCACCGTCAGGGGTGATGCACCGCCTGGTTCCAGGAGTGTGTGTGGTGATGGGTCGTCTGGTGTGGCTGCTCTCCTGGGCTGTCGTCGTTGGAGCTCGCCGTGTGGCACCACCATGGATGAAGATCTAAGGCCGTCAACTGGGAGTGTCCAGGGGAGCAGGGATGTGCACATTTGTCCGTCCCTTTCTTTCGTGCTGCAGTGTCGGTCCCCTCGTCCTGATGGTTCTCTGTTGCCCCGCTTGTGTGAGTCATGTCGTCTCCTCGCCTTGTCGTGCGCGGTTGGGACTGTGTGGACTATTAGGCAGGTTCTGGGGTAGTCCCTGTTGTTTGGCTTGCGTTGCCATGTGCGTCCCTTCGGCATCGTGTGGCTCATATTCGCCTGTGTCTCGGTCTCAATCGCGGTTGAGGAGGGGGGCGCGTTCTGGGGGTTGCAGTTCCCTTGCAGCAGTCTGTCGACTAGCCCGGTGGGGGGTGGTTCGCGTTTGCCTATTCAGCCGGGTTGGGGTTTTTCCCTGTTGCTTCCACCTTGGGGGTGTGGCAATCGGCATGTGGTGGTTCGGTTGGTGTGGCCTTGTGGCTGGGCCCGTCCGGGTGTTCGGGTTGGGCGCGTCCGGTCGGTGGTGCGGGGTGTTGTTGGCTTGAGTCCTTGTTTGCTGGGTTATTTTGGGAAATGTTCTGATCTTATATTAAAGGGGGGGAGAGACCCGTTTGGTCTCATTTTGGTCTGGATTTGGTTCTGCTCAGGACGTCGATTGCCATTCCTTGGGTCATGAGTGTTGGGTGTGGGTCGTTCTGTGGGTTCATGATTGCCACCGTTGACCATCCACTCGGGTTTTCTTCTGCATCGGCACTCAGTGGGCTCTGGGGTTCAGTTGTAGCCGACGGTTGTTGCTCAAGCTTCTCCGCTCATGTCTTTTGGTTGGATAGTTCAAGTACCTAGTTCTGGTTCCTTATCTTATTTTTGTGAGTTTAAGAAACACAATGATTTGAAGTTGGTTTTGCTCATATATATATGTATTTAGTTGGATCAACGTTGATATGACCACAACGTATTGAGGTTGGTGGTGCTACCTTAAAATGGGTTCGGTACATAAAGGTTAATTTACTTTGGTGAAACTAGGAAGATACAATTATGATGGTCGTGTATTCTAATTAAACCTACTCCTATTAAATGGTTCAGTCCACAGGGTCTTGTTGATTAAAGTGGGCTCATGGGGAGCCCGATTATGTTTAGTCAGGGGTATTGCTTGCCTCCTCTGTCAATGCCATTGTTTGATGGTCCTAGTGGTGGTTGTTGTCCGGTGCGTGCCGTCTAGCGGTGATTTTGTGCGTGTGCTGCTGCTTCTGATTTTTGGTGATCTAAGGGGTTGCGTACACGTGCTGCGGGTTGCCGGTTGTTTAGTTTCTCTCGTGGAAGGGACCTGAGGGGGGTGTTGGTGGTTGGTTGCGGTTGGTCGTCGCATTTTGGCCTGTGCATCATCCCTGCTCTACACAGGACATCGGCAAGGGACATCACTGCCCAGGTCCTCGTCACCAGCCTTCCTCTTCATCGGCGGCGGCGGCAGGGGTCGTCTCATCTGATGTGCTACAATGTTATATTATGACAATGTTGTTTTACCTTGAATGTGTAGTTGATGTGTCTTCTTTTTGATTAGGATCAGATCCTATTGAGGGGGGAATGTGGTGGATTTCTTAATCCTTATAGACTACAATATAAACTGTCACTGTCACTTACACGTCAGAGTAAGAGATGGGCAGAAGCAGGGGTTGTTTACCAGAGTCAGAAGGGCTTAAGATAATATTATTATAGCCATGACGTTTAAATCTGATACAGGCAATGCTGTGTCTATGTTTAATTTAGCGTCATACTGTATATGGTTTGATCTAATCAGGCCTTTGTCTCAAGGGATATCAGTGCAATATAAAGATTGATGTCCAACGTAAAAAGGGGTCTTCTACCTCTGTCTAGGATGAACTCTGTCACTCTGTATTGATAATAAATCCTGAGGTGTTGACCTTCTATCACCAGACCCTACTAAGCCTTTCTCGTACTTTTATTGGGAAAACATTTTATCCACAACAATTGTTGTTTAGGAGGATTCTGCTGTTTATTAGATCATCTAAATTGAGTGCATGGATCACTTCAGATTTAACAGTTTGTCCTACCTGCATTTTCTTTTGTATAGAAGTAAAATGGTCCAGCTGTATGTTGTCTTTTATGATAGATTGACTTAGCAACATGTTTTTAGCCTGCTTTGTGGTAAAGATGATGATGATTATGATATATATTTTTAATCAAAACGCTACTAGGGACAAGTGTTGTGAATTTGCATTGACTTAAAAACAGCATGACACATACAGGGGTTAGACAATGAAACTGAAACACTTGGTTTTAGACCACAATAATATATTAGTATGGTGTGGGGTCTCCTTCTGCAACCAATACAGCGACAGTTGGTCTTGGAAATGACATATACAAGTCCTGAACAGTGGTCAGAGGGATTTTAAGCCATACTACTGCAGGATAGTGGCCAGGTCACTATGTGATGCTGGTGGAGGAAAACGTTTCTTGACTAGCTCCTCCAAAACACCCCAAAGTGGCTCAATAATATTTAGATCTGATGACTTTGCAGGCCATGGGAGATGTTCAACTTTACTTTCATGCTCATCAAACCAATCTTTCACCAGTCTTGCTGTGTGTGTTGGTGCATTATCATCCTGATACACTGCACCGCCTTCAGGATACAATGTTTGAACCATTGGATGCACAGGTTCCCTTAGAATGGTTCGGTATTATCCCCCCCTTCTTCTTTTTCTTCCTTCTTTATTTTCTTTTTTTCCCTTCCCTTTTCTCCTCTTTCTTCTTTTGTCCCCTTTTTCCCCCTGGGGGTCGTTCTTTTTCCCTCCCCCTTTCTTTTTTTTTTTTTTTTTTTTTTCTTTTTTCGTTTTTTTTTCTTTTTTTGTTTTTTTCCCTTTTTGGTTTTCCCCTCTTTTTTTTTTTTTTTTTTTTTTGGGGGGGGGGATGAGGGTAGGGGGGGGGGGAGGAAGGGGGTGGGGTGGGGAGGTGTCGACTTCTTCTCTTTCCCCCTTCCCCCCCTCCCCCCCCCTCTTCCCCCCCCCCCCTCCCCCACTTCCCCCCCCTCTTTCTTTCTCCCCCTTTTTTCCCCTGGAGATAGGAGAGGGGGGTGGGAAGAGGAGGGAGGAAGTGGGAGGAAGAAAGGGGGGGAGGGGGGTTGGGGGGGGAGGGAAGGGGGGGGGGGGAGGGGGGGGAGGGGGGTGGGGGTGGAGGGAAGGGGGGGTGGGGGGGGTGTGGATGGGGTGGGGTGTGGGAGGGGGGGGGGGGGGGGGCGGGGGTGGGAGGGGGGAGGGAGGGGGGGTGGGGGGGGGGGGGGGGTGTGGGGGGTGGGGTGGGGTGGGGGGTGGGGGGGTGGGGGGGGGGTGGGTGTGTGGGGGTGGGGTGGGGGTGGATGTGGGGTAGAGGGGGGGGGGGTTGGGGGGGAGAGGGGGGTGGGGGTGGGGGGTGAGGGGGGGGGGGGGGGGGTGGTGTGGCTGTGGGGGGGGTGGGGTTGGGGGGGGTTTCGTTTTTTTTTTTTTTTTTGGGTGGTTTTTTTTTTTTTTGTTTGTTTTTGGGTTTCTTGGGGGGGTGGTTTCCCCCCCCCCCTTTTTCCCTTATTCCCCCCCCCTAATTAATTGTCCTTGGCAGTGACATGCCCATCTAGCACAAGTATTGGGCCAAGTGAGTGTCATGATATGACAGCCCAAACCATCACTGATCCACCCCCATGCTTCACTCTGGCCATGCAACAATCTGGTTGGTACGCTTCTTTGGGGCTTCTCTATACCAAAAACTCTCCCGGATGTAGGAAAACAGTAAAGGTGGACTCATCAGAGAACAATGCATGTTTCACATTGTCCACAGCCCAAGATTTGTGCTCCTTGCACCATTGAAACTGACATTTGGCATTGGCACAAGTGACCAAAGGTTTGGCTTTAGTAGCCCGACCATGTATATTCACCCTGTGGAGCTCCCGATGGACAGTTCTGGTGGAAACAGGAGAGCTGAGGTGCACATTTAATTCTGCTGAAGATAAATGAAGATTGGCCACCAGGCTGGTCCAATTCAGCCATGAAACCTCCCACACTGAAATGGCATGTGTTTCAGTTTCATTGTCTAACCCCTGTACATCAGATGACTTTTGTGTCTGTCTCTATTCAAATAAACCAGACATACATACATACATCCTGTAATATCCTTCCAAAAACAAAACGGGGATCAAACCTTTTGCTCTAAAGTATTTTTTTCTTCAGTCTGTCCCTCTCATAGTTGCAGAAAGTTTTACATTCTTCAATTTTTTTAAATGTTTTTTTTTCTTCTGGCAGGAATGTGATGAAGAAACGCCTCAACGACCTGAAGCCCTGCTCACAGCTGGAGACCACGAACAGGTACACGCTTATAGAAAGTAGATTTTCATGGTGCGTTGTTGATCTTGCAGAATAATAAATTTAGATGTGGACGTATCTTTCTTCATGTTACTCATCTTAACATGGAAGCAATCATTTATCTGACACGAAGCTATCTTCTTGAATGGTTCATGCTCCGTGCGTACTTTCCTCTCCTATGCATTATCTACAGATGACTGAGAGAAGCCATCTTCAGATGGCTGCAGACCAGAACCAGACCAGTTCTGCATGGACTGAAGGCAGCACAGATCCAAAGAACCAGACCAGTTCTGCGTGGACTGAAGGCAGCACAGATCCAAAGAACCAGACCAGTTCTGCATGGACTGAAGGCAGCACAGATCCAAAGAACCAGACCAGTTATGCGTGGACTGAAGGCAGCACAGATCCAAAGGTACGCCACATCTCATATGGAGCTTAATGGCATTTCATGTAGCCGATACTGAGTCAGCCAATGTGGGCTTTTCTGGTTGAGTGTGTGTGTGTGTCAGCAGCTGCATGACTGAGAGGTGGTTTATGGGGACGATGGACTGAGGACACTCTGACTTGTAATCCATCTGAAATGGTGTGTGTATTCAGAAATGTAGTTTATCAGGACAGTGGACAGTGAGGACACTCTGATAAGACACTCTGACTTGTAAGCTATGTGAAATGGTGTGTGTATTCAGATGTGGTTTATGGGGACGGTGGACTGTGAGGACACTCTGATAAGACACTCTGACTTTTAAGCTTTGTGAAATGGTGTGTGTATTCAGATATGTGGTTTAAGAGGACGGTGGACTGTGAGGACACTCTGATAGGACACTCTGACTTGTAAACTATGTGAAATGGTGTGTGTATTCAGAAATGTGGTTTATCAGCACGGTGGACTGTGGGGACACTGAGAGGACATTATAGGGTTGTGGTATTTTTTCTGTATTCTTCAGTTTCTGATCATGTCTGACATTCCTTACTGAGTTCTTGTTCCTGTTTTTATTATGAGGGTAGCTCTTTTGTTATTTTGTCAATCATCATCACACCTGCTTCTCATTTTAGGTTTGACTTTCAGTTGTTTTTTTCCAGGTTTCTCACTCAGAGCAAGTTCACTGTGATAGCCCATTTTAGCTGTTGCAGTGGGTACGGAAAGTATTCAGACCCCTTTTAACTTTTCACTCTTTGTTTCATTGCAGCCATTTGCTAAAATCAAAAAAGTTAATTTTATTTCTCATTAATGTACACTCAGCACCCCATCTTGACAGAAAAAAACAGAAATGTAGAAATTTTAGCAAATTTATTAAAAAGAAAAAACTGAAATATCACATGGTCATAAGTTTTCAGACCCTTTGCAGTGACACTCATATTTAACTCACAGATTGTCCATTTCTTCTGATCCTCCTTGAGATGGTTCTACTCCTTCATTGGAGTCCAGCTGTGTTTAAATAAACTGATTGGACTTGATTTGGAAATGCATACACCTGTCTATATCAGACCTTACAGCTCACAGTGCATGTCAGAGTAGATGAGAATCATGGGGTGGAAGGAACTGTCCAAGGAGCTCAGAGACAGAATTGTGGTGAGGCACAGATCTGGACAAGGTTACAAAAGAATTTCTGCAGCATTAAAGGTTCCTAAGAGCACGGTGGCCTCCATAGTCCTTAAATGGAAGAAGTTTGGGACAACCAGAACTCTTCCTAGACCCGGCCATCCAGCCAAACTGAGCAATCATGGGAAAAGAGCCTTGGTGAGAGAGGAAAAGAAGAACCCAAAGATCACTGTGGCTGAGCTCCAGAGATGCAGGAGGGAGATGGAGAAAGTTCCACAAAGTCAACTATCACTGCAGCCTCCACCAGTCCGGGCTTTATGGTAGAGTCAGTGCAAGACACATTAAAGCCTGCATAGAGTTGGCCAAAAAACACATGAAGAACTCCCAGACTATGAGAAATAAGATTCTGGTCTGATGAGACCAAGATTTAACTTTTTGGCGTTAATTCTAAGCGGTATGTATGGAGAAAACCAGGCACTGCTCATCACCTGCCCAATATGATCCCAACAGTGAAACATGGTGGTGGCAGCATCATGCTATGGGGGTGTTTTTCAGCTGCAGGGACAGGACGACTGGTTGCAGTTGAAGGAAAGATGAATGTGGCCAAGTACAGAGATATTCTGGAAGAAAACCTCTTCCAGAGTGTTCAGGACCTCAGACTGGGCCGAAGGTTCACCTTCCAGTAAGACAATGACCCTCACACACAGCTAAAATAACAAAGGAGCGGCTTAAGAACAACTCTGGGACCATTCTTGACTGGCCCAGCCAGAGCTCTGACTTAAACCCAACTGAGCATCTCTGGAGAGACCTGAAAATGGCTGAACACCACCGTTCACCATCCAACCTGACAGAACTGGAGAGGATCTGCAAGTAAGATTGACAGAAGATCCAAAATCCAGATGTGAAACACCTGTTGCATCATTCCCAAGAAGATTCATAGCTGTAGTCGCTCAAAAGGTGCTTCTACTCAGTATTGAGTGAAGGGTCTGAATACTTATGACCATGTGATATTTCAGTTTTTAAATTTTAATAAATTTGCAAAAATTTCTACATTTCTGTTTTTTTCTGTCAAGATGGGGTGCTGAGTGTACATTAATGAGAAATAAAATTAACTTTTTTGATTTTAGCAAATGGCTGCAAAGAAACAAAGTGTGAAAAGTTTAAAGGGGTCTGAATACTTTCCGTACCCACTGTAGTTCTGTGCTAATTACTGTTGTCATTTTGCCCGTAGTTTTTTAGTTTCTGGTACGTCCAGCACTTAAAATGCCTGTGGATTTTCTTTTTTTAAGACTGTGGCAATGTGTAGCTTAATGATGTTACTTGGTTTGAATTTTGAGTCAACTGTTTTTTGTGTGTGTGCATGATTTTATGTACTCACTTTTTTCTTCTTTTATTCAATTTCAGTGGATATCAATATGTGAAAATGAAGATTTTGTTTTTATAACAAAACCACTATTTCTATACTTTTTGCCAATAGTGTCTGACACACCAGCTGGTGTGTGCAACAGTATCTTCCTTAGAAAGTTGTGTTGAGTGTGTGGGACCTGTATCCTCCTTGAAGTGGTTTGGCTATAAATGCAAAGGTGAGACATTTTTATTTATTTATTTATTTTTTATATCACCTTTATTTAACCAGGAGGTCCCATTGAGATTATAAATCTCTTTTACAAGAGAGACCTGGCCAAGGTAGCAGCCAATCAGAATAAAAATACTGTCCATTACTGTCCATTTACTAGAATGCTACAGTAAGAACCTATTTTAAGTGGAAGAAATTGTCACTTGGCACATTATAATTTAACATTTTTCTGATGCATCACCATCAAATCATCTACATGCACATATATTTAACTTCTTGCATAGACATTGATATGATCAGGGAGTTAACTATTTTAATGTATTTCAAACTTTTTCTGTACAGTAATGCAGTTGAAACTTTTCAGTTTGTTCAGGAGTCTGGCATGCATCCTGCCTTTAACGGATTACAAAGAAAAACTTGCAACATCCATCACAGGTAAGTATCTACTTGCTTTTAGATTCTTACTTTGCTTACAAATAGTCTATTAATTCATAAACTAAATTGTTTTTATGTTACTTCAGGACAAACTGTTATGGTCTGGGGGTGAGCTGCCATCAGATGAGGCTGGTGCACCAAATTCAGAAGCGGATCAGATGTCAAATGATGACTCCATGTCTGATGAGGATTACATTCCAAACTTACAATCTGATGATGATGATTCTGATGCAAGTTTATCTCTTCAGTCTGGCAATTCCAAAGGAGCACAGATTTAACAGCCTGCAGTAACTGATCTCTTGACACCAGATGTGTTGGATGGCGGTATTCCAGTTGTACCAGGCACATCTACATGTGGCCCACCTCTTCACTCTGAGCATGTGGTTTTAAATGCCTCTGAAATACAGTGGCTTGCAAAAGTATTCATACCCATGACCAAAACTCAATTGCTCAGAACAGAACAAAGCAAAAGTGGGTTTCACCTTTTTATATGAAAGGAAATGGCACAAACACAACAATCCATCACTGTTTTTGTTCGTAAGCACTCTTTACTATGAATAGGTCGTATAAGTCTGTATTTCATTGTTGCAAAAGTATTCACACCCTTGCACCAAAGATGTTATTTTGAGTCGAAAATGATTGCACACTATAAACTATTGCCTCACAGTGTCACAGGGTGGTATTCAGTCCCAGGTGATTTGTATATCCTTGATTGCTCCCCATAATTAGTGCCCAATAGTCACCTGTCCACAGTCATCCCATGCTTGTCAGCAGACAACAGTCATGAAGTCCAAGGAGCTCTCAGAAGACCTCAGAAAGAAAGTTGTAGAGAAGCATAGAGATGGGCAAAGCTATGTAGCCATCGCAAGTTCACTCAGTGTGCCAAAAAGTACTGTTGCATCACTGGTCCACAAGTGGAAGCGCCACAGTACCACTGTGAACCTCCAAAGATCAGGGCGCCCCTCCAAGATCACGGCAAAAGGCAAAAGGAAATTGCTCAGGGAAGCCAGAGCAAACCCCTCCGTCACTCTTGAAGACCTGAAGAAGTCTCTCCAGGGTGCTGGGACTAACGTACACAAGTCCACAATATCCCGCACTTTACACAAGGAAGGTCTCTATGGGCGTGTTGCAAAGAAGAAGCCATATCTGAAGAAACAACATCTCAAGGCTTGTTTGCAGTATGCCACCACACACGTAGGAACGTGTGATCTGGCCAGATGAAACGAAAATAGAACTTTTTGGCCTGAACGCCAAGAAGTATGTTTGGCCCAAAGCTAACACAGCTGATGATCCAGCTCATACCATCCCTACCGTGAAACATGGAGGTGGGAATATAATGCTATGGGGCTGTTTCTCTTCCTCCGGTCCTGGTGAGCTTGTCCGTGTGCAAGGGATTATGAATAGTGCAAAATACATCAACATCCTGGAGGAAAACGTCTTCAAATCTGCAAAAAGCCTGAAGCTTGGGAGGAAGTTCACCTTTCAACAGGATAATGATCCAAAACATACGGCTCGAGTGACACAAGAATGGTTCAGGAAGAAGAAAGTGAAGGTTCTAGACTGGCCCAGTCAAAACCCAGATCTCAACCCAATAGAAAACCTGTGGAGGGATCTGAAGATTGCTGTCCACCGAAGGTCACCAAGTAACCTGACTCAGCTGGAGCAGTATTGCAAAGAGGAGTGGGCGAAACTGTCCAAGGACCACTGCACAAAACTCATTGCTGGCTATCCAAAGCGATTGGTAGCTGTTATTGCTGCCAAAGGAGCTGCAACCAAGTACTGATTGTGACTTAATGACTTAGTGTGAATACTTTTGCAACAATGACATACAAACTTATGCAACCTATTCATAGTAAAGAGCGCTTACGAACAAGAACAGTGATGGATTGTTGAGTTTGTGCCATTTCCTTTCGTACTAAAAGCTGAAACCCACTTTTGCTTTGTTCTTTTCTGAGCAATTTAGTTTTGGTCATGGGTATGAATACTTTTGCAAGCCACTGTATCAGCTTCAGCCAGTTCTGTCAAAGATTCAAAGGATAAACCAGACAGTGAAGCTGAGTTCAACAAACAAGAATCAGCACATCTGTCCATGAGCAATAGAAATTACTGTTTTATTTGTGGTAAGCCACAAAGCAAAATTGCGCGTCACTTGAAAACACACAAGACGCATGCTGAAATTGTCCATGCATTTTCCCTTCCTGAGCACTCCAAAGAGCGTAAAGTCTTGTTAGAAAAAATGAGGAATAAGGGAAATTTTAAACACAACCAAACAGTTCTACATGTTGGAGCAGGACCACTGAAGGTGAAGAGACAGCCAAAAGCTAAAGCAGTACCTGGAAAGTTCATTCACTGTATGTACTGTCAGGGAATGTACATTCGAAAGGAACTGTGGAGACATGTCTGCAAATGCCCTAGCAAGCCTGAAAATGAAGCTTCAGCAAGAGAACCTGGAAGAACCAAAATACTGGGTTTGGCTGCAGCTCAGGAGACTGCATTCTTTCAACAGATCTCAAGTGGTGTCTGGAAGCTCCTCGGTGTCATGAAACAGGATGAAGTTGCATCAGTTGTAAGGAATGACCTCTCCAGTATTCAGTTTGCCCAGTCCCTCTACAACAGACATGGACAAGATCCCACAAAGTATGAATACATGCGACAGAAGCTTCGTGAAGTTGGCCGTCTGCTGTTATGTCTGCGCAGCAAATTCTCAGTGCATAACCTCGAGGAAGCTGTGAAACCTGCCAACTTTCAGAGGGTTGTTCAAGCAGTAAAGGAAGTGTCAGGTTTTGATGAAGAAAAACTCTCATACCAAACACCAAGTCTTGCACTAAAACTGGGACACACACCGCACAAAATCTGTGACATCATCCATTGTTGGGCACTGATGGCAGAGGATGAGGAACTGGGGTCTGTTGCACGAAGCAGGTTCAACAAACTCTGAGTGTAACTCTGAACTCTGAGTTGACCTACTCGGAGATTCGAAACTCTGAGTTTTCAGTCCCATAACAGCTGATTTGAGTTGGTTTAATCAACTCAGTGTAGTTCGCTCTGGGGTTTTAACCCAGCGCTACCAAGATAAAAAGCCAACATCAATTGAGCACCGATTCGACGAGTCACCATGGTAACGTAGACGCGAGGGCGGGGCTGCGCTCGCCATTGAATGGAGATATAACTTTTAATGCCTCATATGGCGAGTTTGTACTGCTGCCGCTGCTGCAAGCAAAAAAATAAAAAAAGAAAGAAAGAAAGAAAGAAAGAAAGAAAGAAAGAAAGAAAGAAAGAAAGAAAAGGAAAGAAAGAAAGAAAGAAAGACGGCGTGGGAGAAGATTTAAGTTCAAATGCTGTCCTTTACAATCACAACGATGTTATAGAGTAGAACTGTTTAATGGTAACGCGACAGTCTCGTATAATGTCACTATGGTTCCAGGTGACTGAATATGAATACCTTGTTGGTCTAATGGTCTGTGCGCTTGCCTGCCACTTGGGGGGGGCGAATGTTCAAACCCAGCTTTGTACTTTTACCACAGTCTTTTTATTTATTTAACTTGGGTGAAACCCTCAGGGAGAAGCGCTCTTGTCGGCAGCATTAAAGGAGCCCTATCATGAAAAATGGACTTATAAGAGCTTTTCAGCATGTCAGTGTGTTATTTCCTCATCAAGAAATGATTTAAATCGTTATTTTTCGTCATTCATGCATATTTGAGTAATCTACATGAATATTTAAACCAAGCGCTACCTCCCTGCAAACGGCTGACTACCCACCGCGTTACGTATGAACGTGGCACCAATCACGAAGTGACAAACACGCATGCGCAACATCGTAGCAAGACGCCCTCTGTTGAACAGAAACTCAGCGAATCCTATACACACTCTCTGAGAAAGAAACTTACACCTGCAGGAAGATTTCCTCAGAGACAAGCAGCCATCAGCTAACAGACGTTTGCTCCAGAGTTCAGGAGATTTTTCCTTCCTTTTCTTCCTTTTTTTTCTAGAGGACAGCAAGTTGGGAAAAATGCAGTTACGTTCAGCGTGGTTATGTTCAGCTGGGAGTTTATTTGTTGTACTGGATGAATCGACTTGCCAGAAGTGGTTGGATTATAACTTCAGGAGCAGGAAAAAAAGACTCAACTTTGTGTGTGAACTTCACTCCTGATAACTTCATGAATCTGGGGCAGTAACGTGTTTTTTTCTCTGGGATTACTTCTGAAACTTGACGCAGTTCCTGCTATAAAAACGCGCATGGACAGACAACAACACTGGTGAGTCAGCACATCTCAGCTCAATGCTAACTGTTAGGCTATGATTTGTTCGCTAATTTACTTACTTGTCAGGGGTCTCTGTGGTACTGCGTGTACTTCAAACTCCATATCAGACTCTGGGTCGAGCGCATACAGCTCCATAACAGGCTGCTCCGTTTGATCCCGTCGATCGAAGTCCGATTATCCATCAATGTTTACAAGATCCATGTGAGGGCTGCTTAGCTCAGCGCTAACTGTTAGCCTATGATTTGTTCGCTAAATTACTTGCTTGTCAGGGGTCTCTGTGGTACTTCTGTGGTACTGCGTGAACTTCAAACTCCATATCAGACTCTGGGTCGAGCGCATACAGCTCTATAACAGGCTGGTCTGTTTTATCCCGTCGATCGGAGGAATTATCCATCAATGTTTACAACTAACATCCACATGACAGCTGCCGGTGCCGGTGCTACAGACAATTCTGTGACCCTTCAGAATAAGTGTCTCTTCCGGGGCGACGTCATGAAATGGGCGTAAAACATGCTGCAATTGGTCGAGAGCTCCGCGGTTCAGGACAGTCAGCCATCTTACTTCCGTGTTGGAAATTAGATGCGTCGAATAACTAATATTTAACACCAAATTAGTTTCTATGGTAACGATGGGAACATATCTAGCTTATAAATGCCTGTATTTCACTTTTGGAACATTTGAAAAGCATGATACAGCTCCTTTAAGATTAAATATAACCGCCGGATTTCTCAAATGTCCTGCGTCTACAACGAAAGAAAAAAAAATCTATTTGCGAAAAAATGCAGGATAATAGACAATATGCTTCGAGAGAAAAGTGTATGGCAACATAAAAAAAAGCCACAGCAAGAATTGAACTGCAGTTCTCCGCGTGGCAAACGAACACTTTAACCATTTAGCCAGAAACAGAGACAGTTGGAGAGTCAAATGATCATGTTAAACCATCTTTTGTAAACTGAAAGACAGGACATCCAACTATCACGTATGGCTGGTGATATTATAAATGTACGGACGGATCAGCTCGTGTATGTAGGTAACTGACCGTGATGTGTAACTGTACACTCATAAAAATGAACTCTGTCCCTTGTTTAATGTAATAAGCCCACCTATACCAAAATTAATCAATATTTCTGTGTTGGGATTTTAAATATAACACACTTTAGTAAAGTTAAATGACATTTTTTAGTTGTTGAAGGTACGAAACCTGCTTGTCTGATACTACATAACACAGCTGCGTGAATTCAACAATCCAAACTGTCCCTCTACAAAGTCCCGTATCATATCGCGTTATGAAGACCTGTGGGCGCGCGCGTTCAAAACGTTCCTCTGGAAAATAACGGAAGTGGCACAACCACGTTCACGATGGCTCCGATTTTCCGTTAAAAACAACATAAACAGTCATCGGTAAGTATGTTTTATATCATAATATATGAAGTTGGTGTCAACATGTGTTTAGAAATTTATTTTGGCAGTGTTTTGGTGCAGCCCTTGCATATGGACATAAGCACGCCTTAGCTAACGTAAGAGCTAGCAAACTAATGCAATTTAACTCAATGCTAGCAGCAGGAGTATTTCAGAACAGTGCTTTTAACATTTGAATTCTGACTCTCGCTCTCGCTAGAATCAGTTTGGAGTTGAGAAGCGTGGAGTGAAATGCTGGACAGACGAAGATTAACTTTAATAGAGTTGTCTCTGTGCAAGTCAGGTTGAAACTCGTGTTGGTAACTAGCTTAACTTGCTAGCTTAAAGACGAGTTATCAGTCGCGATTAAGTAGGGACTAAACTAGTTACGCCGACCTTCGTTTTTAGATTACATGGTAGGGTAGGACGTGTTAACTGAAGTTGGCTCGGTGTGATGGAGTGGCGATGCCGTTGGGATCCATGAAGGTATTTCGCACAGCGCTGATTGAGCAGTGTGATATGCGTTTGTAACACAGTATTTTGTGATTAAATGAATTGAGCAGCCCTTATAATGCAGTTGCTACATATTGTGTTTAGATTATGGGGTGGGAAAGGCGGTTGAGTTTTTCAACAAGCTGTGGATGGTGACACAGAGCACGGTGTTGGGGAGAAGCTCGTTTTTCAAATCAGATCAAACCTGTAAAGAACAACTGGGGTGTAATGGTGTAAAATGTATAAATAAATGTATTTTGTTTATATGTTTGTGGTTTTATATTGTGCAATGACTGCAGTGGGCAGACAGTGTTGCTGTTTGTAGAGTTCCTTTTGATTTAATTTTGATGATAGCATATTACTTTTAAAAACTAAGTCTCTGTAAATTTAATCTGGTTCATCTTTAGGGGTCAGTTGTGTTGCTAATGTCATCTGTAACTACTGAATATGCTCAGGACTAGTGTTTATTTTTGTGGCATTTAATATGGTAAACAGCAAAATTCGAAGACAGTTTAGAACTAAAAAATATTGGTTATTGAAATTGGCCGCGTTTCCCAGTTAAGATTCTTCTTTGGATTAAAGAAGGCCTCAAGGAAGCTCTTCCCAACAAAGGATCGCAAAGATACGCCCGTTTCCCAGATTGCTTCTTTCGCGCGTTCTTATTTCCTGAGAAACGTCTTTGCTACGCTACATCTTAAGAAGGTCCTAACAGAAGCTATCCACTTCCGGGGGTGCTGAAAAAAAAAGCAATCGAGGTCAGGTATACCGATCGACACCATTCATTTAGTGTGGAGGTTATTTTCCGATGCTGATATTGAGCCCATTTATACGTTTATGTGTTTGTGCAAGAAGACAAACTGTTAAAAATATGCATGTGATTACCAGTGATTGCAAATATTCATTGAAAAGCTCATTGTATATTGTGTAATTGGACAAATTGTGCTAAACAGGTGTAGGCGATTGGAAATTTACAGATGCCCTATAAATAATGGTCATTCTGACGCTATTTGTTGACGTAATGGCTGAAGGGAACCCCGCCAAGAGGATTCCTGAAACGTGCGTGTGTGTCATATCGATGCTCAGTAGTAGAATCGGGAAACGGTGGCTAGGTGATTCAAACACTGAAAAAGGGTAACATTTTCTTGTTCGCAAAAAAATAGATCAACTCCTGGAACTCCTGACAAGCTTCAGCCAAAAACGATATGCACCAAACTTTCAAAAACTTTTTGTCGGGTTACTGTTGTCTGGGGAAATCTTGGAGGATGTAATCACCTACACACATCTTATGTTAAATGAGCTCCACATGGCAGCATTTGGTAAATGGGCGACATACTGTATCTGGTGCGTAAAGTGTGCGTCCAGGATGACGCACGTGCATTCAACAAACAGTAATCCCGCAAATGGTTGACGTGACTTAATAAAGAATGGCTTGTTCTGCCACTCACTCGTGCCCAATTCTTCAAAGGCCTGCGTAAACGCAAAGTAATGGGAATGCTCCACATACTACACTGAGAGGTTGTGTTTGCCATTTTTGAATCACTGCCCAGTGCCACCTATGATTTTTAACATGACCTTTGTGCTGAGGTTGGCAGAGAAAGGTAGTCAGGGGGACCTAGATAGGTGGTTCGGGTGGTACTGAAGTGTTTTATAGTTCAATATCAAAGTGTGGCCGGAGGGGGTGGTTTGGTGACTGGAGGGGGTGGTTTGGTTTGGTTCTCTGCACAGACATCTGATGCGGGTCTGATATGGGTATGCGTAAATGGCCATGTTTTTATTGAGCGAAGCAGGTGCATCTCATCATGAACAGCTGACAAATGCGTAAATATGACGTGAGTCCTCATAGATTGCGTATAATTTGCGTACAATTCCTACCGCAATGTTTTTGTTTCTGTGGTTGATACCCACAGGCCTATCTTGCCATAATGATTAAACTTAACCACAATATTTTCTGTCATTCACTCGGTAACTACAGTTTTCTTCCATCATAGATGATTGACATTATGACATGAGTGAGAAAACATGACTCAATACAACAACTGATCCGTGAATAGGTCCATTTTTAATAATTTCCATTTTCTACTTTTTTTTTTCACGGGAAATAGTGTCGTTTCCAAAAGTGACCAGTAGATGGGCCTGTTGTTCCCTTAGCAGGGGGGAACGTTAAAGAAGGTTCGAAAGAGTGGGTCTGGCCGCTCCTGAAAATAAAGAAGCTCCTGTGTTAAGAGCGCATCTGGGAAACGCAACGTCCAAACAAGGCACCTTTAAGAAGTGACTTAAGAAGGACCTCAGCGTTAAGAGTGTCTTAACTAATCTGGGAAACGCGGCCATTGTTAGTTTTAAAAATTAGACATTTTTTGTATTACTGTTTTCATTTGATCATGCAGGTGAATTTGATTGAAGTGTTTTATTGCTGATCTTAATCGTAATTTAGAATAAGATTTTTATTTTTACCAAATTACACCTGAAAATGTCTTTAAAAGCTGATATAGAATTATGAGTCACACCTTAAATTTATTTTAACTTCTGTAATTTCTGTAATTCTTTTAGACACTTGGCAGCAGTTATACTTAATTACCCTGCAGTCACTGTGAAAAATACAATTGTAACATTTTTAGAAAGGGAAAATGACTACCTTACTCCAGGGCATTTTAATGCATACCTTGTATTTTTTTTTTTTTTTTTTTTTTTAACAACTGATATTTTTAATTCAATGGAATTGTATTTACTATGTTATGGTAATTAAGTTCTTTTTCTCCCCCAGATGTACCATTTGACCAGTATGGCGACCTCAATAGTTCTTCACATCATCCTTGGAGAAAATTACTTGGCAAAAGTTACACTGCCTTTTGGAATAACAGACTGCTGAGGAACTTAAAAATGAGATTAAAAGATATTAAGGTGTTTAGACAATTTAGACTAGAATACACGGACAAGGATTTTGAAGACTTAACAAACCTGACATCTGTCCCCGACATTCAAAAAAAGTCTACAATTAAAATGGTGTACCCTCCAAGTGCTTCATCTACAAGCAGCTCCTGCCACCATCTTCTGACATCCAGCCAAGATGAGCCCACTTCATGTGTGGACACTGATCTTCTTTCATCTTCAGAATCATCACCCTCATCATCATCCCTCAGGTGTGAGCCATGGCCAGATACCCTGCCTGTGCCTGAGTTTGTCTCTGATGTAAAACCTAAACTCCAGCATGCAAATAGAGATTTTAAAAATAATGGTACAGTTTTTAGTACCAGTCCAAGAATGAAATAAGACATTATTGAATGTTTGGTATCACAAATCAGTAAGTATAAAGCTTATCCCTCAAGTGCTGAATTTGATGCTGTTATTGAAGCACGAGTGAAGAAACACCCATGTGTAAAGGAACAAGGTTCCAATTGTATTTTTCAAATTGATTTGTAGGTAAAAATGGACAACACTCTTAGTCCTGATTATTCAACATTGGTAAACCTAAAAGGAATGAGGAAAAAATGCATTTCATAGATTTCATTGTTTTAATTTTTCTATCATATTACTGTGGTCAACAAACCGTTTTTTTCATATTTTGTACTGTCAAGTTTTTGCAGGTGGAGGCTGAGTTTGCCGGCATCACCACTGTCCCATTGAGATACAAATTCATACAGCAGCTAGATCACCTCTTCTTGCAGCTAATGAGAATTTTCCGAAGGTAAGGTGGAACTGCAGTTTTTTTTTTTTATTTATTTAACCTTTGTTTCCCCAGGAGGGTCCCATTGAGATTAAAAACTTCTCTTTCAAGGGAGTCCTGGCCAAGAGGCAGCAGAAATTACACAACTACTATACAAAATATAAATAAAGATAATCAAAAACAGTAATAATTTAAATAGGCAATTTCAAGTGGTCTCAGTTTAGACTTAAAAGCGTTCAAAGAAATAAGTTTACATAATTTATAATTTATAATAATAACATTTTTTCCTGTTCTATTGTAACTTTCTCAAAAGGTTTTTTTTTTTTTTTTTTTTTAACGAAGTAAAGAGATTGGGAAAATCCCTCTAACTTATAATGTTGGAACTGTTGAAACGGACACTTTCAGCTACAGAAAATATTTTAAAAAAATTTTAGCTATTGAGGACTTCTGTTATTTACTGAACATTACAACAATAATCTTAAAAGCTGCCCTTTTTTTGCTGCAGGATGATGCCATTGAAGCTAAAAGAGCTTGTGTACTGAAAGCGCTGATTGTTTATCTCAGTGAAGACCCATAAACCCTCATAAAGGAGTACATGGTAAGTTTTTCTAGTTTCTGCTTTCCACAGATTTGTTTCTTGAAAATGTTTGTGATGTTTACATTTTTAGAACTGTTTGTAAACAAATGAGCGTAACCAAAAACTTTGCAATCAAGCAACATTTCAGCGAAGAAGTGAGACTTGGCTGGTTTTAATAATTATTTTTAATCCCATATTATCTACTTGTTATAATTTCCCTTTGGGAATCAATAATCCGTTTTTCGTTACATTCTTTTAAATTTTTGTTTGGACAAATCATGACATTGATTTTGAATTGTGGTTTGAAAGAAATACTAAAAACAAACGCATAAAAGATAAACCAAGTAAACAAGCATGACGGGGCTCCTATAATAAAATTTTGTTGAGCAACACTTTGAGACAATCACTGCAATCAGGTGTTTTCTGTAATGTTCAATAAGAGATTGTGCATCTGTCAACAGGTATTTTAATCTTCTGTAAATGGAAAAGGTGCTCTTATGTGTCTGGGACAGGTGTTTTGTTTTTTCAATAATTTCCAACCACAATTCAAAAGCAGTATTTTAACTAAAATGTTATTTTGTAAATTTTTATTATTAGTTTTTTGTTATTATTATTATTATTATTATTATTATTATTATTATTATTGGTCTCTGCACTGGATTCCTGTTGCTCAGAGAATAAACTTTAAAAAATTTCTGCTTGTGTAAAAATCTCTTCATGGTCCAGCTCCAGGACAGATCTCTGACATGTTAGAGCTGTATGAACCATCTCTGGCTCTGAGAATATCAGGGGTTCAGAGTCAGGGCTAAAAATGGTGAGGCTGGCTTCCAGGTTTTTGGTGGTAGCATTTAGAACAGTCTTTCAGAAGAGACAGGCCCCAACTCTGACAACGTTTAAGTCCTGGCTGAAAAGAAATTGTATTAAGTCGCAACTTAAAGTATTTTATCTGCATTCTTTTCTTTTAATTTATTCAATGATTACTTAATGTGTTATATAATGATTTTTGTCTCCCTTATCATTTTTTTTTTGTATTTTTAAAGAACTTTGAATTACCCTGTGTATGAAATGTGCTCTATAAAGAAACTTGCGTGCAAGAGATACTAACAAACTAAAAATGGATATTGGCACAGCTAGAAAAGCTACCTAAAATATACTCTGGAAGGTTTGGGGCTGAGTAGATGGCACATCAAAATAAATTGTTTTAGCTTGTTTGTTTTCCTGGCTGATGGTTTATTTCTTTTGTTTTTGAGGACGCTGAAGACAACTAGGAGGTGCTGCAGAAGATGATAATGGGAATCTTCACCATTAAGAAGGAGGGTACAGACCCCACAGACTACCTAGAAGATGTTAAAATCATCATTGAAGGTGTCGAAGTGCTTCATGACCCTGGTAACATTGCAAATGCAGCCGCCATTTTGTTTGCCTCATTTACAACCCTGGACTTCAGCCACCCCCCAAAGTTTAAGTACACATTTGGAGTGTTACAAAAAAATTCTGATGGAACTGGATGGAAACGGTCTCAACAAAAGCTCGAGTGCTAAAAAAACTGAAAAGTTCAGACAAGAAGTTGCAAGAAAACAAGAGAATTTAAATACCCCTTCGTGTTCACTTGCAATGCTGCTGAACACTTGGACAAGGGTTTTATACCCAAACATCCACAGAACTAAAAATTCTTTAGATAACACATTAAACAACTAATGGCCTTTGGAAATGATGTGTGCATGTGTTTTACAGACTTTCAAATTGTATGAGATTTTCAGTCTGGGATGGGGAGAACTAAAAATGGGAGTGTGTAACAAATAATGATAAAAGTGTAAATAAGAGATATCAGAAGGATTATGGCAGGGTTGTTGAGGGTAAGAGAAGGAAAATTAGTCAAATGGCAGTACAGTATTTGGCTAGACTAAATGAAATGAAAACATTTGAAGTTACTTTCATATTTTTAGCAGGATGTGGGTTTTACAAGAAGTGGAGTTTTAAGTTCATTTATTTTTAAAGACTCATGACAGTTGATAGTTGTTGGAGTTGAATGGACAAGATGCAAATGCAAAGTGAAGAGTGCCAAATTACAATCAATATAAACGGTTTGATACCGGGTTCAGTAAACCAAAGTGTTTTTCAGTTTCTTTAAAACCTGGCAAGTGTTCCTTTCTGCTACCGTGTCCAGTTGTTGTCAGTCTGCTTTTTCAGTAGGATTTAAAAATGTTAACGCTACATAGAAAATAACAAGCCATACCCTTACTAATGTGAGAGTGAAGTAGAACCACTTTGTCTTCTTATCTGTCGTTTGTTGAACACTGTTAAACAGCCCATTGATGAAGATGTTTATTGATACTCAGGTAGAGGGTGTGTTCTGTGTTTTGTTTTGTTTTTATTATTGATAATAAATGTTTGTTCAGCAAAACCTAAGTGGTTTTATTTGAATTTACTCAACTATGCTGTGTGGAAATTGTTGACATATCCTTATTTAGTAAGTCAACTTAAGACTACTATAGTTACACCAATTAAGACAAGTTAAGTAAAACAAAATCCAGGGATTTGCCACACTAATTGAACTCAGTTAAGTTGGAGCTGTATAGTATTGTATGATTGGTTTTACTTAATACAGTTAAGTTCGGTTTACATAAATCAGTTGCGTTAGGATAATTAAACATTTTTATGTCAACAGAGTTAAACATTTTTGGATAAGTTTAATTGGGTCAACACAGACCTGTTAATTAGATCATACTTAACCAGATTATATTGGAAGGGCCTCATCTGTTTGTGTTGGTTATACATAAGTCACTTATTGACATCTTAATCATACTTTAGAATTACTTTAAACAAAACTCAGTTTAGTGGAAATTGTTGACATAACTGTATTAAGTAATTCCAGTAAGTTATTTTTTTGAGTGTAACGTCAGAAATGACAACTGTCGGGAAATAAAACTTCTATCCGTGGTCTGATAACGATCTCCGAATATTTAACCCTTCATGCAGCATCTGAACAAACATCCTGGCATCTTCTGGCTCCTTGGTCCCTGAGAGCTTAAAAGAGTGGAAAAATACAGAAAAAGAAGGAGGGGGGGGGGGGGACAACAATGAACAACAAAACCCCTAATTCTTTGCACTTGTCTCCCGTGTCCGGTTTCGCATGATAAGCCAAGTAAAACAGGCCTTTTCCCCCTGCAAGATGCTCTCAGGGTCTACAGGTCATAAACTGCCTAAATGATTTGCTACATTAGGTAATAAATGCTAAATAGCCCGCTAAACCACCTCTGGTGTGGTTTGCAACTGCCACAGGACAAACACAGGAAAGAGGTGTCCTGATTTTATCCTGAGAGTGAACTCTACTGAACTTCACAGGTTCAAACAAAATCTTCATCGAATGTATAAGTCATTTTGCATGAAAACATGGATAATATTCCACAACACTGCACGTAAAGTTATCACCGGCCTCTATGTGAAGACGTGGTCCGTCAGTTACAGTGACATCAGTCCACATCTGGTTTGTTGTCATGGCGATGTCGTATTGTTTTCCCTGACCCATGTTTTACCGTCTTTCGCTCGGCTTCATTGATTAAAATGACATCTGGTTTGTTACCAACGGCCGTCTGCCCGACTGCACGTGAACGCAGCATCAGTGAGACGCTGGTTTCTCCCCACTGCAGCGTGGTGACTTTTCAAAGACATTACCTCGAACTGAGCTGAAAACTCCGGTGTGTCCGGTGAGTTTCTGTGGTTTTCTACTGTCACGCTTCTCCTGAACGTAAAAACATGGCGATACAACATGGCAGCCCCCACCGAGCCGACCCGCTCGATGTGTAAATGAATCATACAAACGGTGAATTTAGAACTTAGAGGAGCACTTCAGTTTGTTGATGGGAGTGATTACTAATTAATGAAAAAACACTTTTGAACCAAATAATCAGTTTTTGTGAATAAATAACAGGAGAACTTACACAATATCCCTTTAAGGATGATTTCAACATTGCACATAGCATACTGACACTTCTTAGCAAGATGCCCTTTGAATGTAGGGGACAATTGAAAGGGATTACTTACACTTCTTAGCAAGCTGCTGTGACCTCAGGAAGGAAAGTGAGCACTTTGGGAGTCTGACAGGGCTTTGCTACACATGAGGAACATGAGGTTCCACCGAGACTTGAACTCGGATCACTGGATTCAAAGTCCAGAGTGCTGACCATTACACCATGGAACCCTTCCTCTGTCCCTGCATGAAGTAAACAAGCCACGTTTGCATAGTCTTTAGTCGCCATTACTGACCATCGAGACTTAGCAGCCATCCTCTTTTCCTCAGATGTGCGGGCGCCAGGTGCTGTGGCTTAGTTGGTGAAAGTGCCTGTCTAGTAAACAGGAGACCCTGGGTTCAAATCCCAGCAGTACCTTTCAGCCATCAGTCAGGAGGAGGCCTGCGCATTCCTCTGTTCCTCTTTGGATTGTTTATAGCAAGCTACATATGACCATAGACACCTTAGACACAACCCCAGGCATCTGAACTAAGCAAGGCAAGTTTATTTGTACAGGACAATTCAAAGGGCTTTACATAAAACCTGATGCAAAAGGAGAGGGGGCAATAAAAAATTAGAAGCGTCATTCAATATTGAAAACATTTAAAGGGACTTGAGGCAGGAATTTGAAAAAAACCAAACATGAATGTCCCTTTTTTTCATACTAATGGGTGATGAAGCGCTAAATACCAAAAATAACGTTTCCACCCATGTTTCTTTCCGTTGCCTTGAACAGACTGTGTGCTGCAAAATGCGCTGCAATTCGGTGTCCGAATTTCCCGCGCTGCCCTGCGGACGTGACGTCAAATGACGCTACATCCGTAGTTTTGATGCAGGAAAAGACGGTCACGTTAAATAAAAACACCGCAAGCGATAGTTATGGATTCTTCTGCCATCAGAATACGATCTAGATCAACTGAAAGACCATTAAAAATTGTAACTACGAAGAAAAAGCTTAGTAAACAACATTATAGTTTTCCAGCTCTGTCATGCGGACGTGACGTCACATGACGCTACATCCGCTGTTTTGATATAGGACGAAGCCGGTCGCGGTAAATTCAAACACTGCAAGCGATTGTTATGGATTATTCTGCCGTCAGCAAACGATCCAGATCAACTGAAAGACCACTACAAAGTGTAACTACGGAGAGAAAGGTGAGTAAACAGCATCATAGCTTCAGTTTGTGCACGCTCCCGTGACGGCTTTGCTCGTCGCTGCAGTTACCTGAAGCGCCAATCGCGGCAGTCGCGAGTTTCGTTTCTTAATCTTGCCTCAAGTCCCTTTAAGGTTGCCGATTTTAACTTTTGAATAAAATCTACGTAAATGCAGCTGAGAACAGGTGGGTCTTCAACCTGGATTTCAATAAACTAAGCGCTTCAGCTGATCTGACACTTTCTGGGAGTTTGTTCCAGACATGAGCAGCATAGAAGCTGAACGCAGCTTCTCCATGTCTGGTTCTGACTCTGGGAACTGATAAAAGACTGGATCCAGATGACCTGAGGGGTCTAGTAGGTTCATACAGGGTCAAGAGGTCACTGATATATTTTGGGCCTAAACCATTCAAAGCTTTATAAACCAGCAACAGAACTTTAAAGTCTATTCTCTGACAGACCGGCAGCCAGTGTAAAGACCTCACAACTGGACTGATGTGGTTCACTTTTCTGCTCTCAGTGAGAACTCGGGCGGCAGAGTTCTGAAAGAACTGCAGCTGTTTAACTGATTTTTTAGGTAGACCAGGAAAGACGCTGATACAGTAATCAAGCCGACTGAAGATGAATGCATGGACTAGTATTTCCAGATTTTCCTGAGACATCAGATCTTTTATCTTTGAGATGTTCTTCGGGTGATAGTACGTTGATGTGTTTGATGTGTTTTTCAAAGTTTAGGTCTGAGTCCATCACTGCACCCAGATTTCTGGCCTGATTGGTGGTTTTTAGGTGTATGGACTGAAGTTCTGTGACAACCTGCTGTGGTTTCTCTTTGGCCCGAAAAACAATCACCTCAGTTTTGTTTTTGTTCAGCTGAAGAAAGTTGAGGCACATCCAGTCATTAATCTCCTCAATACATTTACCAAGAGCTGGGCCCCGGTCTCCTGGTGACACTGTAAGATATAGCTGTGTGTCATCTGCATAGCTATGGTAACTAATATTGTTGCTCCTTATGACCTGGGCCAGGTGGGAGCATGTAGATGTTAAACAGAAGAGGCCCCAGGGTAGAGCCCTGGGGAACTCCACAGGTCATTTTTGTCCGCTCAGATATAAAATGACCAACTGACACAAAGTACTTCCTGTTGTCCAAGTACATTTTGAACCAGTTTAGTACAGAATGAGAGAGACCCACCCACTTCTCCAGTCGTTGGAGTGATATAATGTGGTCAACTGTATGAAATGCAGCACTGAGATCCAGTAAAAGTAACACTGACATTTTTCCAGCATCAGTATTCAGGCATAACTAGCACACTCTTCACAGTGAAAACAACTTTAGGCAACTTTCACGAGCAAGATGTCATTCAAACCACAAACATCTGGCTTTGTGCAAGAAGCCCTCAAACATGTCCTTTCTTACATGGTTCCTACGAGTGATCCTACGAGTGATTTGACACATTCAGCAATTTTCTGGTATTTGTCATTGTCTATCAGGCCCAAAAAAAGTCCCAAATGCTCCAGACTTGATGCAGGAGTGTTGTTGTGCTGTTATGGAAACCTAAGATTTTCACTAAAGGAGAATATTTGTGTTGATTGAATGTAAATGCTTTACATGGACCTTGATTGGTAGATGAGGTGCTGTGGTTTAGTTGGGTGGAGAGGTGGTGGCCTGTGTTGTAAACTAGGAGATCGTTGGTTCTGATGCCAGCAGTACCTGTGAGCCTGTAAGGGGTAGCTTGAAATGTGCACTTGTTTAGTAGAGGGGGAGTTTGCCTTGACAACAGATTGGTTTGATGAGGTGACGGTAGGACTTGACATCCAATGTGCTGAGATGGTTGTTAAAAAGCCTAGAGCTAGCAGAGGATGGTTTCGGTCCTTCGACCTCTGGGTTATGGGCCCAGCACACTTCTGCTGCGCCACTCTGCTCCCCACCCCAGATGGGACTTGAACCCACAATCCCTGGCTTAGGAGGCCAGTGCCTTATCCTTTAGGCCACTGGGGCTGCACTTGCTGCACTCACGTCAGGGCCGTACGGTTACAGTCACACACACACACACACACACATTCAATGTAGACATCACAAATTGGAATGCTTGAAAATATGTGTTCATTTGAGTATTGGCTGTAACATGTGTTGAACCCCTTGGCCCAGGACAATAACAAGCTTCTCTTGTCACTGATGTGAGTGTTTGTCATTATTTCATCAAGTACTGTCTAACAGTCCCAGACTTGTCCAGTTTAATCACCATTTCAGGACACACTCCACACAAGGAAGACATAAGCCAAAGAATAAATTTTGTTTTCATCCTCTGTGTCACATGTAACAGGACAGCAGCTTTCACTTGTAAGAGAAAAACATCCCACAGCACATGGACAAGGCAGCTCACTCATCTCTGACAAGCAAAGGCTTTAAAGGGACATTGTGTAATCGCGAGCAGCTCCCTCGTACTTTTCATGCTGCGTTCGCGTGAAACCGGGCAGACGGACGACATCCGCTGCATGTAAAGTTATCACCAGCCTCTATGTGAAGACGTGGTCCGTCAGTTACAGTGACATCAGTCCACATCTGGTTTTTTTGTCATGGCGATGTCGTATTGTTTTCCCTGACCCATGTTTTACCGTCTTTCGCTCGGCTTCATTGATTAAAATGACATCTGGTTTGTTACCAACGGCCGTCTACCCGACTGCACGTGAACGCAGCATCAGTGAGACGCTGGTCTCTCCCCACTGCAGCGTGGTGACTTTTCAAAGACATTACCTCGAACTGAGCTGAAAACTCCGGTGTGTCCGGTGAGTTTCTGTGGTCTCCTACTGTAACGCTTCTCCTGAATGTAAAAACATGGCGATACAACATGGCAGCCCCCACCGAGCCGACCCGCTCGATGTGTAAATGAATCATACGAACGGTGAATTTAGAACTTAGAGGAGCACTTCAGTTTGTTGATGGGAGTGATTACAAATTAATGAAAAAACACTTTTGAACCAAATAATCAGTTTTTGTGAATAAATAACAGGAGAAGTTACACAATATCCCTTTAAGGATGATTTCAACATTGCACATAGCATACTGACACTTCTTAGCAAGATGCCCTTTAGATGTAAGGGACAATTGAAAGGGCTTACTTACACTTCTTAGCAAGCTGCTGTGACCTCAGGAAGGAAAGTGAGCACTTTGGGAGTCTGAGAGGGCTTTGCTACACATGAGGAACATGAGGTTCCACCGAGACTTGAACTCGGATCACTGGATTCAAAGTCCAGAGTGCTGACCATTACACCATGGAACCCTTCCTCTGTCCCAGCATGAAGTAAACAAGCCACGTTTGCATAGTCTATAGTCGCCATCACTGACCATCGAGACTTAGCAGCGATTCTCTTTTCCTCAGATTTGCAGGCGCCAGGTGCTGTGGCTTAGTTGGTGAAAGCGCCTGTCTCGTAAACAGGAGACCCTGGGTTCAAATCCCAGCAGTACCTTTCAGCCATCAGCCAGGAGGAGGCCTGTGCATTCCTCTGTTCCTCTTTGGATTGTTTATGGCAAGCTACATATGACCATAGACACCTTAGACACAACCCCAGGCATGTGAACTTAGCAAGGCAAGTTTATTTGTTCAGGACAATTCAAAGGGCTTTACATAAAACCTGATGCAAAAGGGGAGGGGGCAATAAAAAATTAGAAGCGTCATTCAATATTGAAAACATTTAAGGTTGCCGATTTTAACTTTTGAATAAAATCTACGTAAATGCAGCTGAGAACAGGTGGGTCTTCAACCTGGATTTCAATAAACTAAGCGCTTCAGCTGATCTGACACTTTCTGGGAGTTTGTTCCAGACATGTGCAGCATAGAAGCTGAACGCAGCTTCTCCATGTCTGGTTCTGACTCTGGGAACTGATAAAAGACCGGATCCAGATGACCTGAGGGGTCTAGTAGGTTCATACAGGGTCAAGAGGTCACTGATGTATTTTGGGCCTAAACCATTCAAAGCTTTATAAACCAGCAACAGAACTTTAAAGTCTATTCTCTGACAGACCGGCAGCCAGTGTAAAGACCTCACAACTGGACTGATGTGGTTCACTTTTCTGCTCTCAGTGAGAACTCGGGCAGCAGAGTTCTGAAAGAACTGCAGCTGTTTAACTGATTTTTTAGGTAGACCAGGAAAGACGCTGATATAGTAATCAAGCCGACTGAAGATGAATGCATGGACTAGTTTTTCCAGATTTTCCTGAGACATCAGATCTTTTATCTTTGAGATGTTCTTCGGGTGATAGTACGCTGATGTGTTTGATGTGTTTTTCAAAGTTTAGGTCTGAGTCCATCACTGCACCCAGATTTCTGGCCTGATTGGTGGTTTTTAGGTGTATGGACTGAAGTTCTGTGACAACCTGCTGTGGTTTCTCTTTGGCCTGAAAAACAATCACCTCAGTTTTGTTTTTGTTCAGCTGAAGAAAGTTGAGGCACATCCAGTCATTAATCTCCTCAATACATTTACCAAGAGCTGGGCCCCGGTCTCCTGGTGACACTGTAAGATATAGCTGTATGTCATCTGCGTAGCTATGGTAACTAATATTGGCCGCGTTTCCCAGTTAAGATTCTTCTTTGGATTAAAGAAGGCCTCAAGGAAGCTCTTCCCAACAAAGGATCGCAAAGATACGCCCGTTTCCCAGATTGCTTCTTTCACGCGTTCTTATTTCCTGAGAAACGTCTTGGCTACGCTACATCTTTAGAAGGTCCTAACAGAAGCTATCCACTTCCGGGGGTGCTGAAAAAAAAGCAATCGAGGTCAGGTATATCGATCGACACCATTCATTTAGTGTGGAGGTTATTTTCCGACGCTTATATTGAGCCCATTTATACGTTTATGTGTTTGTGCAAGAAGACAAACTGTTAAAAATATGCATGTGATTACCAGTGATTGCAAATATTCATTGAAAAGCTCATTGTATATTGTGTAATTGGCCAAATTGTGCTAAACAGGTGTAGGCGATTGGAAATTTACAGATGCCCTATAAATAATGGTCATTCTGACGCTATTTGTTGACGTAATGGCTGAAGGGAACCCCACCAAGAGGATGAAGCGCTCTCCGGCCTTCACGCCAGAGGAGATGGCGATTCTGATTGAAGAAGTGGCAGGTGGGGTTTAGGATGGGAATGAGGGTGCCGTCCACTACTCCAATCACCCTGGGGATTCCAGCCATCTGGAAAAAGCCCTGGTGAACGTCGTTGGTTTCCTGTATGGTTGAAGCCATCTGTATGTGCTCCCTGGAATGACGGAGCAGAATTGATGTGACGGCTGCCACACTCCGAGACACCGACGCCTTGCTGAGTCCGGTTCCATCCCCCACTACCTCCAGAAAGCTCCCCACCGCGTAGAAACGCAACGCAGCCAGGCACTGCACCTCTGGGCTCAGAGCAAAGTTGCACCTTGTTGGCCTCCTGATGTGTGGAGCAACTATTTGAATGATCCGCTCGATTTCGTCGCGCGGTAGCCTGTAACGCATCTGAATAGCGCGATCTGACAGCACATCTAGAGGACTGAAATGCTGGCGCATGAAAGCATGTACATACACAGTGTCACTCCGTCTACGGCGACGATTTTGGTTTGCTACCAAAATTTGCTGTAAAGCAGCCATGATGTCTGATACGGGTATGCGTAAATGGCCATGCTTTTATTGAGTGAAGCAGGTGCATCTCATCATGAACAGCTGACAAATGCGTAAATATGACGTGAGTCCTCATAGATTGCGTATGATTTGCGTACAATTCCTACCGCAATGTTTTTGTTTCTGTGGTTGATACCCACAGCTTTATCTAACGTAAGCTAAGTATAGGGAGGCCTATCTTGCCATAATGATTAAACTTAACCACAATATTTTCTGTCATTCACTCGGTAACTACAGTTTTCTTCCATCATAGATGATTGACATTATGACATGAGTGAGAAAACATGACTCAAAATACAACAACTGATCCGTGAATAGGTCCATTTTTAATAATTTCCATTTTCTACTCTTTTTTTCACGGGAAATAGTGTCGTTTCCAAAAGTGACCAGTAGATGGGCCTGTTGTTCCCTTAGCAGGGGGAAAGTTAAAGAAGGGTCGAAAGAGTGGGTCTGGCCGCTCCTGAAAATAAAGAAGCTACTGAGTTAAGAGCGCATCTGGGAAACGCAACGTCCAAACAAGGCACCTTTAAGAAGTGACTTAAGTAGGACCTCAGCGTTAAAAGTGTCTTAACTAATCTGGGAAACGCGGCCATTGTTGCTCCTTATGACCTGGGCCAAGTGGGAGCATGTAGATGTTAAACAGAAGAGGCCCCAGGGTAGAGCCCTGGGGAACTCCACAGGTCATTTTTGTCCGCTCAGATGTAAAATGACCAACTGTCACAAAGTACTTCCTGTTGTCCAAGTACATTTTGAACCAGTTTAGTACAGAACGAGAGAGACCCACTCACTTCTCCAGTCATTGGAGTGATATAATGTGGTCAACTGTATGAAATGCAGCACTGAGATCCAGTAAAAGCAACACTGACATTTTTCCAGCGTCAGTATTCAGGCATAACTAGCACACTCTTCACAGTGAAAACAACTTTAGGCAACTTTCACGGGCAAGATGTCATTCAAACCACAAACATCTGGCTTTGTGCAAGAAGCACTCAAACATGTCCTTTCTTACATGGTTCCTTCGAGTGATTTGACACATTCAGCAATTTTCTGGTATTTGTCATTGTCTATCAGGGCCAAAAAATGTCCCAAATGGTCCAGACTTGATGCAGGAGTCTTGTTGTGCTGTTATGGAAACCTAAGATTTTCACTAAAGGAGAATATTTGTGTTGATTTAATGTAAATGCTTTACATGGACCTTGATTGGTAGATTAGGTGCTGTGGTTTAGTTGGGTGGACAGGTGGTGGCCTGTGTTGTAAACTAGGAGATCCTTGGTTCTGATCCCAGCAGTACCTATGAGCCTTTAAGGGGGTAGCTTGAAATGTCCACTTCTTTAGTTGAGGGGGAGTGGTGTGTGTGTGTGTGTGGTGTTATTTGTCATGTTTATGTGAAAGGTTGATTTGCATACTTAGCCCTTTAGTCGAGAAAGAAATGTGCAAGCTAGAAATGTGTCATGAAAGAAGAGAAAGACTTTGTCGAGATGCTTTTATTGCAGAGCAAAGAGTTTAGTTTGGAAAGCAGGATTGGGGAGTGAAGAGTTATTGTTGAGATGAAGCGTATTGAATGAGTGTGTGCGTAATATGGCGTGAAGTTTGCCTTGACAATAGATTGGTTTGATGACGTGACGGTAGGACTTGACATCCAATTCGCTGAGATGGTTGTCAAAAAAGCTACAGCTGAGGGGGCGCTGCTGAGCTTTGAGTATGTAAGACGTGTCTGCAGGAACTCGCTGGAATGTGACTTTTACAACTTATTTTCGCACCTGTTTCTTATGCCATTTGATGAAACACTGGTAAGACCTACACAATAACAGTACTGACTCCACCCTGGGATCTGCTCTAAATCATGGCAGGCAGAGGAAAGCCTGACACTGCTAAAACAGGCCGTCATAAGTCCCGTTTGTCACCTGAGCTCGAGCCTGCCTCTGGAAGTGAAGCTGATGAACATCTACTGTCACGTATAAAGGCAATGATGGAGGACATGCGCCCAAATATTGTCGAGAGCTTTGAGCAAATTGTATCTGAAACGGTGAAAAGAGAAATTACGACTGCTCTGGGCCCACTCGAAGCTAAAGTAACGTCGCATGGCCAGACAATTGTGGACCTTGAACATGCAGCTAATGATCATGGCAACAAGCTAACTAGCCTAGAAGCTACTGTTGCTTTGCTAACTGGTCTGGCGGATTCGCTATCCAGAAAATGTGAAGACTTGGAGGGTCGCTCTAGACTCAACAATGTACGTGTGATCGGGGTGCCAGAGGGTTCCGAAGGACCGCGCCCAGTGGTGTAGTCTACGTGATACGCAGGTATACGCCGTATACTCACTAGAAAAAGTCTCAAATTACCGTATAACCACTGAAAAATGCGCACAGATACATATCAGCATGTTTTTGTTGCATAACTTTCCCGTTCAGAAATTCCCCATTTTCTGTGAGAGGAAGTGGCACGTCTGAACTGTCAAGCCTGAAGCTCACGTTAACTGCTGAGTTTGTGCCCTGCGGGAAAAACCAGCCTTAACGAAGCAGTGAAGAACAGCAGCACGATCCGCCAACGCTGCTCAGCTGAGAAGAAGTGCGTCACATGTACAATGCGTGCAGGTGCGTTGTAGATGAGGGCTGGACCTGGCAGCCTGGAGCAAGAGTCAGATGAGGGAGTTTGAAACAGGCGTGGGCAGTGGCATCACCAGCCGATTTTCTCGGGGCTTCAGCCCCGGATGTTTTGAGTCTAGCCGCGGGTATGAATTTACTGTTTAACCACCTTTTCCTGAAAAAAATCAAATGAAAGACCAAATGACCCAGCTTTCTACCAGCACTTGAACGCACCATAGACCGCGGAACCGGGGGGGCCAGCCGGGCCACGGCCCTGGTAACTTTTGTACTATGGTAAAGAAAAAAATAGCCTAAATAAATAACTGAAAGCAAGTTGCATTGTTGTCCTTATGACCCGTCACAGCGCACCTTCTCTCTCTCACCCTGCGCCCTCCCCCGCCCCGTTGAAACCGTTCCCTGCAGCCTGCTATATATAGGTTACGTAGGCTGCATAGAAATATCAAATATGTGCCTATCAAGTGCATTGTTTATCAATACGTCATCATGCAAGCGTTGCGAGCCAACGTCAAAACGTCGATTTCAAAGCTAGCTTGTCATTAGCTGAGTTTCCATTACAGTTTTTCGAAAAATAAAAGCGATATTTCTTAAATTTTGAAAAAGTACGATAGCGATATGTAGGTGTTTCCATTGAATAGTATCAGCCGTAATTCTCGTAAAATCTCGCCCCGCGCAACTCCACTTTGAGGAGGATGGAGATATAAACATGTTTCAGAGCTGCTCCTCATGAGATGAAAGCAGCGGATGATGATTCAGAGGTAAAGTCCGTATGTACGGTGCCTCTGATCACATCAGCAGGAAAAACACTCGTGGAGGCTTCCAGGACAGACGCCCGAAACGTAACACGAATGAAAAACCCCTCAGAATCAACTTCTGGAGTGTGGATGTCATTTCTGGATCTTTATTCCACTTTTATCTGCACCAGTTCCTGACTGATGTGATTATGCAGCCGCTGATACGAAGGCGCAGCCATACCATGTTATCCATGGTCACGTTATTAAATCCTGCTGACGTATAATTAACATGTGGGAACCAGATAACCGAGTCGTGGTGTTAGACATGTGTGGAAACAACATAAACAGCTGGTGTCCAGTCGTTAATACATGAAGAACTTAAAGCATCTGTATAATGTCTAAATGAACTCAGCTTGCTGAGTTACGGCGATTTGGGGATTTTTCATATATGTGACTGATTAAACTTCCCCCATCACTCCCATTTCACAGTTTGTAAATGATCATATTCATCATAATTAAGGAGGAATAAGTGGATTCTACCCCCTACGTCACTTCTGATGACGAGTAATTGTGAAAAAAAATGTTTCCATTACACTTATGCGCAAAACTGCTTTATCTAAACGTCTGAATTTACGCCTCATGAAAGCGTAAAAACTTTTTGGCGATATTTGAGAGGTTTTTTTTTTTAAATGTAGGTGTTTCCATTAGCGGTTTTTAATTGCGATATTTAGGTTTTGTGCAATTCCAGATGTAATGGAAACCCAGCTATTGTTGACATCGTGAAAATGAAGAGACAGACATCTATTTCAGCTTTTTTGACAACCAAGCCAAAACTACAAAAGCAGGATGAAAAAAATACTCCCTCCTTCCTCAGAGACACAACAAACATCTTTTGTAAGAAAGAGAAAAGAAAAAAGGTGCTATTTTATAAAAAGCTACGTCTGTTTTTTTTTTTGTTTTTTTTTTTTGGAAGTATGGCCCCCCTCGTTCAGATGCATTCCGCGGTCCATGGAACGCACCATAAACATGCAACGGTTTAGCCTACCTCCCGTTTGTGTGGTGTGTGCTTAACTCTTTCACTGCCATTCACGTGTTTCCACGTTAATTCAAATCCGAACGTTAACTGCCAATCACGTGATAACACGTTAAATAGCGTTTTTAATAACAGAGGGTAATTAACACTCTGATGCACCTTGTCCATAAAGATCAGGCTTCTAAATAAAAAAAAATTTAATTACAAACTCGTCCACCAGATGGAAGTGTCGCTTTGGATGGGAGAGGAGCACAGGCTGGAGAAGAAGAGAGTTTCAATGCAAGTGAATGTACTGATCAACACTCCTCCTCACCAGTTGGTGGCAGTGATTGCACCCATGACGTTTGCCAACTGCCATACAAACCATACAAACCCACTAGTGAAAAGAAAATGTGTAGAAGAAGAAAGGAAGAAGAAAATCATGGCACCGGTGAACCGTAAGGCGCAAAAATATAAGCAACTCACGCTTCAACAGAGCATGAGCCGTGGAAGAGGGCTTTCTAATAGTCCCCCTAACGTCGGAAATAGCGGAGATAACCCTGAGCAAAGCACTTCGCGGCACGTTTTACCGGAGCCGGACCATTCAGGAAACGACTCCAGTTCAGATGAACTCAGCGAACCTGATCCTGATTCATTAGATGAGTGGTTGCCATCTGAATCGAGTGACTCCAGCACAGACTGGTACCCAGACGCTCCAAAACGACCCAAAGGAGGTGAGCTAACTTTGATAACTTTGTTTACTTTCTGTTACTCCCCCACCCCCTCTTCCCCTACCTTCAGTACATGTAACATAAACTCCATTTCTCCACGAGTTGCTCGTACTGATACGAAGGATCTTTCGATTTACAGATAATGCATCCAACAAAGATTCCGTGACCGTTGGCAGTGCCAAGAAAGGAGGTAAAATAGTTCTCCACATCAGACTGCATGAATAAATATGCATGTGTGAGATGTATATGTATGCATTTGTGTGAGTAGAAACATATTTATATCTATAAATGTGTGTGAGTGTGTGTACATGTATATTATTTATATGTATGGTAATTTTTTATTTTCCTATTATTTGCAGGTCTTACTTCGAGCAGAGTTAATACTCAGACCCCTGCTGTCAGCGCAAAGAAAAAGGTGGGGGAAAAGTGTTATCAACAGCATGTCATATATATATATATATATATATATATATATATGTGTGTGTGTGTGCTAATCCTTTATATTTCAATAATTTACAGGTCATGCATCGTACAGGAGTCATGGGGAAGATTCCAGCTGGCATGAAACCGACTGGAAACCAAATGACATCCCCTTCACCGCAACTCCAGGACCCCGTAATGCTGCTGCTGAGCTGGAGTCCAACCATCCAGCTAAATTCCTGGAGCTCTTCCTGACTGACGAACTGCTTCAGCACATTGTCGATCAGACAAACCTTTATGCAAGTCAGCATTTTGAAGCTCACCCTGACAGTCTGCCATATAGCAGAGGTAAAGCCTGGAAACCAGTGTCAGTCCCAGAACTCAAAACATTTTTTGCCCTTATTTTTCTGACTGGTTACGTCAAAAAGCCCACCCTTGAACTGTACTGGAGTGTAGATGAAATAGATGCCACACCTTACTTCAGCAAGACCATGTCAAGGAACAGGTTTCAAATCATATGGAGGTTTCTTCATTATAATGATTATGCATCACAGGATGCTTCTGACAAGATGTACAAAGTCCGCCCAGTGTTGGACTACATTGTTGATAAGTTCAAGGAGCTGTATCAACCAGGAAGGAACATTTGTATTGATGAGGGTATGATGCTGTGGCGGGGACGCCTTTCTTTCAGGGTGTACAACCCACTGAAGCCAGTAAAGTATGGGATTAAATCCTACATACTGTGCGACTCTACCACCGGCTATTGTTTCAACATGAGGCCGTATGTCGGGGAAGCCAGTGGTTTGCCAGACATTGTATTCGCTCTCCTTGATCGTCTCTCAGACCATGGTTATACATTGTACATGGACAATTTCTATAACTCTGTAGCACTGTGTGACCGTTTACTCGAAGCACAAACCAACGTATGCGGGACCATGAGGAAGAACAGGGGGGAACCTCAAATTATCAGGGAGTTGGAAAGGTCGAGCCTGAAGCTTGGAGAAAAGATTGTGAGGCACAATGAGAGGGTGCTGGTTGTAGCGTGGCAGGACAAACGGTTGGTGAAGATGGTGACAACCTGCCACCAGGATGGAATGCAGAGAGTTGATGTGTGGCAGAAGAGGCAAAAAGAGAAGATATCACAGTTAAAACCAGTGTGTGTTGTGGAGTACAACTCATTCATGAACGGGGTAGACAAGTTGGACCAAAACATAGGTTATTATCCATTCATACGGATGTCCCTGAACTGGTCCAAAAAGTTTGTAGCCTATCTTTTCCAAGTGTGCATGTTTAATGCCTATGTCCTCCACCGAGCCAGAAACCAAGGGGAGTGCAAAACCCTCTTGGAGTTCATCCGCCGGGTGGTCAAGTCTTGGACAGGAAAGGGACATGTGGGAGAGAGTAAGGTCGGGGAACAAGGAGAGGAGGAGGACACAGAGGAAAGCACAGGTGTGGGGGTTGAGGAGGGTGGGGACTTGGAGGAAGGCCAACCTCCTCCAAGAGCACCTTATAACACTGACCCAGAGAGCAGGCTAGATGGGCAGCTAGGCAGACATAGACTTGAACACTTGGGGTATAACAGTAAGAAGTTGAGATCAGGAAGGAGGTGTCGGGTCTGCACACGCAGAGGCAAACGCAGTGAGACCAGAATGTGGTGCAGGGCCTGTTGTGTCCCCTTGCACGCAGGAAAATGTTTCACAGATTACCATACCAAGGCTACTTATTTTGTGTAGGTGGAAGCGTGCACACACACACACACACACACACACACACACACATTCGATGTAGACATCACAAATTGGAATGCTTGAAAATATGTGTTCATTTGAGTATTGGCTGTAACATGTGTTGAACCCCTTGGCCCAGGACAATAACAAGCTTCTCTTGTCACTGATGTGACTGTCAATATTTCATCAAGTACTGTCTAACAGTCCCAGACTTGTCCAGTTTAATCACCATTTCAGGACACACTCCACACAAGGAAGACATAAGCCAAGGTTTAAATTTTGTTTTCATCCTCTGTGTCACATGTAACAGGACAGCAGCTTTCACTTGGAAGAGAAAAACATCCCACAGCACATGGACAAGGCAGCTCACTCATCTCTGACAAGCAAAGGCTTTAAAGGGACATTGTGTAATCGCGAGCAGCTCCCTCGTACTTTTCATGCTGCGTTCGCGTGAAACCGGGCAGACGGACGACATCCGCTGCATGTAAAGTTACCACCGGCCTCTATGTGAAGACGTGGTCCGTCAGTTACAGTGACATCAGTCCACATCTGGTTTTTTTGTCATGGCGATGTCGTATTGTTTTCCCTGACCCATGTTTTACCGTCTTTCGCTCGGCTTCATTGATTAAAATGACATCTGGTTTGTTACCAACGGTCGTCTGCCCGACTGCACGTGAACGCAGCATCAGTGAGACGCTGGTCTCTCCCCACTGCAGCGTGGTTCAATTCAACTTCAATTCAACTTTATTTGTATAGCGTCCTTTCATGACAGTGTCACCTCAGGGCGCTTAAACAGACAGAAAAATTCAGGTCAGATTCATAATAGCCTAGTTAAGGAAACCAACAGATTGGATCGAATCTTGACTTGACCCGGTCCAATCCCCCATCCTGAGCAAGCACGGAGGGGTGGCGACAGTGGGAAGGAAAACACCCTTTTAACAGGGAGGAAAAACCTCCGGCAGAACCCGGCTCAGGTAGGGCGGCCATCTGCCTCGACCGGCTGGGGGGGAGAAGACAGAAAGGGAGACCAACAAACACTGCAACGTTATCCAGCCAGATCTGCTGAGAGAGGAGAACACAGTTAATGATGCAATACTGTCACAGGTTTCTACATGGAGAGACAGAGATGGTGGGAGAGAAAGAGCCCAGTGCACCATGGATGTCCCGCAGCAGTCTAAACCTATAGCAGCTTAACTAAGGGAAGGCTAGCCATCCCTAACAATAAGATTTATCAAAAAGGAAGGTTTTAAGCCTGATCTTAAAGGTAGAGAGGGTGTCTGCCTCCCGAACCTGAAGTGGTAACTGATTCCATAATAGGGGGCTTGATAGCCAAACGCTCTGCCTCCCATTCTACTCTTCGAGACCCTTGGAACTACCAAAAGGCCTGCAGTCTGAGAGCGAAGTGCTCTGCTTGGAATATATGGAACTATGAGATCTCTAATATATAATGGAGCTTGGTCATGGAGAGCTTTATATGTGAGAAGAAGAATTTTAAATTCTATCCTGGATTTAACAGGGAGCCAATGAAGAGAAGCTAGAACTGGAGAAATATGATCTCTCCTGCTGGTTCTAGTCAGAACCCAAGCTGCAGCATTCTGGATCAGCTGGAGACTTTTCAAGGCATATTTGGGGCAGCCCAATAATAGGGAATTACAGTAATCCAATCTGGAAGAAACAAAAGCATGGATATCTGCATCGTCCTGAGATAGGATGTTCCTAATTTTAGCAATATTACGTAGGTGAAAGAAGGCGGTTCTAGAAACCTGTTTTATATGGGAGTTGAAAGACAAATCCTGGTCAAAAACGACTCCAAGATTCTTCACTGTGGTGCTGGAAGCCAAATTAATGCCATCCAGATCAACTATAAAGCTAGATAATTTAGTCCTGAGTTTTTCGGGTCCAAAGACTATAACCTCGGTCTTGTCTGAATTTAGAAGCAGAAAGTTCAGGGTCATCCAGGTCTTTATGTCACTAAGACATCTTTGTAATCTAACAAACTGATTGGTTTCATCAGGCTTCATAGATAAGTATATCTGAGTGTCGTCTGCATAACAATGAAAATTTATGCCATGTTGTCTGATGATATTACCCAAAGGAAGCATATATAATGTGAAGAGAATTGGTCAGAGCACAGAACCCTGGGGAACTCCATGAGTTACTCTGGTGTGTGATGAAGACTCGTTGTTGACATTAACAAACTGAAATCTATCAGATAAGTATGACTTGAACCAATCTAATGCAGTTCTTCTAATTCCAATAACATGTTCAAGTCTCTGTAGCAGAATGTTGTGATCAATGGTGTCAAATGCAGCACTGAGATCTAACAGGACAAGTACGGACAGGAGTCCTTTATCTGAAGCCATGAGAAGATCATTAATAACCTTCACCAGTGCCGTCTCTGTGCTATGATGAGCTCTAAAACCAGACTGAAACTTTTCAAATAAATTATTTCTGCTCAGATGGGCACAAAGTTGAGCTGAAACTGTTTTCTCAAGAATTTTAGACATAAAGGGGAGGTTGGATATCGGTCTATAATTAGCTAATTCTCCTGAGTCAAGAGTAGGTTTTTTAAGTAAAGGTTTTATTACTGCAGTCTTAAAGGACTGAGGTACATATCCTGCCAATAGCGATGAATTAATCAGATCTAGTAGGTAAGTGTTAATCAAAGGAAAGACTTCCTTTAGCAACTTGGTTGGAATGGGATCCAGAATGCAGGTAGAAGGTTTGGATGCCACAATTAGTTTGGTTAACTCAGATATCTGTATAGGACAGAAATGATCCAGACATAATTCAGCATCTACAGATGTCTCTAAACCTGCTGGGGGTAAGATGTCGTTAGTAGCTGGGAGGATGTCATGGATTTTCTCTCTAATAGAAACAATTTTGTTTGTAAAGAAGCTCATGAAATCGTCACAGCTGATAGTCGGGGGAATGCATGGCTCAACAGCACTACGGCTCTTCGTCAGCCTGGCTACAGTGCTGAAAAGGAAACTGGGATTATTCCTATTTTCCTCTATCAATGATGAATAGTAAGCTGTTCTAGTCTTACATAAGAATTTTTTATAAACAATTAGACTGTTTCCAGATTAAGCGAGACTCCTCTAAGCCAGATGCGCGCCATTTCCTCTCATAACGTCTAGATGTCTGTTTTAAAGCTCGTAGCTGGGAATTAAACCAAGGAGCTTCCTTCTTCTGACAGATGATCTTCTTTTTTTAACGGAGCCACATTATCTAGTACTGTGCGTGTTGAAACTGCTATTTTATCAGCAAGCTGATCAATCTGAACTGGAGTAAAGCTTGAATAGATGCTTTCTGTGACGTTAACATCTGGCATTGTAGGAAATAGTGATGAAATAGATTCTTTAAACTTGGTAACAGCGCTATCTGATAAACATCTACTGTAATGGAATTTATTCTCAGCCATCGTGTAGTCAAGTAAGGTAAACTCAAAAGTTATTAAGAAGTGATCAGACAGAACAGGATTATGGGGAAAAACTTTCAGTTCCTCACTATCAATACCATACGTCAGGACAAGATCCAGAGAATGATTATGAGAATGAGTGGGTTCGTGAACATTTTGTGAAAAACCGATTGAGTCTAGCATAGATTTAAAAGCAATATTTAAGCTGTCGTTGTTATCGTCAACATGAACATTAAGGTCGCCCAAAACGACAACTTTATCAGCATTCAACACTAAATCTGATAAAAAGTCTGAAAATTCAGTCAGAAACTCTGAGTAAGGTCCAGGTGGACGATACACTACAGCTAACAAAAGTGGTTTCTCTGATTTCCAGTTAGGATGAGAAAGGCTTAGAATTAGGTGTTCAAAGGAATTATGACTAATCGTTGGTCTAGGATTAATAAATAGCCCTGATTGAAAGATAGCAGCCACACCTCCTCCTCGGCCTGCGGCTCTGGGAACATGAGTGGTGACTTTTCAAAGACACTACCTCGAACTGAGCTGAAAACTCCGGTGTGTCCGGTGAGTTTCTGTGGTCTCCTACTGTAACGCTTCTCCTGAACGTAAAAACATGGCGATACAACATGGCAGCCCCCACCGAGCCGACCTGCTCGATGTGTAAATGAATCATACGAACGGTGAATTTAGAACTTAGAGGAGCACTTCAGTTTGTTGATGGGAGTGATTACTAATTAATGAAAAAACACCTTTAATCAGTTTTTGTGAATAAATAACAGGAGAAGTTACACAATATCCCTTTAAGGATGATTTCAACATTGCACATAGCATACTGACACTTCTTAGCAAGATGCCCTTTGAATGTAAGGGACAATTGAAAGGGCTTACTTACACTTCTTAGCAAGCTGCTGTGACCTCAGGAAGGAAAGTGAGCACTTTGGGAGTCTGACAGGGCTTTGCTACACATGAGGAACATGAGGTTCCACCGAAACTTGAACTCGGATCACTGGATTCAAAGTCCAGAGTGCTGACCATTACACCATGGAACCCTTCCTCTGTCCCAGCATGAAGTAAACAAGCCACGTTTGCATAGTCTATAGTCGCCATCACTGACCATCGAGACTTCGCAGCCATTCTCTTTTCCTCAGGTTTGCGGGCGCCAGGTGCTGTGGCTTAGTTGGTGAAAGCGCCTGTCTCGTAAACAGGAGACCCTGGGTTCAAATCCCAGCAGTACCTTTCAGCCATCAGTCAGGAGGAGGCCTGCACATTCCTCTGTTCCTCTTTGGATTGTTTATAGCAAGCTACATATGACCATAGACACCTTAGACACAACCCCAGGCATCTGAACTAAGCAAGGCAAGTTTATTTGTACAGGACAATTCAAAGGGCTTTACATAAAACCTGATGCAAAAGGGGAGGGGGCAATAAAAAGTTAGAAGCGTGATTCAATATTGAAAACATTTAAGGTTGCCGATTTTAACTTTTGAATAAAATCTACGTAAATGCAGCTGAGAACAGGTGGGTCTTCAACCTGGATTTCAATAAACTAAGCGCTTCAGCTGATCTGACACTTTCTGGGAGTTTGTTCCACACATGTGCAGCATAGAAGCTGAACGCAGCTTCTCCATGTCTGGTTCTGACTCTGGGAACTGATAAAAGACCGGATCCAGATGACCTGAGGGGTCTAGTAGGTTCATACAGGGTCAAGAGGTCACTGATGTATTTTGGGCCTAAACCATTCAAAGCTTTATAAACCAGCAACAGAACTTTAAAGTCTATTCTCTGACAGACCGGCAGCCAGTGTAAAGACCTCACAACTGGACTGATGTGGTTCACTTTTCTGCTCTCAGTGAGAACTCGGGCAGCAGAGTTCTGAAAGAACTGCAGCTGTTTAACTGATTTTTTAGGTAGACCAGGAAAGACGCTAATACAGTAATCAAGCCGACTGAAGATGAATGCATGGACTAGTTTTTCCAGATTTTCCTGAGACATCAGATCTTTTATCTTTGAGATGTTCTTCGGGTGATAGTACGTTGATGTGTTTGATGTGTTTTTCAAAGTTTAGGTCTGAGTCCATCACTGCACCCAGATTTCTGGCCTGATTGGTGGTTTTTAGGTGTATGGACTGAAGTTCTGTGACAACCTGCTGTGGTTTCTCTTTGGCCCAAAAAACAATCACCTCAGTTTTGTTTTTGTTCAGCTGAAGAAAGTTGAGGCACATCCAGTCATTAATCTCCTCAATACATTTACCAAGAGCTGGGCCCCGGTCTCCTGGTGACACTGTAAGACATAGCTGTGTGTCATCTGCGTAGCTATGGTAACTAATATTGTTGCTCCTTATGACCTGGGCCAAGTGGGAGCATGTAGATGTTAAACAGAAGAGGCCCCAGGGTAGAGCCCTGGGGAACTCCACAGCTCATTTTTGTCCGCTCAGATGTAAAATGACCAACTGACACAAAGTACTTCCTGTTGTCCAAGTACATTTTGAACCAGTTTAGTACAGAACGAGAGAGACCCACCCACTTCTCCAGTCGTTGGAGTGATATAATGTGGTCAACTGTATGAAATGCAGCACTGAGATCCAGTAAAAGCAACACTGACATTTTTCCAGCATCAGTATTCAGGCATAACTAGCACACTCTTCACAGTGAAAACAACTTTAGGCAACTTTCACGGGCAAGATGTTATTCAAACCACAAACATCTGGCTTTGTGCAAGAAGCCCTCAAACATGTCCTTTCTTACATGGTTCCTAGGAGTGATTTGACACATTCAGCTATTTCTGGTATTTGTCATCGTCTATCAGGCCCAAAAAAAGTCCCAAATGCTTGAGACTTGATGCAGGAGTGTTGTTGTGCTGTTATGGAAACCTAAGATTTTCACTAAAGGAGAATATTTGTGTTGATTTAATGTTAATGCTTTACATGGACCTTGATTGGTAGATGAGGTGCTGTGGTTTAGTTGGGTGGAGAGGTGGTGGCCTGTGTTGTAAACTAGGAGATCCTTGGTTCTGATGCCAGCAGTACCTGTGAGCCTGCAAGGGGTAGCTTGAAATGTGCACTTGTTTAGTAGAGGGTGAGTTTGCCTTGACAACAGATTGGTTTGATGAGGTGACGGTAGGACTTGACATCCAATGTGCTGAGATGGTTGTTAAAAAGCCTAGAGCTAGCAGAGGATGGTTTCGGTCCATCGACCTCTGGGTTATGGGCCCAGCACGCTTCCGCTGCGCCACTCTGCTCCCCACCCCAGATGGGACTTGAACCCACAATCCCTGGCTTAGGAGGCCAGTGCCTTATCCTTTAGGCCACTGGGGCTGCACTTGCTGCACTCACGTCAGGGCCGTACGGTTACAGCCACACATACACACACACACATTCAATGTAGACATCACAAATTGGAATGCTTGAAAATATGTGTTCATTTGAGTATTGGCTGTAACATGTGTTGAACCCCTTGGCCCAGGAAATTAACAAGCTTCTCTTGTCACTGATGTGAGTGTTTGTCATTATTTCATCAAGTACTGTCTAACAGTCCCACACTTGTCCAGTTTAATCACCATTTCAGGACATACTCCACACACAGCAAAATATGATGAGTTAATTTAACTCGCACAGTGTTAAAATTAACACTATGCCAGTGTTTATATAATTCTCACCGGTTCAGTGTTAAAATTACACTTTTGATAGTGTTAATATTTTAACTCTTTCATAGTGTTACTTTTCTAACACTTACAGTGTTGTTTTTTTGACACTTTGAAGTGTAATCCAATTTTGTGTGTGTGTGTGTGTGTGTGTGTGGGGGGGGGGGGTTCCACCATTGACAGCATTTTTTTTATTTTTTTTTACACCAAATTATGTTCTCCTCTTTTCACTAGTAGTGTCAATTTCACAGTCATTTTATTGACACATAAGGGTGTATTCTTAACACCAAAACTAAGTTAATTACTTTCATTAGCAGTGTCAACTTGATACAATAAGAGCCGTATTCTTACACATTAAAGTTTTTTAAACTACACTCATCTCCTTTACTACCAGCAGCAACTTTGCCACCACTGACTGCACAGAACTACAACAGAATATTTTAACATCTCATATAATCTGACTGCAAAATTTATCATGTGATGAAACTCAGACAATTTTAAGAAATCATTAAGACAAATTAGCATTTCAAGTCTTTATTCACAAAGAACAATGTTCCAAGCACCATTATCATCAGAACAATAAGTAACTGCGGCCACCTTAAATAGAAAATAAAGGCACAATATATAGGCTCTCATCCTTACTGTAGGCACTTTGCAAGTCAAAGGGCTTGTAAATGAACAGACTGTCTGCTTTGATAGTGTCTTTTTCATCACTTTCAAACACTTCATAGGCGTCAAAATGCTCATTGAAATGGACAACCACAAATCTGTCCACAAGGAAGTAGATGACTGTGTTTATTAAGAGTATCTTTTTTACTCTACAAAACACAGGCATTTCATCTTTAATCTCACTGCAAATCATTAGGCCTTGCCTGTACTCAGTACCACTGACTTTAACCCAATTAGTTGAGAAGATCTCATTTGGTACAGAATGCAAAACTCTTGCAAACATGTCACCATCTTCACTGTCCACAATAAATAATTTCATGGGCCCATATTCAATATGGTTCAATGGAGTAGTCTCCCAATGATATCCCAGGGACATTTGGTGTTTTTTTGCAAGTGATTTAGTAATGTTTTTAAAGTTTTTCAGTGTGTTTTTGAATACCCGATGTTTTGCCTCAAATCTCATACTCCACATATGTATGAGGGGTCCAATTTTTCTGATAGAAGCTGGGTAGTGTATCATAAAGTGATGTTTTGGAATAAGATTCCGATCTGGATACAACTGTTTGAACAAGTCATGATGTTCCCATATTAAATGTTTCAGATGTACAGTCATGCCAAATGAAAGAGATGGAGAAAATATTATGTTGATTATCTGCAGTAGCAGAAGCAGCAAGGTCCAATTTTTGTTTCCTTGAGGCACAATATCAGCAAAAATCAAAGGAATGTTTCTTACAAGGCAAAAAGTCTGGATTGCATTGAGTCCTATATTATTGCCACTACTGTCCAAAGTTATCCTGGTGGGACGATTCTTGCGTTCCAGGTATCCATAGTCAAAGGCATAAATTCTGGACAGTAGATCAGATTTTGACAAAATATTTTCAGAGAGATATTCCATCAGTAACTTCATCTCATACTGAGCCACTCCTTCAAGAATGTCGTGCATTATATCCAAAAGAAAAATTGTGGCAAACATGGAAGAACTGCAGACTATTCAAGGATGACTTGTGCTTTAAACCAAACACAGATAACTTTTGTGGGTCTGAATGCAACTCAGTGCAATGCATTTCAAAAACATCTTTTCCACGCAAAATGATCCTGGGGTCATCCTCATGATAAACATGCTGGGCATCATCTTTTTCAATCAAACACAAACGACAGAAGTAGTGTCCACTAAAAGACTCTGTAAAACCCAGAATTGAGTGCATCCCTAAGTTGTCCCCAGTTATCTGGCATATAGTGCCATAGACTTTTTCAGTGGAGAACGGTAAATCAAGGCCATGGCACTCCAGGGTCTTGATGTCATTTATGAGTGGTTGTAGAATAGGATCGAATCCATATTTTTTAACATCTTCTGTATGAAAAAGTGTGACCAAATGTATGTTCATGAGAGCCGAGTTAAACTTCGGTGGCAGATTTCTGAGGACAAAGTAGAGAGCACCGACTTTGTGGACACTGCGTTTTGAACCCAAAGGGTTGGCGGTTTCAAAGTCATCGTAGTACAACTGAATTTGTAAAGAGGTTGGTTGTTTGGAGAACAACGGATGCGCCTTACAGTAACTTCCATCACTAAAGTCCTCTAATATGTTGGTTTTTGATGAATGTGGTTTCCCCAGCAGTTTACAGATATCAGAATTGCGGCACATAAACTTTATTGTTTCCAAAATTGGAATGTAAATGAAGGTGTCTTTCACTGGAACTTGATCGTAAGTGCCTGTTTGTTTATTTCTTCTTGAATCAAATCGCATACCCAACATTACTTCTACAGGTTCTACAAGCCCCCATTTTTCTTTGAAATATTTCATTCTTTTAGTTTCTGTATTAAAGTTATTAAATGGGTTTTCAAAGCTGTTAAGGGTTTCTTCTAATGTAGATCTTGCAGGATTATCTTGAGGCAAAACGGCTAATATATCATGTTTAACTTGGGAATGTAGTCCTGTAGCAAGTTCTTCCAAATCATTAACAATAGTTGAAACAACACTATTTGCCACCCCACTTCCTTGGAGTTTTGCAATAAGTGAAGCACAAATATGTTTAACATTGCTCTTGTGAAGACTTGATTCACTATTCTCAGAACATCCAGCCTCTGGTCTTATCATGACATTTGACCCACTATCATTTTCAAAATCATCAGTCTGAAGTGACCCTGAACTTGTAGAGACACCACTCTGAGAAATATTCTCATGAACAGTTATGAGGTGTTTTTTGAAACCTGAATATGTTGAAAATTGCCGCCTACAACGATCTTGTGCACAAACCAGCTTAAACCTGGTGCTTGGATAGAAACTGTGAACAAGTCTTAAATGGGTGATCAAAGACTTGCTGGCAACATGCTCAGCCTGGCAAATGAAACATCTCAACATTTTTCAAACCTAGTTGAAAAGTTTAGCCCGAAACTCACGAACTCTTGGAGATTCATCTGTTGTTGTCACATCGATGTTATAGATGGTTGTCTGCACAAAAGTGTAGAGTGGGCCCAGGGACTCATCATAGGACAGGTTGAAAATGTAGTGGGATTTAAACAGTTCATCAAAAGCACCCAAAGAGCTGGTGGCTTGGCAGGGGATGAGCTGTTTGTCCACGACGATGTAGAAAGTTTCTATGTTGATCTTGGTTCGGCCAACAGCGAGGATGTATGGTTGTTTACCCTCTCGTTCTCCCAAGTGTTCTTCAATGCTGCAGCATGACTAAAAAAAAAAAAAAAAAAATCTTAAATACCTCAGAGTGACTTTGAAACCACAAGGACGTCTTTACTTCTCCATGCCTATGTAAAAGACCCTTCAGTTTGGTTACTCAGCTACCAAACCGCTACATTAAGGACATCCTTCAGCCAAACATGGGAAGATCCTTAATCTCCCCATTCATTTAAAAGCACTGTCTAATACACAATTACTCACAAGCAGCACAGCAGAGGCTCTAACGAGTTTTCTACCGCTCATATATCATTCTGTATAACACAGAAAAGGTTTTACTTTTTTGACAATTCACTACAAACTGTATTGCGCCATGTGGCCACACACTTGAATTGTTATTAACATTAACTGAACGTTTTCCCAATTTATATTTTGAAGAAAGAAAACTGTTTTAATGAAGTACAACAACCAATTTTTAAGATTTTAACAACTGAGACATAAGCACCTTATGAAAGTGAACTATTTTTCCCACAGCATCGCTGGGACTTATTTTGATTCTCTTCCGTCCAGCCGTGGGTGGCAGCAGATGGAGTAGCAGCAGCAGAGAAGCCATGTCACTGTCCCAGTCTATTGGAGGGGAGGACAAAATCAACCGTTATCTACATGAAATACAAAGCATCAGCTTTCAATGTATAAACAAAGCCTGTCATAAATCTTACTGGTGTCATCGTTCACTGCAAGTTTTTCAGCAGCTTTCAGAAGTTGGCAAACTTCAGTTGTCTGAGTCAGATGTTTGGCTTCTTCAATGACCTTGGGCTTAAATGCTGTATCCCACTTCTCAAGCATCTTGGCGGCCGTTTCCGGTCCAAACATCAGTACAAAGTCTTGATTCAGCTGTTAATCATATAAAAATACATTGAGGAAATAATAAGTGCCCTATCAAATGCTTCAATCGAACCAAATTCAAATCTGTTTTAATAAAAGACAGGAACAACTTACGAGTCCTCTGACATCTAAAAATCGTGGAAAGGTTTTGAAGATATCCGTGGTTCTCTGTGGGTCATAAACAAGGTCCTGGCGATGTTGAAAGGTCATCTTCATCCTCTCAAACACAGTTGCATCATCATTGCAGTGAAGGAGAAACGATATTGCCTCCTTGCAGGCATCTCCATAAAGTTGCTGAGGCACTGTGGCAGCTGGTCTTCTGCGCTTAGGTCCTTGTTCTTGTGCCACTGTGGCTACCTTCACTGGCCTTTGAGACCTTTTCCTGGACATGGTCTTGAGGCGCCATGCTAAATATCCAGTGCCTTTTTCCCCATCGTAAAAGTGCTCCTATTGATTAATTAATTAAAAACACACAAAACAAACAAGAATATATCAGGACAGAAAGTTCACCACTCATGGATCATACATGTAGAACATTTGTAATACCTAGGGCTCTCAAAGTTCATGCAAAAACGCAAGTTCCTTTTAATGGCAGAGTGTTTTTTAGAGCGCAATTAACACATGCACGGTCTGTACCCCTACCGATCACTGTAGTTTTAGGAAGTAGAACAAAAATACCATTGCGCTTGCAGAAATGGATTTTTCACATAGACCTATATTATCATGACTGGGTGAGGATGACCCCAAAGCAGACTTAAACGCAAAGATTTAAACTTGTGAAAGTAAGAGCAAGAATCCAGGTCTTTGTTGCTGTGAACCACACAATGGGGCAGAGGTGGCAGTCAGGGAACAATCAACTGAAGTTCAGAGTGGTACTAGAGATCTCGAAGTAGAGGGAAGACAGGGTAAGTATTGTAAATGGCAAGAACGGACTAAGAAATAATGCGGAGCCGAGATGATTGCTGACAGCTGCTGCTCCCACATCCAGTTACAGCAGCAGAATATTTGAAGAATTTAAACGCATCATTCAGGCCAACTAGCGTCGAAGGAAGGAAAACCCAAAGTTAACCCTGAAGTTTCCTCCATAAGAGAAAATCCAGCTTTGTAGTATAGGCCCCATGACAAATGTGTGACTGGTAAATATTCCCCAAAGTTTATGTTTGCAAGTTATCATAAACATTTTCAATAAGAGGGATAACAAGCAAGTTTTGGATTTGTTAACTGCAAATACAGAGCAGCCAGATGTCTGAAAAAGACACCCTCTCACTGCACAAACATCATTTACAGATCTTTATTCTTGGACCAGTATGTAGTTGTCACAAGCCTAGTGTCTCAGCCTCTTGTGGCTGTAGACGGAATTGTTTACTTTTTAGAAATGTACTGTAATATCTTGTTAGTGTTTTCGGTAGTGTTGGTTAGTTTGTCTGTTTGTCAGAAACTTTATGGGAAAAGTACAGAAGAGATTGACCTGAAATTTTCACCAGCCGTGTGCCTCAGCCCAAGGATGAACCCATTAAATTTTGGTGGTGATCGGGATCACCTTCTGGATCCAGGAATTTTTTGAAGGATTCTTTATCATTGCAAGAGCTGCTTGACGGAGGTCTGCGCTCTCTGATGCTATTTTAGTTAGAAATACATTTCAAATACAGTTAAAATTTGCGATTACTACGAGCTAAGACATTCAGGCAATTAATCAAGATTAAAATCTTAAATCGACCGACAACCCAAGTAATATCTCAACTAAATTCATTTCTACTGGGTGGATTTAAATTGTTATGATCGCTGTTCAAATGATTATTCTGCATCCTGACTATAGTCAGTAGAAGGTGTTGTGTGGTCTAGTATTTATAAAACTTAAAACTCACATAGCCTTTGGGAGAAAAAGGGTCTTTCAGAGAAGGAAAGAGTGTTATGATTCCCAGGGCATACTTCTCCTTATGCTTGCGTGAAGGAATCCTTCTTTAGATGGAGAAAAATTCTGCTCTCGACGGAGGCGGACGCTTTTTCTACTGCTCCCTCCCTCCCTTATTTTTCCCTGCTTCTCCTGTCTGGTCGACTCTCTGAGCCTCTGTCTACATAACTTTCTGAATCTGAAACAACAACTACGATGGATTTGGTCAACTGGTCTCTCAATGCAATTGATCAAATTTTTTCCACCCGGAGAGCGGGACGGGGTGACGCTCCTTGCCCCGACGGGACGCACCCGGCGGGATATGTGATCGACTCCTGGGGCAAATGGAAGATCATGTGTCTGTCGGTGCTGTCCATCGAGGACGTTGAAGATCTCTACCTATTTGGATTTATGATAGCCGGGTTCCTGCTGATTGGTGTGGGCATTTTCCTGGTGTATCGCAAAGTTGGAGGGCTGCTGGCAGCTACTGGCACGCTGCCTGACATTTGTGTGGGGATGAGCCGTGCTATTAACACTCAGACTCTGGCGTTGCATGAGATTCATCGCAAGCTAGATGCCATTCAGGCCCAGCTTGGCACGCTGGCTGCGGTTCCGAATCTCGTCCGCGAAGTGGGAACATCGGTGGAGCAGCTGGCACGGCTCCTGGAAAATTGACCCCCGATTCGGCTGATTGATGCTGCCATGGAGACCTGTTACGGACTCAAGGCAGACACCACCACGTCTGACCTGTTTCAAAACATCTTCTGCTATCTGCTTTGGCGACCCTGAGGAGAGGCCTGTGTTTGGGTTAACACGGGCTGTCTCTGCAAACTCCCCGAGAAAGTTATGTGAATGGACTCTCAGCATCCCCTCCTGTTCCCTCCCCCGCACATCTCTCACGGGAAGTGGACCACCTGGCCAGCACCCCCAAGGCCACCATAACATCTGTGGACAGAGACTGGGTGTGAACTCAGGCGGGTTCACAGCCTGACACACACACACACACGCATCCACGGGCTCACAAGATTCCTACACACACAATCCTAAGACTCAACGCTTCCGTTGCCCACTCTCTTTTCCCGCCATTCTGGACAGACTGGGCCTGGAGGGTGCCACGAGCGCCCCCGTCCAGCTGTCTGGAGGGATCCCATCCCTTCTGCCCACAGTGTGTCTTTCATGTTGTGATTGCCTTAGTTTGTGCTTCTATGTATTGGTGTGTCTTTTTTTTGTCTCTAAGGTCTCCACCTGTGTACGTGGAGAGTTTAGAGACCTCTTTTTTTACCACCTACCCATCTTTCCTCATGTCACCGTTTTCTTGCTGCGAAGGTGCGCCCTGCGAGGGGCTGCTTGGCCACGGTCTGCCTGATCCTGTTATGTTTTTGTTTTGTCTATGTGTCTTGGACGGGTTGTACTGAAACATGAATTTCCCCTCGGGGATCAATAAAGTATCTTTGATTTGATTTGATTTGAAAACAGGAGATACAAAATCCAAAGCACCACTGATGACAGTGAGTTTAGCTTCTTCAGGGAAACACTTACCCATGGTTCTCAGTCATATGGCTAGCCAATATGTTGACAAGCTGCCTCCGGGTACGATGTGTCAATGAATGGTTTGACTGGTACTCTTCAAGAACATCCTGACCGCCAGACTTTAAACGCAAGGAATATATGGAATATGTGGAAGAGATAATATGGAAGAATAATATGGAAGAGAAAAAAAAAAAATCAGTTTACAATTCACTAAACAAGAATATAATTCATACAACAGTATACTAAAACTTTTTTTCAGATTACTAAATAATCTGTAATCTAAATCAAGTACCTCTTTTGCAACCTCTGACTCAGAAACCTCTGTTGTAGATCTGTTTATGACCTCTGAGCTTGATGCATTTCTGACAGTGGGAATGCCTAACTCTTTGTGAAAATCAGTGTCACTTGATGACAGTGAGATGGTATCAGTGAGGGAAGATGGTGTTGAATGATCTAAAGGAGAGAAAACTTTAAAAATTATTAGAACCATTGATGCAAGGGTTTTAAAGAATAAGTTTCTTTTTTTTCAATCTGGGACTTATTTCTGGGAGTATATACGTGCATTTACTCACCGGTAAAGTTTCTGCATGACTTTGAGTCCTTCTGAAGACATTACGTTGAGTTGCCCCCTTCAGTGTACATCCAGTAATAATGGCAGAAAGGGCAGCATCTCTATAAGGCATTATCTGCAGGAAAACTTCTCGATTTTCACCAATACTTTAAGTAGAATGAACGAACAACTATTATTGTCCTGTGAGTCCAGATTTAGCTTTCCGTTAGTTATCAGGGTGTTCTACACACTTTTTGGGGCCGCGCGTTCATGATGCATGCTTCCTAGTACAGCTGAGAAAAGCAACTACTACCCAGACAAAAACACAATTTGCGAAACTCTGAATTCACAGGGCAATAGTACTAGTTTGTTCGTTCATTCATTCTACTTAAAGTATTGATGAAATTGAGGAGTTTTACTGCAGATATTGTCTTATATAGAGCCTGTCCCGTCTATGCCATTTTACTGGAAAAACACAGAAGGGCGACTCAACTAAATATCTTCTAAAGAACTCAAAGTGATGCAGAAACTTTACTGGTGAGTAAATGCATGTATAAACTCCTAGAAATAAGGTCCAGGTTGAAAAAAAAAGAAACTTATCCTTTAAAGGGTGTAAATATAATTTCTGAAACAGTATAGACTTACTCCAACATAAATAGGGCTGTCAAAAGATTGATCCTGATTACTATAATCCCATTGTAGAATAAAAAAGTTTTTTTTTTATCCTTTAGTACTGCTATATGCAATAAATACATTAACTTTTGTTTTACAACTTAAAGGCTAAAACCAAGCCAGAAATCTGGGAGCAGTCCAGGACTCAGACCTGAATTTCCGCTTCACATTAAGACAGTTGTGAAGTCAGCCTGTGAGGACTAAATCAGCAGCATTCTAGACTAAAATGCTGACAGCTAAAGGACTTTAGGGAGACATGTAAGAACAGGGTTTCAATAGTTTGTGTACTAAAGATAAATGCAGAATTCCTGGTGAGCAACATTCCATCCTAAATATGTTATAGAAGTGACAAAAGTAACATGATTAATTAGGATTGTTTTGACAGCCCTAATAAATGAACTGAAAACTCTTTGATATTGTGAATTATGATGCTATGTAACAACAGGCAAAAAGGAACTGCAAACAAGGATTTAATCAGTTTTTATTTTCTTCATATAATAAAAGAACTGACCTCCTAATAAGCTGTCACGCACATGTTTGGACTGGCTTCTATCAGCTCGAGAAGAACATCTTCCTCCACTGCTGTGTCAGATTCATCAAAATCTGAAGTTCAGCTCCATCAGGAAGCCCAAACTTATTTTTGACTACAAGAGAAGGATAACATCAAATCAGTTAAGCGTAACTGGATTAAGTTTAAAACAAGATTCACATCTCTGAATCTCTGTATTGTGACGTTTTATACTGGCCATTACCTACATCACACAAGAAAAAAAAACTTTTACAAGCTCAGCATATCTGGCTGAGCTGGTCAATTTCAGTGTTTGTCTCTTAAGGCAATGACACATAAAATGGTCTCCATTTAAAAGCACAGTTCCCAAAGTAAAAACACTTAATTTCAGAGCCAAACGACTGATGCATTAAAAAAAAAAAAGTCTTTACTTTGCTTTTTATGTTACTAGATTAGGTCTTACAATAAGGGCCACTAGTTTTGTGTGACTAAAGTGAATGTGACAATACCAAAAGCTTTAGTTAAAATAATTAATCATGGCATTGATACACTTTGTTTGAACTGTAATTTTGTTCATGTGTTTTTTGGAAGCTACTGTTTTGAACAAAAGATGGCTTACCTTCAATGATGAATTCCCAATAGGTGAAACCTGACTGTAATCTGATGTACTTCTTAGCACTCTGGTATTTAACCTTCAGCAACATGATGCACCTCACAGGAACTGCAAAGTGATATACTAGCCGTTACATTTTCACAACAAAAAGACTAAACAAATTACAAGTGACCAACAATCTTCCGAAAGTAGCTTTTTTTTTCCTCCACCGGTACTAGCAAATACTTCTATTCGGGGGAAAGAGTTGTTTCTACAAAACTTAGAAGTTAGAATGCTGATTTACATATTGGTGTATCATTTAGCTTAATAATAGTAAACCCACAACCGCTTTGAGCTGTGCCAGCTGAAGACGGGAAACTGAAATAATGCCCCAGTAAGTGAATTTCTACCTTCCCGTTATTTGCAGCTGCAGCGGACCTGTCTTTTCAAGCCCCCTTTGCTCATTTCCAACGTCCGACTTCCAATACGCCATTGATAAGCACTGCCCAGGCAAAAGCTATCCCAGAATAAATAACTATACTACCTTGTCATGGGAAAAAAAGTAAACCTACCGTAATAAAAATTACCTGATTCACTGTCGTCCTTTCCCCTCCGTCCTAACTAAGCTTTTTTTTTTTTTTTTTTTTTTAACGTTAATCCGCTTAAAATAGTGTTAACGTCGGTTACGGTTGTTAAGACAAACAACCCGTTGCAGTTGATTAAAACAATCTCATTTCGGACGTCTAAACGTCAGAACATAAAACTAAATAGTCAAATATATAATTGAATTTGAACTTAAGTGGGGGGAAAACTCCTTAACCGACGACAGAAACCGCTCCTTGCTAGGAGCTCAGTAAGCTAGTTAGCTTCACCGTGTATGTACCAGGTTTAACATTGTATGTCCTCCGCGTGTTAAGTCCAGTTTATTGTTGTCATATAACTATTAAGGGCCAGTAAAAGTCAATATGTAAGGTTCTTACCGTTTATTGCGTATTCCAAGCGCCGACTTTTCGTGTCGCCATGAGCGTTGCAGAGAAAAACCGCCTTCAGAGACCAGATGTTGGATTAACCCCGACACGGGTGTGTGCGTTCAACTCTCTCACGTAGCACCGCCCCCAGAGCTGTTCCAACACGGCAGGTGCTCAGAACAACACCGAGGTCAACACTTCATAACTCAAAATAATTTTCACCGGAAATTTTGACACCAGTTAACACTATTGATTTTGCTGTGCACAAGGAAGACATAAGCCAAGGTTTAGATTTTGTTTTCATCCTCTGTGTCACATGTAACAGGACAGCAGCTTTCACTTGTAAGAGAAAAACATCCGACAGCACATGGACAAGGCAGCTCACTCATCTCTGACATGCAAAGGCTTTAAAGGGACATTGTGTAATCGCGAGCAGCTCCCTCGTACTTTTCATGCTGCGTTCGCGTGAAACCGGGCAGACGGACGACATCCGCTGCATGTAAAGTTATCACCGGCCTCTATGTGAAGACGTGGTCCGTCAGTTACAGTGACATCAGTCCACATCTGCTTTGTTGTCATGGGGATGTCGTATTGTTTTCCCTGACCCATGTTTTACCGTCTTTCGCTCGGCTTCATTGATTAAAATGACATCTAGTTTGTTACCAACGGCCGTCTGCCCGACTGCATGTGAACGCAGCATCAGTGAGACGCTGGTTTCTCCCCACTGCAGCGTGGTGACTTTTCAAAGACATTACCTCGAACTGAGCTGAAAACTCCGGTGTGTCCGGTGAGTTTCTGTGGTTTCCTACTCTCACGCTTCTCCTGAACGTAAAAACATGGCAATACAACATGGCAGCCCCCACCGAGCCGACCCACTCGATGTGTAAATGAATCATACGAACGGTGAATTTAGAACTTAGAGGAGCACTTCAGTTTGTTGATGGGAGTGATTACTAATTATTGAAAAAACACTTTTGAACCAAATAATCAGTTTTTGTGAATAAATAACAGGAGAAGTTACACAATATCCCTTTAAGGATGATTTCAACATTGCATGTGTGTACATAGCATACTGACACTTCTTAGCAAGATGCCCTTTGAATGTAAGGGACAATTGAAAGGGCTTACTTAAACTTCTTAGCAAGCTGCTGTGACCTCAGGAAGGAAAGTGAGCACTTTGGGAGTCTGACAGGGCTTTGCTACACATGAGGAACATGAGGTTCCAGCGAGACTTGAACTCAGATCACTGGATTCAAAGTCCAGAGTGCTGACCATTACACCATGGAACCCTTCCTCTGTCCCTGCATGAAGTAAACAAGCCACGTTTGCATAGTCTATAGTCGCCATTACTGACCATCGAGACTTAGCAGACATCCTCTTTTCCTCAGGTGTGCAGGCGCCAGGTGCTGTGGCTTAGTTGGTGAAAGCACCTGTCTAGTAAACAAGAGACCCTGGGTTCAAATCCCAGCAGTACCTTTCAGCCATCAGTCAGGAGGAGGCCTGCGCATTCCTCTGTTCCTCTTTGGATTTTTATAGCAAGCTACATATGACCATAGACACCTTACACACAACCCCAGGCATCTGAACTAAGCAAGGCAAGTTTATTTGTACAGGACAATTCAAAGGGCTTTATATAAAACCTGATGCAAAAGGAGAGGGGGCAATAAAAAATTAGAAGCGTGTTTCAATATTGAAAACATTTAAGGTTGCCGATTTTAACTTTTGAATAAAATCTACGTAAATGCAGCTGAGAACAGGTGGGTCTTCAACCTGGATTTCAATAAACTAAGCGCTTCAGCTGATCTGACACTTTCTGGGAGTTTGTTCCAGACATGTGCAGCATAGAAGCTGAACGCAGCTTCTCCATGTCTGGTTCTGACTCTGGGAACTGATAAAAGACCGGATCCAGATGACCTGAGGGGTCTAGTAGGTTCATACAGGGTCAAGAGGTCACTGATATATTTTGGGCCTAAACCATTCAAAGCTTTATAAACCAGCAACAGAACTTTAAAGTCTATTCTCTGACAGACCGGCAGCCAGTGTAAAGACCTCACAACTGGACTGATGTGGTTCACTTTTCTGCTCTCAGTGAGAACTCGGGCAGCAGAGTTCTGAAAGAACTGCAGCTGTTTAACTGATTTTTTAGGTAGACCAGGAAAGACGCTGATACAGTAATCAAGCCGACTGAAGATGAATGCATGGACTAGTTTTTCCAGATTTTCCTGAGACATCAGATCTTTTATCTTTGAGATGTTCTTCGGGTGATAGTACGTTGATGTGTTTGATGTGTTTTTCAAAGTTTAGGTCTGAGTCCATCACTGCACCCAGATTTCTGGCCTGATTGGTGGTTTTTAGGTGTATGGACTGAAGTTCTGTGACAACCTGCTGTGGTTTCTCTTTGGCCCGAAAAACAATCACCTCAGTTTTGTTTTTGTTCAGCTGAAGAAAGTTGAGGCACATCCAGTCATTAATCTCCTCAATACATTTACCAAGAGCTGGGCCCCGGTCTCCTGGTGACACTGTAAGATATAGCTGTGTGTCATCTGCGTAGCTATGGTAACTAATATTGTTGCTCCTTATGACCTGGGCCAGGTGGGAGCATGTAGATGTTAAACAGAAGAGGCCCCAGGGTAGAGCCCTGGGGAACTCCACAGGTCATTTTTGTCCGCTCAGATATAAAATGACCAACTGACACAAAGTACTTCCTGTTGTCCAAGTACATTTTGAACCAGTTTAGTACAGAACGAGAGAGACCCACCCACTTCTCCAGTCGTTGGAGTGATATAATGTGGTCAACTGTATGAAATGCAGCACTGAGATCCAGTAAAAGTAACACTGACATTTTTCCAGCATCAGTATTCAGGCATAACTAGCACACTCTTCACAGTGAAAACAACTTTAGGCAACTTTCAGGAGCAAGATGTCATTCAAACCACAAACATCTGGCTTTGTGCAAGAAGCCCTCAAACATGTCCTTTCTTACATGGTTCCTAGGAGTGATTTGACACATTCAGCAATTTTCTGGTATTTGTCATTGTCTATCAGGGCCAAAAAATGTCCCAAATGCTCCAGACTGGATGTTATGGAAACCTAATATTTTCAGTAAAGGAGAATATTTGTGTTGATTGAATGTAAATGCTTTACATGGACCTTGATTGGTAGATGAGGTGGTGTGGTTTAGTTGGGTGGAGAGGTGGTGGCCTGTGTTGTAAACTAGGAGATCGTTGGTTGTGATGCCAGCAGTACCTCAGAGCCTGTAAGGGGTAGCTTGAAATGTGCACTTGTTTAGTAGAAGGGGAGTTTGCCTTGACAACAGATTGGTTTGATGAGGTGACGGTAGGACTTGACATCCAATGTGCTGAGATGGTTGTTAAAAAGCCTAGAGCTAGCAGAGGATGGTTTCGGTCCATCGACCTCTGGGTTATGGGCCCAGCACGCTTCCGCTGCGCCACTCTGCTCCCCACCCCAGATGGGACTTGAACCCACAATCCCTGGCTTAGGAGGCCAGTGCCTTATCCTTTAGGCCACTGGGGCTGCACTTGCTGCACTCACGTCAGGGCCGTACGGTTACGGCCACACATACACACACACACACACACACATTCAATGTAGACATCACAAATTGGAATGCTTGAAAATACGTGTTCATTTGAGTATTGGCTGTAACATGTGTTGAACCCCTTGGCCCAGGACAATAACAAGCTTCTCTCGTCACTGATGTGAGTGTTTGTCATTATTTCATCAAGTACTGTCTAACAGTCCCAGACTTGTCCAGTTTAATCACCATTTCAGGACACACTCCACACAAGGAAGACATAAGCCAAGGTTTAAATTTTGTTTTCATCCTCTGTGTCACATGTAACAGGACAGCAGCTTTCACTTGGAAGAGAAAAACATCCGACAGCACATGGACAAGGCAGCTCACTCATCTCTGACATGCAAAGGCTTTAAAGGGACATTGTGTAATCGCAAGCAGCTCCCTCGTACTTTTCATGCTGCGTTCGCGTGAAACCGGGCAGACGGACGACATCCGCTGCATGTAAAGTTATCACCGGCCTCTATGTGAAGACGTGGTCCGTCAGTTACAGTGACATCAGTCCACATCTGGTTTGTTGTCATGGCGATGTCGTATTGTTATCCCTGACCCATGTTTTACCGTCTTTCGCTCGGCTTCATTGATTAAAATGACATCTGGTTTGTTACCAACGGCCGTCTGCCCGACTGCACGTGAACGCAGCATCAGTGAGACGCTGGTTTCTCCCCACTGCAGCGTGGTGACTTTTCAAAGACATTACCTCGAACTGAGCTGAAAACTCCGGTGTGTCCGGTGAGTTTCTGTGGTTTCCTACTGTCACGCTTCTCCTGAACGTAAAAACATGGCGATACAACATGGCAGCCCCCACCGAGCCGACCCGCTCGATGTGTAAATGAATCATACGAACGGTGAATTTAGAACTTAGAGGAGCACTTCAGTTTGTTGATGGGAGTGATTACTAATTAATGAAAAAACACTTTTGAACCAAATAATCAGTTTTTGTGAATAAATAACAGGAGAAGTTACACAATATCCCTTTAAGGATGATTTCAACATTGCACATAGCATACTGACACTTCTTAGCAAGATGCCCTTTGAATGTAAGGGACAATTGAAAGGGCTTCCTCACACTTCTTAGCAAGCTGCTGTGACCTCAGGAAGGAAAGTGAGCACTTTGGGAGTCTGACAGGGCTTTGCTACACATGAGGAACATGAGGTTCCACCGAGACTTGAACTCGGATCACTGGATTCAAAGTCCAGAGTGCTGACCATTACACCATGGAACCCTTCCTCTGTCCCTGCATGAAGTAAACAAGCCACGTTTGCATAGTCTATAGTCGCCATTACTGCCCATCGAGACTTAGCAGCCATCCTCTTTTCCTCAGGTGTGCAGGCGCCAGGTGCTGTGGCTTAGTTGGTGAAAGCGCCTGTCTAGTAAACAGGAGACCCTGGGTTCTAATCCCAGCAGTACCTTTCAGCCATCAGGCAGGAGGAGGCCTGCGCATTCCTCTGTTCCTCTTTGGATTGTTTATAGCAAGCTACATATGACCATAGACACCTTAGACACAACCCCAGGCATCTGAACTAAGCAAGGCAAGTTTATTTGTACAGGACAATGGGCTTTATGCACAGCTCCACTACTTCCTGAACTTAGTACTGCACCTTTGTTTCCTGTCTTTCATGATTGGATGAACTGATTAATCCAGCTGTGTCTGATCTCAGCAAATGGTCAGACACACCTGGATTAATCAGTTCATCCAATCTTGAAAGACAGGAAACAAAGGTGCAGTACTAAGTCAGGAAGTGGAGCTGTGCATAGAGCCCATTCAAAGGGCTTTACATAAAACCTGATGCAAAAGGAGAGGGGGCAATAAAAAATTAGAAGCGTGATTCAATATTGAAAACATTTAAGGTTGCCGATTTTAACTTTTGAATAAAATCTACGTAAATGCAGCTGAGAACAGGTGGGTCTTCAACCTGGATTTCAATAAACTAAGCGCTTCAGCTGATCTGACACTTTCTGGGAGTTTGTTCCAGACATGTGCAGCATAGAAGCTGAACGCAGCTTCTCCATGTCTGGTTCTGACTCTGGGAACTGATAAAAGACCGGATCCAGATGACCTGAGGGGTCTAGTAGGTTCATACAGGGTCAAGAGGTCACTGATATATTTTGGGCCTAAACCATTCAAAGCTTTATAAACCAGCAACAGAACTTTAAAGTCTATTCTCTGACAGACCGGCAGCCAGTGTAAAGACCTCACAACTGGACTGATGTGGTTCACTTTTCTGCTCTCAGTGAGAACTCGGGCAGCAGAGTTCTGAAAGAACTGCAGCTGTTTAACTGATTTTTAGGTAGACCAGGAAAGACGCTGATACAGTAATCAAGCCGACTGAAGATGAATGCATGGACTAGTTTTTCCAGATTTTCCTGAGACATCAGATCTTTTATCTTTGAGATGTTCTTCGGGTGATAGCACGTTGATGTGTTTGATGTGTTTTTCAAAGTTTAGGTCTGAGTCCATCACTGCACCCAGATTTCTGGCCTGATTGGTGGTTTTTAGGTGTATGGACTGAAGTTCTGTGACAACCTGCTGTGGTTTCTCTTTGGCCCGAAAAACAATCACCTCAGTTTTGTTTTTGTTCAGCTGAAGAAAGTTGAGGCACATCCAGTCATTAATCTCCTCAATACATTTACCAAGAGCTGGGCCCCGGTCTCCTGGTGACACTGTAAGATATAGCTGTGTGTCATCTGCGTAGCTATGGTAACTAATATTGTTGCTCCTTATGACCTGGGCCAGGTGGGAGCATGTAGATGTTAAACAGAAGAGGCCCCAGGGTAGAGCCCTGGGGAACTCCACAGGTCATTTTTGTCCGCTCAGATATAAAATGACCAACTGACACAAAGTACTTCCTGTTGTCCAAGTACATTTTGAACCAGTTTAGTACAGAACGAGAGAGACCCACCCACTTCTCCAGTCGTTGGAGTGATATAATGTGGTCAACTGTATGAAATGCAGCACTGAGATCCAGTAAAAGTAACACTGACATTTTTCCAGCATCAGTATTCAGGCATAACTAGCACACTCTTCACAGTGAAAACAACTTTAGGCAACTTTCACGAGCAAGATGTCATTCAAACCACAATCATCTGGCTTTGTGCAAGAAACCCTCAAACATGTCCTTTCTTACATGGTTCCTAGGAGTGATTTGACACATTCAGCAATTTTCTGGTATTTGTCATCGTCTATCAGGCACAAAAAAATGTCACAAATTGTCTGAAAGCCTATTCGTCAGATGCTGGGATTTACGAGGTGCGCTTGAACGCCCCATCACGTGAACTGCAACTGAATCTGGTATTTGTCATCGTCTATCAGGCCCAAAAAATGTCCCAAATGCTCCAGACTTGATGCAGGAGTCTTGTTCTGCTGTTATGGAAAGGTAAGATTTTCACTAAAGGAGAATATTTGTGTTGATTTAATGTTAATGCTTTACATGGACCTTGATTGGTAGATGAGGTGCTGTGGTTTAGTTGGGTGGACAGGTGGTGGCCTGTGTTGTAAACTAGGAGATCCTTGGTTATGATCCCAGCAGTACCTCTTTGCCTGTAAGGGGTAGCTTGAAATTTCCACTTGTTTAGAAGAGGGGGGAGTTTGCCTTGACAACAGATTGGTTTGATGACATGACGGTAGGACTTGACATCCAATGTGCTGAGATGGTTGTTAAAAAGCCTCCAGCTAGCAGAGGATGGTTTCGATCCATCGACCTCTGGGTTATGGGCCCAGCACGCTTCCACTGCGCCACTCTGCTCCCCACCCCAGATGGGACTTGAACCCACAATCCCTGGCTTAGGAGGCCAGTGCCTTATCCTTTAGGCCACTGGGGCTGCACTTGCTGCACTCTCGTCAGGGCCGTACGCTTACAGCCACACATACACACACACACATTCAATGTAGACATCACACATTGGAATGCTTGAAAATATGTGTTCATTTGAGTATTGGCTGTAACATGTGTTGAACCCCTTGGCCCAGGACAATAACAAGCTTCTCTTGTCACTGATGTGAGTGTTTGTCATTATTTCATCAAGTACTGTCTAACAGTCCCACACTTGTCCAGTTTAATCACCATTTCAGGACACACTCCACACAAGGAAGACATAAGCCAAGGTTTAAATTTTGTTTTCATCCTCTGTGTCACATGTAACAGGACAGCAGCTTTCACTTGTCAGAGAAAAACATCCGACAGCACATGGACAAGGCAGCTCACTCATCTCTGACATGCAAAGGCTTTAAAGGGACATTGTGTAATCGCAAGCAGCTCCCTCGTACTTTTCATGCTGCGTTCGCGTGAAACCGGGCAGACGGACGACATCCGCTGCATGTAAAGTTATCACCGGCCTCTATGTGAAGACGTGGTCCGTCAGTTACAGTGGCATCAGTCCACATCTGGTTTGTTGTCATGGGGATGTCATATTGTTTTCCCTGACCCATGTTTTACCGTCTTTCGCTCGGCTTCATTGATTAAAATTTCAAAACCACTAACATACATTTGCAATTTATCATTTCAAACCGTCAGTTTTCCACAGAGGATGAAAACAGCCAAAGTTATACCACTTTTCAAGCAAGGGGATAAACATATGTATACAAACTACAGGCCAGTATCACTCCTTCCACAATTTTCAAAAATTCTGGAAAAACTTTTTAAAAAAAGACTTGAAAACTTCCTGAATCAATTTGAAATCTTAAACCAGAGTCAATATGGATTCAGAGCAAATGGTACAACTTCAATGGCAATAATGGAAGCAGTAGAGGAAATAACTAAGGCACTTGATCAAGGGGAATATGCAGCTGGTGTATTCATAGATTTTAGAAAAGCATTTGATACAATTGACCACAAAATACTTATTAATAAGCTGCAGCAGTATGGCATCAGGGGAGTGGCACTGGACTGGATCAATAGCTATTTATCTGAGAGGAAACAGTTTGTAAAAATGTATGATTACATATCTGAGTGTAGGGAGGTTGCTTGTGGCGTCCCCCAGGGGTCAGTACTGGGTCCTATATTATTTAACATATACATAAATGATATATTTCAAGTTTCTAAATTATTAAAACTGATATTATTTGCTGATGACACTACTATGTTATATTCTGGAAATGATTATAATGAAGTTATTACTACTATAAATAATGAATTAATTAAATTTAAAGAATGGATGAATATAAATAAATTATCACTGAGTGTAGAGAAAACTAAGGTAATGATATTTGGTAATTATAAAAAGATAAGCAATGTACATATAAATATTGATCAAATAATTATTGGAAATGTAAAGGAAATTAGAATCCTGGGTATGATACTAGACAATAAACTCAGTTGGAAGTCCCACATCAGATACATACAAAACAAGGTGGCAAAAAACATTTCAATCATGAACAGACTTAAGCAGCTATTGGATTACCATTCACTTTTTATTTTGTATTGCTCATTAGTTTTGCCTTATTTTACGTATGGTATAGAGAACTGGGGAAACAATTATAAAAATGTATTAAACTCATTAGCAGTGTTGCAAAAAAGGGCAGTCCGTATCATTCACAGAGTTGGGTATCTGGATCACACAAATTCTCTGTTTTTACAATCAAGATTGCTAAAAATTCAGGACTTGGTTCACTTTCATACAGCACAGATAATGTTTAAAGCTAGCAGGCAGTTATTACCATTTAATATCCAAAATCTCTTCAGTCAGAGGGACGGAAATTATCAGTTAAGGGGAAACATGAAATTCAAAATGCACTCAGTAAAAACAACTAGAAGGAGTTTTTGTGTGTCTATATGTGGAGTGAAACTGTGGAACAGCTTGGAGGACAAACACAAGCAATCTCCTAATATACATATGTTTAAATCATTATATAAAAATATGGTCTTTAGTATGTATGAAAATGGAGGGAAATGATTACTTTTTATTAGCTCTAGTTATTGTAGTGATTGTTGATGTTATTACTATTATTATTATTATTATTATTGTTGTTATTGGTATTATTTTTTTTTATCATTATCATTGTTATTGTTATCATTGTTATTATTAATAATGATTATAATGATAAGAGTGGTAGTGGTATTGTGAGGATGGTAATTAATGGTAGTAATTCTGTAATTATTGGTATTTGTTATTGGTATTATTAATTATATTATGTGGTGACATATTATTGCTATTAGGACTATTGATAGAGATGATACTGTCTTTTTTCTTACAACTGGTGTTGCTCGATATAATTGTTATTGGTATATTTGATATCATTATATAGTAAAATTTATTCAGTGTTTTTTTTTTCTTGTTTTATGTAGCGAAGGGGTGGGATTAAATAAGCACCGGCTTCTTCCCACTCCTTTTGGACAAAGACATCTATTTTATTTATTTATTTTTTTTCTCTTTGGAGCACTACTTTCTTTTGGTTTCTTGTTTGTTTTTAAATGTCTTATGTTCAATAAAGAATCAAAATCAAATCAAATCAAATCAAAATGACATCTGGTTTGTTACCAACGGCCGTCTGCCCGACTGCACGTGAACGCAGCATCAGTGAGACGCTGGTTTCTCCCCACTGCGGCGTGGTGACTTTTCAAAGACATTACCTCGAGCTGAGCTGAAAACTCCGGTGTGTCCGGTGAGTTTCTGTGGTTTCCTGCTGTCACGCTTCTCCTGAACGTAAAAACATGGCGATACAACATGGCAGCCCCCATCGAGCCGACCCGCTCGATGTGTAAATGAATCATACGAACGGTGAATTTAGAGCTTAGAGGAGCACTTCAGTTTGTTGATGGGAGTGATTACTAATTAATGAAATAACACTTTTGAACCAAATAATCAGTTTTTGTGAATAAATAACAGGAGAAGTTACACAATATCCCTTTAAGGGCTGAAAGAGCATGCGCAAGGGCTGAGCAAACGCTGGACGCCGAGCTCCGACAAGTTGGATAAACTTTGGTGCAGTGTGGTGCGGAAGTGATCGAAAAGTGACAGCTTGTGGTAAGCAAAGAACTGTTCTTGCTGGGTATGTCACCCAAGAAGTTCAGAGGAAAGTTGAAACAAGGAGAAGAGGAGCCTGACGAAGTGGGAACGGCGGACATGACAGCTGCGGAAAACAATGTGCAGGAGAATCTCGGAATTAATGCGCAAGATAATGAGAGAAGAGCTGAATGTGGTGGTTGATAAATTGGATAACCTAACAAAAGATATTGCTGCATGTACGAGTGGACTGTGTGAAATTGATGAGACGCTGTCTGGCCTGGACTCACGAGTGACAAAATTGGAGGCTGCTTGTGACGAGCTTGTGAAGGCAAACGAGGAGTTGAAAAACAAAGCCGAGCGCCTTGAAATGCAGAGTCGCAAAAATAATATGCGGGTGGTAGGCCTGCCAAATGATATTGAAAAGGGTAATCCAGTAACCTACATGACTGCATTATTTAAGGATTTATTCAAAGATAAAGGACTAATGGAACCGCAGATCGAGACGGCACACAAGATTGGGCCAGTCGGGAAAGGCGTGGAACGATTAATGATGGTGAAGTTCCAGAACTTCTCAATGAGAGAAGAGATCCTACAAATCTCAAAGAAAGAAGGGCCTTTACAAGTGCGGGGAATGAAGTTACGGATTTTCGCGGATCTAACGACAGAGATGGCAAAGAAACGAGCAAGTTTTCGGGAGGTGATGAGTAAACTGAGAGAGGCGGGGGTGAGACATGGCATAATTCATCCAGCGACGCTGATAATCACATTCAAAGGGGAGACAACAAAATTTAAAGAGAGAAGTGAAGCGGAGGAGTATGTCAAGGCCATAACGAAGAGACTAAAATGAATCCGGCTGTCTCAATGAGAGACGGGGCTGGGAATGAGATGGATTGGATTTGAAAAGTTTTCCCCCCTGTCCTTTTTCTCATGGAGCCTGTGAAGCTTGAATTGTATGAAGCTGGACTGAGATCAATTACTATGGTTTAATCTGCTCTACAGGCATGTTGGATATTATGTTGGTTATACGATTTTTACAGTTTTGTGTTTTGAGTTTATAGCCACCTTGCAAATATTAAGCTTGTGGAGAGGTATGACTGTCGTGAGGAGCTTAGCTGCTTGTGCAGATTCTTTATGTTGTTAATGCATTACAGGGTGATGATATCTTTGTGGAGTGAATGTGGGTGTGTGTGGGGTATGAGTGATGTGGGGATTGAATCAACAGCAAAATATAAAATTAAGGGGAAAGGTATGACAGCTAAGCATGTGATATATGATTGAAAACGATTTTTGGGCAAATGGAGGTGGACTCAAAATAGCTCATCTGAATATTTGTAGTCTAAGGAATAAAGTATGTGATGTTGCAGAAATATTGCAGAATTATAATTTACAGTTATTAGCTATTTCAGAGACGCATCTAGATGAATCTATTTGTAGTCCTGTATTAAATATAGAAGGATATGATTTTTATAGAAAGGACAGGAACTTACATGGAGGGGGGGTAGCTTGTTATGTGAGTAATCAGATTCAAGTAAAAGTAAGAAATGATCTTGACATATCAGAAATAGAAATGATATGGCTACAGCTTCAACTGCCTCATGTCAGGCCTGTCCTTGTTGGGTGCTGTTATAGACCACCAAGTGCGACTGCAATGTATTTAGATCAAATTTGTGAGATGTTGGATAAAGTATGTGAAACTGAAAATGAGATTTATTTTCTTGGAGATTTCAACATTGATTGGAAATCCAAATGGTGTGCATCAAAAAAGAAATTGCTATCTTTTGCTGATATGTGTAATTTATCTCAAATAGTTAAGGATGTTACAAGGGTAAATTATAAAGCAGATGGCACATATTCAGCATCTCTTATTGATTTGATTTTTACAAATATGATTGATTTATGTTCAAATGTGGTGTCTATTCCTGTTGGTTGTAGTGATCATAACCTAATTGCCGTTAAAAGGATAATGAAGGTACCTAAATCAGGTCAGAATTTTATTTTAAAGAGAACATTTAGAAAGTTTAAAAATGATGAGTTTGTAGAAGAGATAAGAGCTACGGATTGGTTAGAGGTTATTAGGCAGAAGAGTTCAGAGGATGCTGCAGTAAAGTTTGATCATATGATTACAAAAGTTATTGATAAATATGCTCCTCTGAGGAAGCAAACAGTGAGAAATGTCTCAACTCTATGGCTGGACCCGGAACTTAGAGAACAAATAAGATTAAGGAATGAAGCAAAAAAGGAAGCAATTGTAGGCAAAGATGTGCTGAAGTGGAACTACTATCGGAAATTAAGGAATCAGGTGACTAAAATGAATAGACTCAAAAAGAGGATGTACTATCAAAATAAAATTAAGGGTGCTGGGATGGATTGTAAAAAGTTATGGGGTACCTTGAATGAGTAGATGGGTCGTAAGACTAAACAGAAGGTGACATCACTGGAGGCGGAGGGGATTAGTCTTACTAAACCAAAGGAAATTGCAAACTATTTGTGTAAATTCTTTTATGAAAAGATAAACAAAATCAGAGGTGCTATGGAGTGGGATAAAGATCAAAATATTTCATATGAATTGATAAATACAATAGTTGGAAAAAAGGAATGTACATTTAAATTTAAATTAATAACAGAAGAAAGTGTGAGGAAAATCCTGCAAGCAAGTAAGGATAAACCTAGTGGTATGGATAATGTGGAGATGAAGTTGTTGAAAATGGTCGCAGATTTTGTTTCGTTGCCTGTTTCCCATATTATTAATGTGAGTTTGACAGAAAGCATCTTTCCATCAATATGGAAAAAAGCAAAAATTATACCGTTAATTAAGAATCAAAAAGAAAAGTTTTCAGGCCAAAACAGTAGACCAGTTAGTATCTTACCAGCAGTAAGTAAAATAATGGAAAGGATTGTGTATGATCAAATACAAGATTACTTTGAGGTGAATAGGCTAAATTCCAAGTATCAGCATGCATTTAAAAAAGGTTTTTCAACAACTACTGCTCTGACTCAGATTACTGATTACTGTTTAAAGGAAATTGATAATAAGATATTGATTGGTGCTGTATTTTTAGATCTAAGCGCAGCCTTTGATGTGTTAGATCATAAAATTTTGTTGAGAAAATTAGAATGTTATGGATTTGAACAATCTGCTATAAAATGGCTAGGAAGTTATTTAAGAAACCGTGAGTATACTGTCTATTTTAATGGCAGTTACTCAGAGGTGGAGAAGATTAGGTGTGGAGTACCTCAGGGCAGTTGTTTAGGACCACTTTTATTTTCAGTTTTTACTAATGATTTTCCACTAATTACCAAACTTGCAAGCATGGCAATATATGCAGACGACATAACATTGTATTGGTCAGACAGTAATGCAACTCGGCTTGAGTTTAATTTAAATAAGGAGTTGGAGATGGTTAAGAAATGGATTACAGACAATAAGTTAATTATTAATACAAGTAAAACTAAATGTATGGTAATTGGGTCTAATTATTATCTTAAAATGTCACCGAAACTGTATTTAAACATCGGAAAAGATGTGATTCAGCAAGTGGAAGAATTTATGTTATTGGGGGTAATGGTAGATCACACACTGTCTTGGAATAGCCAAGTTAATAATATGATTAGGAAAATGGGGTGGAGTATGGGAATGATTAAACATTGTAGGGCATATATTCCACAATGGCTAAGTAAAAGACTAATACAATCTATGGTACTGTCTCAAATGGATTATGCAGCAGTGGTATGGTCAAACACAAATGAAAAAAATTTACAAAAATTACAAGTAGCACAGAATAAAGCAGCAAGAATTGCGTTGGGCTGTGCATATAGAACTAATACAGGTATAATGCATAAAAACTTGGGATGGCTTTCAGTAAAAAATAGAATGAAATATTACTTGTTGTCATTTACTCGAAATGTCATTGAAACTCGTACGCCAGAAGTTATTTTTAATCATTTTGAATTTTTTGCAGACAGACATAATTATGGAACAAGACAGACAAGTACATCTCGGTGTGTCCTGCCTTCGGGCAGAACAAATCAGTTTAAGAGGACATTTTATTACAGAGGAATGGCTGAATGGAATGCATTACCAGGATTTTTGTTGTTGGAAAATGAAAGAAATTATTTTAAGAAGAAATTGAAACTTTTTTTGTTTATACAGTAGACAGGTAAACGAAAGCAGATGTATACTACTTGGCTGCTGTATGAATTGAAAAGTGAGTAATCTTGTTTATGTGGTCATTTGGGTATGTAATGTTGGAGAAAGGGAAAATGAACATCAGGTGTTTTGTCTGAAAATTGTTATTAAGTGAGCTGTTGTTAAAGAAATGACTTGACGATGTGTGTGTGTGTGGGTGTGAATGGGTTGTATGGGTGGAGGGGGTGAGGAAGAGAGTGTGGGTAATAGTGTAAAAATGTAAAATATGTAATGTGAAATTAGACCCCAGGAAGAATAGTAATTGTTGCTGCAATTACTAATGGGGATCTTAATAAAGAAAAGAA
>JALJCO010007281.1:0-93889 GCA_023101725.1 Atherinomorus stipes | reverse complement strand
TTCTATCCCACACCCAGCGAAACCAGACAGGAGGCTGTACTTCATGCCAGATGTCCCACATCTGGTAAAGAATTTGAAAAGTGCCCTGGTGCGTGGACAGACATTTAAAATTCCACCTGAGATTGTAGAAAGAGAGAGCCTGCCTCACAATGAAGTTTCCATTAGACCCTGAAAGATTTGGTGGATTTTCTAAGAAGAAATGCCATTAAAAATAGCTCCAAACCTGTCACAGAAAACCCTTCAGCCCAGTCATTTTTGACAAAATGAAGGTGGGGCCTGCAATGAACGTCTTTAGCAAGTCAGCAAGTGCAGGTCTGAAGTACATGGTGGAAGAGGAGCAGCGACCCACCTCTAACCTGACAACAGCGTGGTTTCTGGAGCAGGTGAACCACTGGTTTGATATCATGTCCTCTCGTCACCCGGTGATGGCACTGAGCAGACACAAGGTAGAACAGTACAACAAAGCCATTGAGTTTCTCCAAGACATGATCCAGCTCTTCCGTGGTCTTAAGATCGGTCAAACGGGTGGCTGGAAACCTGTGCAAACAGGAATAGTGATGGCAACATCTACAATTTTGTGCATCCAAAAAGACATGCTTGACCGTGGACACATGTTCATGTTGACGAGCAGATTTACCCAAGATTGTCTTGAAAACTTGTTCAGCTGCATCAGACAAAGGAATCCCGTCCCAACACCAGTGGAGTTCCACCAGGCTCTGAGATCAATATCAGTTGGGCAGTTTCTTGTGACAGTCAAATCAGGAAACTATCAGGAGGATGACAGCAGTCTTTTGGCAGACTTCCTGGACATCAAGGGGACAACTACAAGACCTGGCCTGAGAGTGGACCAGCTAACTGTCCACAAGGATACTCCAGATCTCACCAACAGTGAAACCTGTACTCTCTATTATCTTACAGGATACATTGTGAATAAAGTCATCAAACATTGCAACATCTGTGATGAATGCCAAAGTGCAATTATGCAAAATGATGACAGACTGGAAGGAGAGCATGGTTCCTTATTGACACTGAAGGAATTCAAACCAGGTGTGCTCTGTCGTCCATCACACGAAGCCTTCAGTCTGGTCAAGAAAATCGAGGAGCTGTTCCGAACAAGGTCCAGTGCATCTTTCATGGAGCTCCCAAATGTCACTGATACTCTGGAGAGAGAAGCAAAGCTACTGGAAAGCATGCTCCCTTCATGCCATGATGTACAAAAAAATAACCAGCAGATTCATCAGGCTAAGACTGAGAATCACAGCAAAACAGATCTCAGGTGAAAGAAAAAAAAGTGATCTCCAGTGATGGACATCTCGGAAGCAAAAGCCAGGCAAGAAACATGAAGAAAAAGCAACAATGTCAAACTGCGTCCAGGCCAACAACAAACAAGCCTCCACCAAACACCTTGCTTGTTGCCATGGAGGGAGCTTGGTCTGACTATTGCAAACCCTTACCCAATCAGGGCAGCTTCAACATCACTACATGTGCATGGTATGTTTTGAGAAGTCTTTTGGTCATTTGGTCTCACTTTTTTTTATTTCACCGATTGTATGCAAGTTATTATATTCACACAAAACTGACAAATACTATGTTGTTATGCTTGCATTAGCTTTCATAAGTAAGAAATTAATTTCTGATCATTTTTATTTCTATTTCTATTCTCACAGCCTCTCCGTTACCCAGCCAGCACCAGCACTCAACCATTCCACTTACCAGCATCCTCATCACTCCATCACTTACAGGAGTGGCAAGTTCCACCAACTTGGTCCTCACTCAGCTCCCCACTCATGATCAGTCCCTCTGAAAACATGAACACGAAAGCAACGACTTTAGTGCAAATTGTAGTCGTTCAATATCTATATCTATATCTCTCTATATATATATACATACACATACATATGTATGTATTTTTTTCAAGTCTACCATATTCATTCATATGCATATTCATTCTCAATTTATTGATCTCTTGTTTAAAAGATTCAAGACAAGTCTCATATTGACTGCATGATTAAACTAAATGAATGAATAAAAAATGCAGTCTGATAATCTCTCAATAAATACCACTTTTGTAAATGTGTTGTTTTTTTTTTTATCAAATGTTGTTTCAGCTGTAAGTTAGGAAAATACAGAGAACTGTTTGTGACAACAAAACATCTTGTTACCTTGCTGATTCTGTGTATATAACATATTCAAAAAGTTTCAGAAGCCCTCTCATGATTTAATTGTTAAAAGAATTAAATAAACGCATTCACAAGCACAAATTTTTACGATATCCACATTTTTTTTCTGCCGTCTGGGAAAATGGTTGTCAAACGTGTATAACTTCAACTTAATATTAGTCTTGCAAAGCAAAAGATAACGTGTTTAACGAAATTTTTATACTGAAAACAATGCTAATAACCACAAAGGTTTTGGATTAATAAAGGCTTGCTGACAGTGTCTGCATGTGGCAGAAGTCTTGCTAATATTAACGAGCCGCTGTTGAGCCACAACTAACTGGTTAACGACACAAATAATACACTGAATAACAATGTTGACTCGATTTGCTGCAGAACATTCAGCTAATGCTTCACAATGCCGTGAAAAGTTGTCATTTCAGCCACTTACCTGCAAAAATGCCGCCCCGAACACCAAGAATGAACAGCGATCAATGCTGGAACTTTGTCGTATTGAACTATTTGCGGCTCCATGAACCACGTGACTTCCGCATTCCATTCTTCCTATAGAAGTCTATGGGAGTGTCGCCACTCTCATTCAATCACTCTGGTGACGCAGTAACTACGTACAGCGTGCCCCCTGAAACGCCCTGACCAAATATGGTCAAAGCAGTTTATTCAGAAATTCACGCATGGTTGAGGAAAATATGTCCATTTATCAACCTTTATCCATACTGGTGATTTTTCAGGACTTTTAAATCAAATTATCTGAATGTTCACTTAAAATTACTTGTAACACCAACAGCTGCGTTTTGTTATTACCATGCTTGAGCAAAGTTTGGTCTAAAAACAAAGGTTTTCTCCGTTTAGGTTTTGTCTGTTGATGCAGCAAATGTGCGCGAGGGATGACGCAAGTCCAAAGGTCAACTGCAGCCCAAACACACCCTGATAATAAACCTGCTGAGCTCGGTCAATCATTGACAGTCTCTGCCCAGGGCCTGCTTCATTCAGCTGCATTTCCATTAACACAGAGGAAATAAAAAAAATCCTCAGAGCCGGAGGAAACATGCCGAATGCTGACAAGAGAACGCGCTTCCTTTTTTCCAGTGTGGAAACGAAGGAATGATTCATCTTCACATTAGCAGGGTGAGGCATTCAAGCAGGGTGTGTCAGTAGCTGCCATGTTTTCATATGCACAAACAAGATGATCATGCAGAGGTAACGTCACATGAAATGTAAGATGCAATGAGCTGAAATTCAGCATGGAAGTGGTGGACACCCTTAATTCAAAGACATTACCATTATCAGCTTATTTGGTAAATTAGTGAAATCAGTCCATCTAATTTCAGGCTCAAGTTTTTAAATAAACTATATTACTACAGCAGTAAATGATTATCCTGAGTGCAATTAAATTACCAGGGAAAAAACAAAAGGGACTTTGACCAATGTAATAATTATCACGTGCAGCAGATGACAGCCAACCTTTCAGTGTTTATTTAAAAAAAAAAAAAAAAAGAAAAAAAAAGGATAATTCTTAAGTTTCTGAATTATACAGGCATATGTGAATTTTTACCCACGACTGGTGGCGTTCAGTGTGGCTGAACCTTATAGAGCAGAAATGGAGCCCCTGGTTTCCTGTATTATGTCATTGCCGACAATATTGTCACTGGTCTAGTTTATATATAAAAAAAAATAAAATAAAAAAAAAACACCCCACGTTCTCTACAGCACAAAATACATTTGTAAGTGGGGATTATGTAGAGGAAAATACTGCAATTTCTTTCAATTAAAAACATAAGACGGGGTAATATCATCAGGTTTAAAGTATTTAAAAGCCCAAAAATAAGATTAGAACATTTATTTTCCTTCACACTTTTGAACCAGACCATTAGAACAAACATCTTGCAATTATGAGTGAAACCTACAACTGTAAAAATAAGAAAGAACAACATTTAGGGAACTTGCACAGCTTTCCTTTAACAAGCCATGCCGTTACTTTCAGCCATTTTGACAACCTGACCTGACTAGCAGGAGTTTTAGAGACAGAAAACCAGACAGTTTTTGCAGTTTTTCTCCATTTGTATCATTGTTTTTATTTTGCCATCTCCAGTCAGGTGACAAAGGCCTCGAGTGAACAAAAAGTTTGCAACTCAACCACCCTCCCCATCCTGATTGAGTCCCTCAAAAGAAAACACACACCTCACTGCAAACTGCCTCCCACATTTCGGAGGCCCACACCGCTACACACTCACGCCTCTTAAAACAAAATAGAACACTCTGTATTTGGGGGATGGCCGGGGCAGCAGAACGAGCCCCCGACTGCCCGGGTGGGCCAGAGGTGTGAGCGCACAGGACCGTCACGCCTCAAACTCCTACACAGACAAGAGACTGGCATCACAAGGGAAATCACTGAAGTTTCTGTTCTTGTTGGGAGGGGAAAAAAAAAAAAAAAATCTCTTTTCTTGGGTTTAGAGCTCTGACATGCTGGGGTGGACCTCAAGTGCTCTCAAGTGCTAGCCGCCACCAATCCAAGTGATGAGAAATACTGACCCCGTCACACCCAGTCCACTTAGGAACCAGCGCAAAGGCCATGCTGCACACGGTATGGCTGCTAGAAGGACAACCTAAACAAGAATTCAGTTTCTACTGGGGCAACCCTCCCTCTCCCACTGCATTTACAACTTAAACTGCCCCCCTCCCCTTCCCTCTAAAAGGCTTTAGACCTGCTATAGTCAATTTAAAGAATATAAAAAATAATCATACAAAAGCTGAATCCCGTTGTTATTTAAACATTCAGGAATGTGAGTGGCAAAACCAACACTTTGAAGGCAAAAATAAGCAGGAATGAGCAACTGATCATTATTTTTTGAAGTTGTTTTATATAAAGTATATGGTTACCAAACAAAACCTCATTGATCAGGCAGAGGACCACGCAGCGAGCTGCAGTGGAACATTCCCAACAGTTATGGAAAAGAGAAACGAGAAGGGGGAGAGAAAAATAAGATCATTGATGAGAGAAAATCACAACAGGATGATTGAGGTTGTCTGTGAAGGCCGACGCTTTGGTGACAGAACCAATGAGAATGCAAGAGACTGGTTGCGGGTGGTGCTTGTTGCCTGGGCAGCAAAGTCCATCTCCCTATTTGCTGGCCAAGACCTTGGTAGCGACAGCACATTCCTCCCCCATGGCAGAAATCACGGTGACCTGCATAGAGCGCACAACATGTTCGAGTCAATCATCTGAAACTTTACACATGCAGCATTGCACTCCTCACACTCCCCACACAACTTTCTGCTCCAATTCAGGACTCAACTTCACATCACATCCAATTTATATCAAGATACCAAAAAACACATCACAAACTAATCGTTTCAAAAGAAGAAATGACACCAGCAAGCAGTTTAATTTCAGCTTACCATGAATTCTTCACCCGCATCAAACTTTGCCTCTATTTCCTTGCCGACTTCATTTTCAGGAACGCGCAGGTCCTCTCTGATGTCGCCGTTGTCGCTCATCAGGGACATGTAGTTTTCATTGATGTTAACCAGCTGGAAAACAAGAGTCCATTAACACTGCAAACCCATACCTCAGTCTGAGTCAAATGACTAAAGTCAGTCTTTTCTCCATCCTTCCCCTGCAAGGTTCAGATCACTGTAAACTCTTGTTAGCATGAAAACTGTTTATAGTTGCATTAGTCTTGCAGAGGTCAACCCTGCAGCATGCCCACACACAACTACCAAGCCTGATTCACACCAAGAAGTCTGGTTTCCATTCAGCTTTTCTGTCATCACACAAACACCAGAAGTTGCTTCTTGTTCATTGGGGGGGGGAAAGCCTTAAATGTATAAAGTAATGAGCAAAAAACCCAATAAGACCTGTGGTTCTACCTGAACATGAGGATTGAAAATGCCAGTGTCTTAAATTTTAACCAGTTTGTAGTCGTGTACAGCACCTCCTCTTTATGACCATTTTTCATCTTAAAAAAGCACCCCCCCCCCCCCCCCCCCCAAAAAAAATCTTCATGAGAACCATCTACTCTTTTCTGACAGAATGTCACTGCAGTCCATCTGTGCAATGATTGCATTTATATTAGAACTACAACAGTTCATGTATCACAGGGAAGTACCTTATAAATTACTATGCTGGACAATTTTGAGAATCAAGTTTGTTATAATCTATGCAAAAGGTTTTACAAACAGGATAACCATAAGATGTGAATGAACAAAATGTTACCCAGCGTAAAACCCCTTAAATTACTCCTTCTCTACATTGAAACAATGCGCCATCAGAATTTTGGGGGACACTTTAAGACCGAACTCGCAGTAGCACAATCTACTTTTGGGTAGTTTACCATCTCCCCTCCGATTTCACGAAACCCTGGATTTAGTTATTTTCATAAATGCAAGACAAGGGCAGGGAATTTCCAAGTATCTGAGGTTATACAAATATCTTTCATGCCTTGGGGGACAAAAAAGATCACAGGTAAATCCTATCAGGAGGACATTGTGACCACAATCTTTTTAACAGGTGAACAAGTTCTCACGCATGTGGATAACAGGCGATAACAGGTGATGGCTTAACAATTACAGCACAAAATAGTACATTATTCTAGAAATTCAGCACAGCAGCGGAGTGATTGTACCTGACTTATCTACATGCTTTAAGTGCTCCCTGAAATTTTACTTGGAAAGGAGGTGAAAAAGCAATTAGAGAAAAGGTGAGATTAAACTAAATACCATCTACATCAAGACAAAATGACACATTTGGGAGTATGCATTTTCATAAACATTTATTCCAGGGCTGTCAGGCGATTAAAAAAAATTAATCCAATTAATTACAGGATCTGTAATTAATTAATCTAATCAATCACATTTTAATCTCATATCTGCTAAAGCAGTCGTGGGGAACAATGGTCCTGGAGGGCCGCAGTCCTTTAAGTTTTCCATGCAACTCTGCTCCAACACAGTCTACAAGTTCTGGACTGTGACTCATTGACACTACTTCTGGTGTTTATTAGCGGTTGGCGAACAGCTTTAGGTGCCCTACCGCCACCCACTGCCCGGGTCATTCAATGGGCCAAATTTAAAATGCTTGTGCATTGAATTGGCACTCTGAATTAATCACGATTATTTTTCATAATGCATTAATTTGATGTATAATTAATCTAATTAATGCATTAAAACTGACAACCCTAATTTATTCATGTTCTAGCTTCAGTTATTCCCCTCTCAACTAGAAAAATGTAGTTTGTACACATGACTTCACTTTACCACCTTTAAAAAATAGTCTTTACTCCAACATATGCAGGACTGTGATAAGACTAAAAAGGTCAATTTATGCAGGACACAGGACAGATGTGCAGCTGGACAGACGGGCTGGGACAGTTTCGTCCATCTCCGGCCTCAAGTGGATCCTTCATTCGACACAGAAGACAGAGCAACGGACTTTATGCCCATCTTACATGATTGGATGAACTGATTAATCCAGGTGTGTCTGACTTAAGCAAATGGTCAGACACACCTGGATCAATCAGTTCATCCAATCATGAAAGACAGGAAATAAAGGTGCAGTATTAATTTCAGGAAGTACTGGAGCTGTGCATAAAGCCTGTACCAGCCAAAACTGCTGGTTAGTGTTGAGCTGAATCGCCAACATGCTACCAGCGAAAGGGAAAAAAAAAAAAAAAAAAAAACGCAAGAGAGGAAACGTTACGGAAAAAAGTAGGGATGAAGACGAGGAAGACAACAGCTGTACAGTTGTAGCTTTAGAAGAAAGGCTGCGCGTGTTTCAGGCAGATGTAAACAACTTTATGGTGTTGCATTATTACCACTAACTGAAGTCAAACTGACATCAGGCCGCAGCAGGGAACTTAACTCAGTACTGCCGACTAGTGGATAAACAGGCTAAACAACCACGGCAACATAAAAACACATGAAGTATGAGGGCGGCAGCGCATGGCGATGTTGGACATGGACTTCCTTATTTATGAACGCAAAGGAGCATAAATGGGCCTTACTCAAACTGTATAGCAGTGCTTCACAAAGCAGACATACTACACACACAAAAAAAAAAAACCTAAACACCTGTGTATATTGCCCTTCAACTCCTGCCTCCTTTCTCAGGAAATATTACATGCCTGTAGAATCTCTCTCAGGGTGTCATTATTTGAGGCAGTAAATCACAACAAACACTTAATCTGGGTTCAGCTTCCAGACCAGAGCTCAACTTCATGCACAAGGAAATAAACGAGTGCTGTAGCTGACACAGATGGCAGCAGTCACATGTCCTTCCTAACTGAGTAATACTTTCTATGGTAAGCTGTGGTGGCACCAGTGTGAGAAAGTTCCAGAAATGTTTGGACCGCCTGTGTACCTGATAATCTGTCCTCTTGATGGAGGGAACATCCATGTTGTGGGTGGAGGGGCACATATCTTCATACTTCTTGTTGGTGAAGATGTCAATACCAACCAGGTTAACCTGCAAAAAGAGATTTATTTATTACACGGCAACACCAGTGTCAGTGTTATAGGTTAAAAACGAGTTGTAAAGCAAACTTCCTTTCTGTAAACATTAAAAATGCACACATTTTCATCCCACATGAGAAATACATGCTGTTTGGAGACATTTAAGACTTTTTCATTCCCAAAGCAAAAGTTCAAACTACTTAAATCAGGCTGGTCTGAAACGCGAGATCCTTCTAGACTGAACTGTGCCTCAACTCTCTGGCTAAAGGCCACATCCCTGGTCAGGTCTGTCCCCCTCCCCAAACGCCATTTAGGAATCTGCATTTATGATTTGTGGCAACTAACAGAGAAACTACATTTACATGTTTAAAAGGATAAACCTACCTTGGCATGCCCGTGCTTGCCGGTCTTGGAGGTAGACATCTCCACAATTTTGCAGGGACGTCCCTTCAGCACCACATAGCCGTTCTTGCGCAGAGCAGAGCACTGCATGGGGTAAGTGGCGGAGGCGCCAGACTCACCGGTCTGGAAGTCAAGATCAGGATCTGCCATTGTGCTGGTCTGGGGCGCTGCGGAGACATTCAGATATCACTAAACGTGCAACAAAAACACCAACTATTGTAGAATAGGTATGAAATGGACAGGTTAAGCCAAATCATATCACGAGCCAGATCATTTCTAAATAATTGGCCATTTTTACACGAGTGAATTGGGGGTGCCACGAACGATTCTATTGATAATCGACTCGTCACCGATTACTTTAGCAATTAGTTGACTAATCGTATCATACAAAAATTGCAAAAATTTATAGCACCAGTCAAAAGTTTGGATTCAATGAAAAAGTGTCCAATCGAAAAACGCCTAAACTTTTGACTGCTAGTGTGTGTTCATTTATGTCAACATACAATTTAAGAAAAGATGACCCGACATGACAAGGCTGCGGAAGGTACAGTGGCAATTTTGAGGGGAAAAACAAAGCTTTAACACAACCTATTAGTCAATTATGAAATTAGTTGTTGACTATCTAGATAGTCGATTAATTGCGGCAATCCTAGTGTGAATATGAGAAAACAAGTTCAGTAACAACAGTACGCCGCCCAACAGTTTCCAGATGTCAGCAACTGACCAAAGTGCATAAAATAAACTCAGCACAAAATCTTCAGAATTTTCACTAGACACATTTTTCATCTCAAATTTTTTAATTAATTTAAAAAATGATGTTAGTGGCCTCTCTAAGAAAAGCCTTAATTCTATCTTTAAATCTCAATTTTTGGCCAATATCCTCACAGTTACTGTGGTCATGACCGCAACTTTAGACTTGCAAGTAAAGCTAAACAGCACAGAGCCACTAACATTCAAAGATTTGGGAAGCTCAGTTTTATTTATCAAATACATTACCCTACATTTTTATAACCAGCTGTGTTTACAGGTACCATAAAGAACTTTTAAAATTAAGTAGCTTATCTTCTTGACTCCCACGCCAGGTTCATATATTGATTTTTTAAAAACTGTTTACAAATGCAAACTAGGGAGTGTGCCACAGATTTAGTGTTTTTACTCGGAGCTAGTGATATTTTAGTATTTGACTCCCTGGAGCCCCAAGCCTTTCTCCTCCTCTGCTACCACTGCAGCCTTTCCTGGGCCCCACGAAGCGGTCTTCTACTTTTACATTTATCGCGAGATCTCCATAAGGGAAAGGTGCTGCTCATGTTGTATCCTGCAGATTAATTTTGGTCTGGGCTGAATATACGGAGGGGATAAACCTGCAGCGTCCCTGAAACGTGGGAGCTCGCGCAGCTAACCGGCTCTACACGAGGCTCCGTTGTTGCACCAACCATCTACGACATTTATCACGTTGACCATCTAAATACAGTGTAACATCACAACTACCAGCAACGAATTACTAGGACAGCTGCCTCCGATGTATTTGATAGGTTAACTTTATCTTCGGAGATTTAAAGGGGCAATAAAACATTAGCTCGAGCTGTTACAGTTTAGCTGGCCTTTAGTTTACAAGAGAAACAGCGTCACAGATAGCGATTCAATTTCAACGAATTCACTCACAATTTATGATGGGGGGAGAGTTACGGTTTGAAAAAACATTTCGTAAGCTAAACAAACGGCGTTTTGGGGTTTTCGGGCCACACGTTTAACTGCCGCTATCTAAATGTGCGAGTAATGCTAACTAGCAGCTGCTAATGCTAGCTGTCCATTCAGCTTCGTCCAATAAAGGTAAATAAATGACCCCCGTTCGATGGCAGTTGGTACTTGACCCATTATTTCGCTTATACGAACAAAACCTTGGTACTGAATAACAACTTAAAACTTAAAACCCAATTGAATGACAAGCGACTTCTACCGAGCGCGCCGCTGAAGGCCGCATGTCCCTTTTGATTGAGCCTAGCAGTGTTGGTGAGAACATGGACACCCACACCCTGCCCTGCCATCGACTTCATCCACCCAAAAACGAATTAACTACTTCGACGGCTTAAGAAACCGCTACACGACTATTTTGGTACCTCTAAATCAGCTATGAGTTCACTTAAAAACCGATAAAGTCTTCCATTTATTCCCTCAAGGCAGAAACACGCGCCATGCCACACTTACCTTCCAAGAAAAAAGAGGACCGAAAGTGCGCACGCGCGGCCAACTTTACTGCAGCATCCGTAGAGGAAGAAAGGAGGAGGGGCCGTTTATGTGTTCCGGTGGCAGCCGCGCAGGAAAGGTTGCCAGGTCTGTGCCAAACATGGCATCCCAGCAACTCGCTGATTCCCTCACATTCTGTACTTTGCGTCGGTCGACATTTCTACATTTCTGATCCGGGTGTTGAAGGAATAAATCACCCATAAGAGCTGCAGCCACTAATTTTTAGTCTAGTTCTTGTGATATTCTGCATACCTTAACTTTTGTTCCCTCTCTCAGTTTTACTAACTAACTAGCTAAAATAGCTTTTACTAAATAATAATTTATTTAAAAAGCTTTGAAAATATTTACTTGAAACAGTGTCTTTGTGGGTGCAAATAAAGAAACAAGAACAAATGATTTGCCTTTGTGGCAGACTGCTGGTAAAAAAAGGTCCATATTACAGATAGAACTTGAAATTGGTTGTTTGCTGTTTACCTTAACAAACAGAAAACACATTCATCTAAAATACAGGCACATGGACTGAACTAAAACAGAAAAAAAAATTCAAATAAAATCAGCCAATGTCCAAGGAAAAAATTTAAATAATTAAAAATAAATATTTTAAAAAAAAAAAATTTAAATCCAGTTATCCATTTATTCATATAAGCTAAATCATGTGAAAGCAATAAATCAAAATTTACGAAAGAAGAGCCCCTTGCACATTTATATTGACTCATGAGTTTTAGGTAGCAAATATCCAGTTTTATACATTGTCTTGCTGGAGCCAGCATCATTAGCTCTGTTTTTCTATAAGACTGCTCTCCTAAAAAACCATACACTGCGTGGCCAACTTCTTGAAGCCTTTAGCACCTAGTGTGTGTGAGCATCATCTCATCTTGTTGCCAGCATGGAAATTCTGACAGAAAATTGGAAACCTACAGGACTAAGTGACATTGTTCCTACTCAATTTGAAAAACATTGTGACTTGCTCATTTATAATTCAAATTTTATTTGAAATAATATAGTGAACATCTGCTGAAACAATGATTGTAGAAAGATGACTTCAGCTTCAGAAAATATTGTCCTCAGCCCCTTTGAGTTCATGGATATGTTGTGATGAATAGCCAAACTAAAACACTGTCTTGAAGGTGTTATAGAAGATGTTTATTTCAACAATGTTTGCAATATTCGGTAAAATTGAATTCATTACACCATAAGCTATGATTAATTAAAAGCTTCAAATATACAGTTGTGTGTGGAAAAAGTGTTTGCCCCCTTCCTGATTTCTGACTGAACGTAAATTAACTGTGGTTTATCACGTCACACACATCTTTGGAAAACTGAGTTCAATTTCTTTAGCCCCACAAAGGCTGTATTACTGCCACGCCTGTTCTCAATCAAGAAATCACTTAAATAGGACCTTCCTGACAAATTTAAGTAGACCAAAAGATCCTCAAAATCTAGACATCATGTTGTTATCCAAAGAAATTCAGGAAAAAATGAGAAACAAACTAATTGAGATATATGTCTGGAAAAGGTTCCAAAGCCATTTCTAAAGCTTTGGGACTCCAGTGAACCACAGTGAGAGCCATTATCCACAAATGGTGAAAACATGGAACAGTGGTGAACCTTCCCAGGAGTGGCCGACCAACCAAAATTACCCCAAGAGCACAGCGACAACTCATCCAAGAGGTCACAAAAGACCCCAGAACAACATCCAAGAACTGCAGGCCTCACTTGCCTCAATTAAGGTCAGTGTTCATGACTTCACCATTAGAAAGAGACTGGGGGGCAACAATAGCCTGTATGGCAGAGTTCCAAGACCAAAACCACAACTGAGCAAAATAACATGAAGGCTCGTCTGAGTTTAGCCAGAAAGCATCTTGATGATCCCCAAGACTTTTGGATAAAAACTCTGTGGACTGACGAGACAAAAGTTTAACTTTTTGGAAGGTGTAGGTCCCATTACATCTGGCATAAAAGTAACACGGCATTTCAGAAAAGAAACATCATACCAACAGTAAAATATGGTGGTTTTAGTGTGATGGTCTGGGGCTGTTTTGCTGCTTCAGGACCTGGAAGACTTGCTGTGGTAATGGAGCCATGAGTTCTGCTGTCAACCAAAAAATCCTGATGGAGAATGTCCGGCCATCTGTTCATCACCTCAAGCTGAAGCACACTTGGGTTCTGCAGCAGAACAATGATCCAGAACACACCAGCAAGTCCACCTCTGAATGGCTTAAGAACAACAAAATGAAGACTTTGGAATGGCCTAGTCAAAGTCCCCACCTGAATCTGATTGAGATGCTGTGGCATGACCTTAAAAATGTGGTTCATGCTGGAAAACCCTCCAATGTGGCTGAATTACAACAATTCTGCAAAGATGAGTGGAACAAAAATTCCTCCACAGCGCTGTAGAAGACTCATTGGCAGTTATCACAAACACTTGATTGCAGTTGTTGCTGCTAAGGGTGGCCCAAACAGTTATTAGGTTTAGGGAGCAATCACTTTTTCACGCAGGGCCAAGTGGGTTTGGATCCCCCCCCCCCCCCCCCCCCCCCCCCAAATAAAAAATCTCCATCTAAAAACTGCATTTTGTGTTTACTTGTGTTATCTTCGTCTCACATTTAGATTTGTTTGATGATCTGAAATATTAAGTGTGACAAACATGCAAAAAGTAAGAAATCGGGAAGGGGGAAAACACTTTTTCACACAACTGTATAAATATTATTATACAGCAGCTGTGAAAGTAATGGGGCTGAAAAACATCCTCCAATCACCTCTGCATTTCTTAACTTTTTCATTTGTCTACTGGCTCGTCAATCACTTTTACTCCTGTAGTAAGAACGGGTAATAGGCGAGACTGATCAATGAGAGTGATTGTTTAGCTAAAGTAATGCTGCGACCCGGAAGCTGTGCGCACTCGTCAGACGTTTACAGCAGGTAGCTAACATCATTCTGCTAGCAGTTAGCAACGTTCAGACAATGAAATTCCGTTTATTTGTGTTTGTGACAATACCTGCTGTCTGCTAAACACCGGAGAGGCTCGTGCACATTATTCTGTGGCCAAAGGAGGGAGCTGTGAATCTAGCAGGTTGGTCTTGCGCATGCACATTATTCAAAAACAGTCTCTGCTTTCTAAATTGCTGAAACATCTTATAGCACCTTTAAGTAGTAAACAACAGCAGTCATGAAACTGGATATAAGAAGTTAGTATCATGTAATTCTGCCTTTAAGTTCTACCTTTGCAGTAACACAGTCTAGCAAATGAAAATATAGGCATCTATACGTCTTAAAATGACCTCAAGTTATGTATACTTTTAAAATGAAACTCAGAGCAGCTAGCTACCCCAGTATTTCCAGAAGCACTCCAGTTTTCAGGATTAGCAAAACACAACAAAAGCAATTCCAAGCAAGGGGCCATGCTGACCAATTGCTCACTTGCCATGGGAGGTGCTAGCTTTAGGAGTGCTGACTTGGTCAGATAATAAATACACTTATATATATAAATGTATATACCCCCTGGGCACTTTAATTAGCAGCCCACTGCTCTCAGGTTCAACCTAAGATGGGTTAGATTCAGAGAATGAATTTCCTAATTGGCTCTCTAATTGGGATTAATAAAGTATAGACACCTCAGCTAGGCCAAAGCCTGACCAAAAGCCTGCTTGTTGTAGAAGCTACCATGGGAGTAACAAGCTTGATAGGCTTTTGCATGGATCTTAAACTTCAGTCCTCTAAGGCCACTTTCCTATATGTTTTAGATGTTTTCCTGCTCAAACACACCTGACTTAAATTAACAGGTCATTGTGCAGAACCTGGTAACAAGATCCGGTTCATTTGAACCTGGTGGTCAGTGCAGGCAGGCATCTAAAACAAGGATCATTAACTCTGGTCCTCGAAGGGTTGGTGTCCTACAGAAAATAGATGTTTCCCTGCTGCAACACACTTAATTGAAATTAAAGGGCGATTAAGAAACTTGCACAGAACTTGACAAGCTGTAGGAGAACCATTTTATTTCAATCAGGTGTGTTGCAGCAGGGAAACATCTCAAATCTGCAGGACAGTGCCCCTTGAAGATCAGTGTTTGAGATGCCTGCACCAGTGGCTTTTGCTCACCCAGCTGACACTGTCAAAGCTCCTTACTTAGCTTTGCCTCTGCTGCATGCCAAGAGATCAATCTGCTTACACCCAGGTTAAGCCAGTTCCTAACCATATCAACTACGGAGCCCCTGGAGGTAGTGGCTTAGGTGGCTGGCTTCCATTCAACTACAAGCTAATCATGGCTTGCTGCAACCTGTGGTTTCTCAATCAGCTTATTTTTTTGCTGTGTTCTCCACCTTAAAATCTCCCCATATCTTCTTTTGATTTCATGTGTTCATCATGGCACATTTAAATTAGTTGTGCAGCAGTCTGCTAAAAGAAGGTTGGGTGAGTGCATGTTCCCCTGAATACATTATAGCTTATGGACGATTTGAGCTCACCTTTCTGAATTTGTGGTACGACGCAGACAGCAGAAATCCTCAGTCATAGCACTGATGGCTGATTTTGCTCATGATATGAGCAAAATACATAATATGTTATGGTCAGGGTAAAAATGTAAGACCCCCCCCCCCCCCCCCCCCAAAAAAAAAAAATACATACAGTAAATACTATATATATATATATATATATATATATATATATATATATATATTGTATATATTAGGGCTGTCAAAAAGATTATTCACATTAATTTTATCACTTCTAGAACATATTTAGGATTAAAGGTGTCTCACCAGGGATTCTGCATTTATCTTTAGTAGACTAGACTGTTGAAACTCTGTCCTTACATGTCTCCCTAAAGTCCTTCAGACGGTGACAGTTTAGTCCAGAATGCTGCTGATACGGTCCTCACAGGCTGACTTCACAACTGTCTTACCGTGAAGCTGAAATTCAGGTCTGAGTCCTGGACTACTCCCAGATTTCTGGCTTGGTTTTGGCCTTTAAGTTATGAAACAAAAGTTAAGGTATTTTCTGCATATATATATCAGCACTAAAGAGTAAATTAATCTCTTGTTTGACAATGTGATTAATCACAATTAATCTTTTTGATAGCCCTAATATATATATAAAATCATCTCCTCTGCACGTGAATGCCACATGCAGAGAGGCAGGGTCTAATTAAAGGCTCCCGGTGAGTTGACGTACAGCGCCACACGTGTCAATCTGGGATAAAAGGCTTTAAAGATATCATAAACCTAATAAATAATGAGAAAATTTTTTTTTTCAGGGGATTCATTTCACCATTGAATCAAAGCACCCACAAAATATATCTCAGAATACTGACTTCTTTTCAGAAATTGAAGAAAAAAATCTTTTTTTTTTTTTTTTTTTTAAATCTGAGATAAAAGTTGGAACGACCAACACAAAAAAAAGATAAAAATTAAAATTCTGACTTTTTTCTTCAAATATTTTTTCCGCAGTGGTCCTAATCCCCATCCGTATGGAGCTTGGCTGAAATTTGGGTTGAAATATAGGAGTTTCCCGCCCTAAACGGAGACTTGACAGCAATGATTATTGTAGAGCAAAAAGGATGAAAGGAGGCAGAAAACTATGAATGAATACAATGGGTTTTTCAGCCATGGTTTTTTTTTTGCTATATGGTGATGCAACAGGTCGAAACTATGTATTAATACAAGGGTTAACTTTGCATTCAATTAAAGGTAGAGTTCGAAGTCCCTCCACCATTTCTGTTTGCAAACAGCAGCATTCAAAACTGAGCGCCCCTCCCTCTCAGGCTAATGGCTGCCTCGTTCTTCAAACTATTCAGCTTCAAGTCTCTCCTTCAGAGGTCAGAAGCGGGTAAAAGTCAAACCAATATTAGCCCTGGTTTTCCAACGTGCACTATCTAAAGCTCTTACCTTTTCTTCGCTGCATCCGCCATTTTTTCTTTCTTTCTTTTTCCTTCGAGAGTTCGAGTGACTGGCGTCTGCTCCAATCATGAGCTTATTCCCACATAGCGTCATGCTCTTAGCTCTGTCATTGGCTGCCGATATAAACAGAAATCTCCACCCAGAAACGTCCCGAACACAACAAAACAAAGCTAAAGAGCGAATTACAGGCAGGGGGAGAGGGAGTTGCATTCCAATGCACCATGGCACGGGAGTAGAGGCCCAAAGGTGCAGTTTGAGACGGATTTCCACTTGCACAAGTCTAACGTTTATTTTCAGGGGGGAAAACGTCAGACTCTACCTTTAAAGCTTTTTTCAAATTCAATATTCAATCATACTTAAAACTGATAGCTACTGTACAATTTTTTCATCAAAACATTTGAAAAAAATACATCCGCAGAGGGGTGCAAAATAAAATTATTAATTTGACCCAATTTTGAAATAACATATAAATAATTGTTTATCAATTTTAATGGGCCTCCAAAATAAATTTCCATCTGATAACCATACCATCGGGATTCTTCATCATTAGCATTAGCTCAGGAGTTGCTAACTTGATTGCTCTATGTAGAAATAGCATCTTCCTTGCCATTCTTCTCAAATTCAAGCGGACAAGAAATGTAGCAGGATGAGGGTGAAGGTAGGAAAGAGGCTCAAAAGCCCCATGGAGGTTGCTGCTTTCCTTCTGGACATGTAAGTTAAACATTTACTAATGTAAATTAACGGTTAGTTCTGTAACGTTGCTAATGCTAATTGAGTAAGCGAATGTTAGTGCGCCACCTACTGGCGGGGAGGAATTAATCTGGTAGCTATCACCTTTAATGCCGACTGGTGGGCAGTGCCTGATCAGGCCACTGGAGTTGACCAATGAGTGCAAACTGGGGTCTCTTCCTCCCCAGCTTTGTTTTCACAGTGAGTACATACATGTGTGAAATCACTCTGTAAGCTTTTTCATGTAAACCTTAAATAGTAAAGGTCATCAGAATCTTTAGACTTCTTCTTTTTGCTGTGTGGGTAAACTTCGTTGTCTACGTCTGGTGTGAAAGAAAGAGCAGAGCAGGTGTTTTTGCTGTACAAGGAGAGGACATTTATTGAAGAATTCCCAACATCACAGATGTGTTTTTACCAGATTGAGGTTGTCTTTTGACTGGTTCCAGTGATTCGGACAAGGTGAAAACATACACTCACATGCATGTCGCACATCTTCACACGCACTTACACACTCCTACACGCTACACACTCAAACACACGTGCACACACTCACAAGCTGACAGTCGTACATACGTTCACAGTCTTGATACGTACAAAAATTTAAATACAAATAATACCACGATAAAAACATTGTATTTCTTTTTAGAAATTCTTACAGTATAGCTATGTTCTCTATTTTGTAGAAAGACAACTAAGGTTTAATAAGTGAACATTATTTTTGTCCTTCTCTAAAATGGTCAGCAGGATATCATCATAATGAAAATTATTACAGTATATATATCTTTTAATCTAGGCTTTCTCAAACGGACCCAGCCTCCTGACCTTAATTCACTAGTTGTTAATCAGTCCTGCAAATGTAAAAGACTTCAGCTGGCCTGTAAAACACTAACGCTCGCATGTATCCCATCCGTTCAGATCTGTGAACAAGAAAAAAATGATAATCAAGTAAAAATAAACCAGTTTCCTTCCCCAAATACCAGCATTTACAGTCATCTAAATGTCAGTTCATCCCCCCAAAAAGCCACACTCCTGCACACACTTGACATACCTAAATTAATATTATCATTTGATAGTTACCCAGTGTACAATCTTTACTGTTACTTAACAGATAAAAACCCAGATGCTAAGATATGTTGTTCAATATTTGAAAAATGCTTTAGGGTTCTCATCTTCTAGCTAGCACAGTCAAACCCACCAGCGTATTGCCTTAAACTTGCAATTCAGAACAAGTGAAGACAAGTAAAACATGTATGTCTCCATGCAGACTGCACAACTTAATAAAAACAATGAAATTACAAAGAGAAAAGTTTTGTTTGGCTCCCTGCTTGGCTTGCTGCTCTACCACAGATCAGACAGATTTACAGGGGTATGGCCCAAAAGAGAGAAAATACTACAAAGAAAAAAATATTGTTTTCTTTAGTGTTCTCACCTGTTTTACAAAGTCTGTCCTTAACATCAAAGTGAGTATTTACACAGTTGTGGTGCACACAGAACAGTATGAGCAGGAAAAAGTTGGTGAGAACGAATGGAAACAAAAGTAAAAACCTCCAGGAGTCGGTAACTATTCTACAGCCTAACTGTTCCAGCGAGAAATGATGTGAAGATTTTCTTGTTTTGTTGCAGCAATAGTACAGTATCTACAACTTTTCTTCCCCTGCCAGAAACATACCAAGACAAAGCAGCCATAGTAGCTGACTGTGCAGCATCTGCAGTGATGTGTAAAATGTCTCATTTCCTCCGTGACACTAACTGCTTGTTTGAAGCATTATTCTCTCCAACTGAAAAGAGACAGAGGGTGTTTCAGCAGCAGCAGCACTCAAAATGAGTGTTCACACTATGAGCACTATCATCCCCGAGTCACAGTTGCTCCACTCATTTCCAGCAGATAGTGACAAATTCATTGAGCCATTTCAGCTCCTGCTGCCTGATTTAGCTTTGTAACGGAAATACGCGGAGAAACCATCCATAATCTTTGCTACATCAGTCACAATGGCTGCAATTAATCCATCATTTGAGTTCAGCTTTTGGCTTGTTGCTCTTGTTCCACAGAAATGCTGGAATATTTTGAAGCTGTTTCCAAAATGGTGTTTTCAGGTTTCAGGTTGTCTGAGCAAAAATGCTTCTTTAAAACATGAAACAGCTGTGCTGTGTCAGAAATTACCTTGTTTTTAGGAGGGGTTTTTTTGGCTTTCAATAATGCAGCAGAGAAATGCTTTAAACCAGTGGTATCCAAACTGTGAAGCCATTAGAGAATGGGTGATATATTTCATGGGCGATATATCGTCAAAGAAATTCCCCATGGTAATAATTTGTCATCTCACGATAAAAACAATAAATTCAATTTATCAGGTTATTTGTATAGTTATTTTTGCTGTTTGCACCATTTGAATAAATGTCAAATTTGTTCTCATATTTCAGACTTGTTTTATTGGTTTCACCACAATACAGGTGTACTACTTGAAATTAATTTATGTGGTTTAGTGGCTTCTGGTGTTATTTTAGGGTTCTCAAGACAGAATATAGTGATAGATTTATGATACAAACAACTAGGCTAATATTTTTTTATTAGGGATGCACAATATTGGAATTTTCCATCCGATATGCAGATATTTTAAAACTCATATGGCCGATAACCGATATCAATACCGATATTAAAGCTGAAAAAAATAGTCATTTCAAATAGCAGTTTTGTTATCAGTTTCGAACACTTTGAAAAATAGGGGTGGGAAAAAATATCGATACACTGAAGTATTGCGATGTTTTCATATGCTGATTCCTCCTTTTCTTTTTCTTCAAAATCTCCAATTTTCATGAGATTTCATTAGTAAAATAGACTGATACTGCGTTTTTAAATGACAATATGTCAGCATATAAAAATGTTGCGATATTTCAGTGTATCAAAATTTTTTTCACACCCCTAGTCTTTAGAAGTTTTAAAGTTTTTAAAAAAGAAATTTCTGAAGAAGAAGAAGAAGAAGAAGGTTTTTTTTTTTTTTTTTTTTAGACTTTAGAAACAGTGGGCTGATTGGGTAGATATTGGTTAAATATCAGTGGGGTGGCCGATATCCGATACTCAGTTTGAAGGTCGATATAGGCTGATATCGATAGGGGGCCGATTATATCGTGCATTCCTATTTTTTATTGACAATTTTCATTCCTGGGATAAAATCCAGAAAATATCCTAATACATATTTTAGTCCATATCACCCATCCCAAGAAGCCATGACCCCCAAGATAACCCACTGCAGCTATTGAGTGGATAATTGTGTGATATGTTAAATGGGTCATCCTGAGGCCATCCTCTTAATGTGAGGCTTGGAAACTGTCAGATTCTTCATAAATAAGGAGGATAAAGTAGATTTTGGTGGATTATGTGGGAGAAAAACCACCCAAATGCCCGGATTCAGCTTTTCTCACTGAAAAAGGGCCAAACTAGGATTTTTAATATAACACCTGTATTAACTTTGATAAAACTTCTACATGTAAGGCTTGAAAACTATCAGAAACTTCATAAATAAGGAGGATAAATCTTTTCAGGTGGATTTGGTGCACCGCTGTGACAAGGTAACTACATTCCCTAAATCAGCTTCTCTCACTGAGATAATGCCAAATTCAGATTAGTGATACATTTTAGTTATAACTTAGTTATTATGCAATAATTAAAAAATGTGTTAATTTGACAGGTTAATCTCTTTGCAAGATCTGTTACTATTGAAAGCCCTAAAATCCCCAAATCTATCTGATAAATGTAGGCTGTATTTTTGGTTTTACAATGATCTGGCGACCCCCTGAAATTATCCTGACCCCCAGTTTGGGAACCATTGGTTTAAACAACCCCATCCTTAGATCATAATTACGAGAGCACATTAGCTGTTATCTCACTAACAATGCAGTCAAGCTCAAGGAATGGAGGAGACTACATCGAGTGGCTGTGCTGCAGCGGGACCTTCTCAACATTTACAATCGTTTTATTAATGTATCAGCACTAGTCCATCAAGTCCTACAGAAAGTATTTTTTCTAGTAGGTAAAAGTGGTACTCTGCTTGGATAGCTGTGGTGCTAAAGTACTCTACACAGTACTATGTTCCGTGTAAGAGAGCTTATTTAGAGGAGCTCATAAAAATAAGTAAAATATGAACAAATTAGGTCATCTGAATCTTTGTGAACTGAACTTTTAACATCTTATGAAGCTTGAGGTGCAAAACACTGCATCTGTCTGCATCCCTCCATTTTATTGAGATGAGGACGGACTTGCAGCCTCAAGTGGCCACTCAAGGAACTGCAGTATTTGGCATCTGTGCAATAACTTTGATTCTCAATCTTTGAGGCTGCCGCTTTGGCAAATATGCATGGGAAACTTTTCAAAGGGTAACAGGAGCAGCATAAATGGTCAGTCTGGGCATTTCAGCAGCAGAGTTACACTGACTTTCCCGTGTGTTACTGTTCACACTGGTTGGCTTGTTGTGGCAGTTGCTGCAGGTTAAAAGATCTGCACAAAGCTTGTTTGTTCTCAGCCATCAGTGGGTTTAACAAGGAGACATGGGAACAAAGTTATGTTAAGTTAGAATTTTCCCACTTTTCTCTTTCGATTGTCAACTTTCATCTGGAATAGCCCGCATTCATCTGGTGAACTTTGAGACTGAGCTAAAAGACTGACTCTATTGCCCTGGATGTACTTTTTTTTCTAAGGCGCTCTACAAAATATTAAAATCTAATCTTATCAAACTGAAATCAGTGAAGCAATACTGGCTTTGCGAGGTGAATGTAAGCACTTCTCGAAACTTGTGCACCTATTGTTAGATTCAGTGACAACCTCGAGTGTTTTTTTCTGTCTAATGCTACTTTGCTTTTTCACTACAACAAGAGCACAGTGACCGATTGGCTGCAGCCAGGACGCCCGAATCATTGCCAGCAATCTTTCAACATACTCGCAGTGTGAACACCATGTATGAAAGTCACTGATGTGCTACACAAAGAGGTTCTCCACAGTTCAAAGGCTACTCGGCATGTCCTTTAAAGTCTCCAGATCAGCCGCCAGCCCGGTTCAGCAGTCCTCAGTGGAGATGAAGGCGACGTCAGCTGACAGAAGACGGAGCCGCCTTCACTCTGCAGGCAGTGATGACGTCCATCTGAATGCAACTCATGTGGTTTAAGTCCTCCTTCAGATGCTCAGTCCATTCAGCAGCTTGTTGTTTTCATCCATGAGTACGCACACACACACACACATCTACACACACAACACCATACTCCTGTAATCCCACCCTCCTGTTGGTGGCTAACTCAGGGTGAAGAGGAGGAGGGATGTGGATTGGAGGAGGGTGTTGGTTACCAGTTCATCATGGAGCTTCTGTTGAGGGTCATAAAGAAGACTTGACTGCTGCCTCCAGAACGCACCGAGGCAAAGAAAACCTGCAGAGAACAAAATGTACAGGATAGTGTCAGTGTCTGACTTCGGTGTATTTAGGTTTATTTAACAGATATCCCATAACTGAAACAGCAAATCTGATGGGGTTTATTATTAACTTTATGATGAAGACACTAAAGCATCAATGTTAGTGTATCTGATTAAGATTTCTTCGCTTTTTTTTTTTTACCTCCCCCAAGGAGGTATGTGTTGATTTGTCTGTCTCCGTCTTCTGTTAGCAACTTTACGGAAAAAGTACTGGACGTATTGACCTGAAATTTTCACCAGTTGTGTGTCTCAGTCCAAGGAAGAACCCATTTACTTTTGGAGGTGATCCGGGTCACCTTCTGCATCCAGGAATGTTTTGAAGGATTCTTTATCATTGTGAGATCGGCCATGTTGGAAAGGCTGTTGAAGAGGCGTGAGTGCCCCCTTGTGGCAGAAGTGTGCAGCTGCAGGACTGAGCACATGATGTCAGGATGCAGAAATGAAACTTATGAGCAGCAGTTAGCAGGAGGAGAGAAGACTGTTGGACAGACTTCTAGCCAGTTGAATATTGTGAACTGTGTACGTCTGTGAAGAACTGTAAGTAACTAGTTGTATTTCTGCCTGAACAGGATGTTTATTTAGCCTTTAATGTTATTTAGCTGATTTGCTTATTCAGAAGTGTTCCTACATTCACCGTGTGCCTTTTTATGCTATTAAGCTAGCTGACCTGTTACATGCTAGTTAGCCTTGAACACATATGCATGTTTAGTCCTGACTGTAAGGAGTTTATTAGTAATAATTAATACCTTGAATGTGTTCATTTGCTGAACAAACGTTCCTCATGGCTTTGTATTTCCCCGGATAGTAGCAAAGGCAGCATGCATGCGCAGCATCCCCAACTTCCGTAAACAGGGTTGCCACCGGATGCTGCACGTGTGCTGCCTTTGCTACTATCTGCGGTGCTTCGCCTCTCTACTTCCGCAGCATATCGTTCCTTATTGAATGCCGTCTAGTCAGTCTTTTGATGTGAAATCGGCTTCTCGTTTGTGCTCGATCAGAATGTGCAGATCACAAAATGTAATTGGAAAAAAAAATTTAGTTTATTAGTTCACTTTCGCCAAGTGATGCTATTAGAAACCATCCGATTACGGCAACTATGCTAAGCTAAGCTAAAGTCAGTGCTATGAGGTTCAGAGAATGACTGGGTCGATTAGAAAACACTTCTGCCCACTTGTCCAACTCAGGGGACTGCGGGGGGAGGCTCAGTTTCACCCAGAGGTGGTATATGCCTTTAAAGGGGAAGTTCAGGATTTTTGACATAGGGCCTCATTTACAAGTTAGCAAAGCTACTACTTGTCACTGAAGACAGTTTCAACATATTTCTTTCCGTTATTCTAGTTCCAAGAGGTCACTGATGATAATGCTAGTGTAAGTCAACAGGAATGTGCTAGCCTGCTATTAAAGCAACCTTTACCAATCTTGCATTTCAGAAAGCACAGCAAGATAATTTGAATATAAACAGTCCCGCCTCACTTCTAAGACACACCCCCTTATTCCCTCCACCTCCCAATGCAGAAGCAAAGGTCTGACAGGCAGGTCCGTTGGACAATCCTAGAGGTGCACCCCACTTCAAGGATTGGTTGGAGTTTTCATTGAATATTTAGAGATTGGAATAATATTTTATTTTGATTAATGGTGGGTCTGTCTTGTATTTCAGAGTTCTATTACCTCATTCATAGCATTTTACCCTGTTAGAAAAAATAGTGTAAGAATGCAACATCGGTAAGGGTTGCTTTAATAACAATCTTAACCACTCCACAGAACATCCGAGGCAAATCCTTAAGACTATCTGTGTAAATGCTGTGTTAATAGAAAAATGTTACAAATAAAACTAACCTTGCGTTTCTTTGCATTTTGATTGTTGCTGCTGAGACACTTTACAAAGTTTTACTTCCTGTATTTAGCAGTGGAGTGATGTCATCTGCTGCTACGTGCATGAAGGAATTTGATTACACAAATATCAGTCTTTTACTTAGTACGTCACATAAGGCATGAGGATATGTCAGATTTTGAAGACGATTTCTAACTTTTTTCATCAAACTAACTGTCACCATATCTCTATGAACCGGAATACACTGGCAAAGGTAGTAACACTACCACCCAGAAGCTACGTATATCATTCTGCAGCTGGTAAGAAACTAGTTCCTCAATATGTAATGTAACATTTCTCATACAGGGCTAGTTTTACTTGTTTAACACATGAGTTTACTAGTTTAACACGACATTTACACAGATAGGCTTGGTGATTTGTCTCAGATGTTCTGTGGAGTGGATAAGATTGGTTTTAATAACAGGCCAGCAGATTCCTATTGACTCACACTAGCATTAGCATCAGCGACCTCCTGGAACCAGAATAACTGGATGAAATATGTTGAAACTGTCTTCAGTGATTAGTAGGTCCCCGGCTCACTTGTAAATAAGGTCCTACGTCAAAAATCCTGAACTCCCCCTTTAAAGGTGTCTCACCCGAAATTCTGCATTTATCTTTAGTAGACTAGACTACTGAAACCCTGTCCTTACATGTCTCCCTAAAGTCCTTCAGACGGCGGCAGTTTTGTCCAGAATGCTGCTGATACGGTCCTCACAGGCTGACTTCACAGCTGTCTTAATGTAAAGCTGAAATTCAGGTCTGAGTCTTGGACTACTCAAAGATTTCTGGTTTGATGTTAGCCTTTAAGTTGTGAAACAAAAGTTAATGTATTTTCTGCATATAGTAGTACTACAGAATAAAAAAATCTCTTGTTGGACAGTGGGATTAATTTAGGAATAATCTTTTGACAGCCATTATATATATATATACATATATATATATATATATATATATATACACACATATATATATGTATATATATGTATATATACTGTATACCTTGCTTTGCACAGTTCCAGTTTAATAAAACCAATCGACTAAGTTCTGTATTATTTTCTTTTTATCTATTATTCCAACAAAAATACACTGTGGTCAGTAGGGGGGTACTTGGGTGAAAATGTTTTTGCAAGGGGTACTTTGTTGAAAAAGGTAGAGAACCTCTGAGTTAAAGTCTCTGTCTCTTTTTTTTTTTTTAATGACAATGTTGGATAATACAGGACAGCTGGAGAATCTGGACAAGCCAATATTTGACTGGGGATGACATGCACAAAGGTGCAATCTGTGCACAGGCTGCAACAGAAACCTCACCTTGTCGTTCCTCTCCGTCAGGAACTTCAATCGCTGAGCTCGCTTGTGCATGAAAACTCCATCGAGGTGTCCCGTTTCCACGGAGCGGATCTCAATGGCCTTCTCTCCCCAGCCCATGATCTGGTTGGAGTGGATGTAGGCTGCAAGGATGGGAGAAGGGTAAACATGCACACACGCACGCACACAACACACACACACACACACACAGAGGGGGATTGGACAAGAGAAAACTCAGCACCAGTTTCACATCCAAGCCAATCACACCTCGAGGCCGCCTCCGCCTCACCTACGGGAGATTATTGCAGCAGTTTCTGACTGAATTGAACGATCTCGGCATCAGAGATGAGGAAGACGCTGTCAGAGCTACAGTAACAGGACAGCGCGACGGACTTGCTCAGTCTCATTGATTTGGATCGGTTGGACATCAGAATTTGATTCAGTGAGCATCTGTGGCTGATGCTGAGGGTGGCTGGCTTCCTTTTTAGCAGCTACGCACTTTCATCCTTCTACTGGTTCACCCACGCCGCGCTTGGTAAAAATATTACAGCTCTGACAGAACAAGTAACCAGTCAGAACATTATGCTGGATCCAAGACCACAAACTGGTCTAAGTTACTTTTTAATTGTCAGGAATGTGACTTCAAATTGTCAGTTTTCAGCCAGATGTGAACGCTGGATACAAACAGACTCTTAAATGACGGCCTCGTCCTCCTGGTCACCCAGGGTCCATGCAGCTTTGGCTTATAGTTGCTGCTAATTATCCAAAAGGCTTTTAAGTGCAAACCGACCAACCAGCAGCTCATCATCACATTGTGTGAGCCGAAGAAAATATCCAAATGCAGGTTTTTATTTTTTCCTGGGAGATGGGGGGGCTGAGGCCAGGCTTGGCTGTGAGAAACTCTGGTCTGACGGTAAAATACATACAAACACGTTAACAGGAGATGATGACATAAACAAGACAAGTGCTTCAGGACAGAGATGATGTCAGTCAGACACATTTCCCACAAATCAGGAAGCTCACAGACATCTAAATGATATAAAGCTGAATGGAAAAATATGGCTCACAAAATCCAGCACCCGTTCTTGATTTTTCTTTATTTACTTTGCTCCGCCACATTTTGTTTCTTCTTCATGTACCTTGACTGGGACCAGTAAACATTAGATTTATTTGGATGTCATGCAGATCCTTCATCACACCTCTGTGCTGCTGAATCTTACACACATTTTGCCTGGTTGAACTTAAAGCAGAGCTCATGCACTTAAGTATAAAACTCAAAATGAGTGCAAAATCACTTTAAGAATATCAGACACAACAAGTGAGCAAAAGACAACAGAGCAGACCAGAATACATAAAAAAAAGGAGTGAGTGGGAACTGAAGACATCTGAGCAGCAGCAGGAGTGAGGGTTGGAGGGAAATCTTTACAGCAGATGGCTCAGCACTTATGTTGAAGACATACACTGAGTTTTTGGGATGTTACACCTTTGCTCAACTTACCTGTTAAGTGATGAGAACAGTGGTACTGAAAGTCTTCATGTGTGCAGATCATGACAGTACGAAAGTCATCCCTGTGTGTGATGTGTTTTTACTGTAGCATTTGTGTATTTATTTTTATCTTGAACTTGTCTCAGCATCAACATCAGATTTCAACGACCAAGAAAGAAGAATGAGCTCCCATAGGAAAAATGTGCTGCTCATTTGTGGCTCAATCTCATCTCTGAGATCAGTTTGAGGTTCTCATAAAGGTATCATTCTGTGATCATTTGTTTCTGAATTACTTCTCCTAAGGGTTCCTTAGGAGCAAGAGGTGAGCTAAAAACAGAGAAAAGACATCACTGAGACAAAGGAGGTTGAGTTGAGATAACTATTTGAGCCATACTTGAGAAGTGAGATAAACAGAAGAGATCTCATAACTGTCTGCCCCAATACCAATTATGTTTCAACTAAGACATAAAACTGATTTTTTGCCAAGTTTTTGTTTTGTGTTGACACAACAGTGGTTCATCCTTTGAGTTAGGAGTCTTTTTTTATGCTTGAATGGTTTGTAGGTCAGTTAAGTGGTTTAATAAAAGAAAAACACATTCCTTTGAAAAGGATCAGGTACAAGGACTGGACAGAAACCAAGTGACAAAGCAGCCAATGTTCAAAGACAAACTTTAAAAGGCCTTGAACACGTCAACATTTTTCTCAGAAAATACTGTATATTTCTAGTAGAGCTATTGACATGAAATTTTTACCAGATGTCGGCAACAACCCAAGTAATGCACAAAGAAATCCTAACAATTATGTCCGTAAATTATGTGTAATACAGTGAAATGACACAGGGAATTCTGTGTATTGAACACGCTTACTGAAATTTGTTTAATACTTATGTTTTTGCACTTTGTTGGTGATTCCAGCCTCAGGACGCCTCCTGTATGGAGAAACCAGTCTAACACATTGCTCAGGTGTGATTTTGGCCCATTCTTCCACACAAATGCCTTCAAATCTTCTGTGAACTCGGATCTTCACTTCTTTCCAAAGATTTTCAATTGTATTCAAGTGGGGTGATTGACTGGGACATTCTAGCAGCTTTATTTTCTTTTTCTTAAACCAGTTGAGTGTTTCTTGGCTGTGTGTTGGGATGGTTGTCTTGCTGAAAGATCCAGCTTCTTTTCATCTTCAGCAGCTGCAGATGCAGCAGATTCTGGTCCAGAATGTCTCTCTACTTTCCTCCATTCATTCTTCCTTCAATGATATATGAAGTCTGCCAGTACCAATTGCTGAAAAACAGCCCCACACCATGATGTTCCCACCTCCAAACTTCACTGTTGCTATGGTGTTTTTGGGTTCGAATGCAGTGCTATTTCTCCTCCAAACGTGTTCAATTTTGGTCTCATCTGACCAGACTATGTTTTCCAGAATGTCATGGGGTTTGTCCAGATGCTGTGTTGCAAATTTCAAACAAGCATCAACATGCTTTTTCTTCAGAAATGGCGTCTTGCGTGGTGTGTATGCATTAAGGCCATGGAGGTTGAGTGCATTACTTCTTGTTTTCTCTGAAACAACTGTAGCTGCTGATTCCAGGTCTTTCTGAAGCTCTCCACGAGTGGTCCTGGGCTGTTGGAGAACCTTTCTGATTATTGTTCTGACTCCTCTGTCTAAAATCTTGCGTAGAGCACCTGGCCATGTCTGGTTTATGACAATGCTGGTTGATGGCCCCAATGGTGCTCACTGGAACCTTCGGAAGTGTAGAAATGCAGATGGAACCAATGCCTTCAGTGTGTTTGCAATAATAAGGTTGCGTAGGTCTTTAGACAACTCTTTGCTTTTACCCATCATGCAGTGCTTCTTGTCTGACACCTTGGTGATGAGAAACCTTTTTACAGGCATCAATCAGGACTAAACCAACTGATATTACTTTGCACTGATAGAGGACAGGATTACTTTTGAAATACTGACAGACCCCAGCTGCTTTCTTGGCTTTTTATATCTTTTTGTCCCTCTATTTCTTCATGTGTTCAATACTTATTCCCTGTGTCATTTCACTATATTACACATAACGTAATTCCTGGACATAAATGTTAGGATTTTTTTGTACTGTATGTGTGCATTACTTGGGTTGTTGCCAACATCTGGTCAAAATTTCATGTCAATACCTCTACTAGAAATATATTTTTTGAGAAAAATGTTGATGTGTTCACTACTTTTTTCCCCGCTGCATGCATAGATTAGTCTCTATTTTGAGATTTGATCTGATTGGTTCTTTTGGTTTATAACATGAAATCTTGGCTGCATATATTGAGACTGGTGTTGGTATTCTGGTAGTTTTAAGGATGAAATACTCGGCCACAGTCTTACCTGCTCTTTTCGATTTAAGATAAAATGCCCCACGTGTTTTTTCCAATGATTTGATCGCTTTGAAAATGGAAGCATGGAGCAATGAAGCAATGATGATGGTTTTGCTCTTGTTCTCATCACTTTTACACGTTAAGTTGAACAATTCAATCTCCCAAAAAAACGGTCGTCTCCCTTTAAGCAGCCACCAAAAACAGGTCAGACTACAGTCGTGGTTTCTTGTTAAAAGGTGTAACTAAATGCAAAAGATAGGAAAAAGTAGGAGAGTTGGTTTGAACGGAGGAGGGTGTGGTAGATAGTGAGGGTGAAACCGCTTATTAGGTCAGAGGTCAGGGAGAAGCGAGCTGATTGGTTGACGTACCGACGGAGGTGGGCATCTCGCCCCACTGCAGCACCACGTCTTTGGTGATGCGTCCATAGGTGTTGACGTAGACGCCTTCGTCCTCATAGCACAGCAGCATCTCCATGCCGTCCGTCTTGGGCAGAACCACGATGGCGTGCGGGGTCACCTGACCCTGAATCTGCCGGAACGACACACGGGATTGGGTTGGAGGGGGTGGGGGCAGGGGGTTGGGAACTGCTGAATCTCCCCCAAAACCCCCATTCCCCACCCTGAGAGAGAAGAAACTGCTGCAACAATAGAGTCTCCTGCTCCTCAACCACGCAATCGCCATGGAAACAGACATGAGCACAGCGTGATTCATGACTGGCAAAAGCAGTGTGAGGCGGTTGCTATGGTTACCGTCTCCATCCCCCGTCCATCTCTGACTGTAACCAGACTGGGGTTAGAGGAGGACACTGACTCACCTGCTCCATTACTCTCATTCAGCCACCAGCTTCTGTGTTTCAGCACTCATCCATTCACCAAATTGTTCCATCACTCATTCACTCACATTCCACCACCTTCTAACAGTTATTCTCTTGCCCACCTCTTCATTCAACCATTCACTCACTAATTAATTTCCATATTATATTATTACACATATATTATTTCTATCTCAAATTTGAGTCTTTCAGAGGAATTTCATTCATTATTCATTCATTCATAAATAGTCTCACTTACTCAGTCAGTACTCAGTTTTTACATCACTGTTCACTAATTTCATAGAGTTAATTAATTAATTTTAGTTTTATTCAGTCAGTCACTCATAAAATCACTCATCCTTTTTGTCAATCTTTTAATGGCCCTTAATTTTTCATTCACCATCAATTTTAACAGCTCAAGCAAACCATTAGCACTCCATTAACCTGAATCCAACATTAATTCAAGTCTTCACCTGAATATTTAATGATTAAGGTTATAGGACCTATCCCCCGTCACACGAACGAGAGGCAGATCCCCAAAATGTACGCGTACCAGCACATACAGTCTTACATGTGAGGGGATGTAGATGTCATAGGTGTTTCCAGAGTCCACGTCGATGACATGGAAGCCAACACTGGAGCCATAGATGACCTTTAACCTCTGGCCCTCCTCTACAGTCAGGTCGACCAGCTGAGGGCGATGCTGCAGGTCTGTGAAAGACTAACAGAGAAAAGGGTGACTGATTAAAGGTTGGGGTCTTTTGAGGACCAAGAAGTTGCTTCTTACAAGCATAAAACGAATTCACACAATCATTTTTTTCTCTCTCTATCTGTGCAAACCAAGTCAATGATTCTTCACAAGTATGATACACAACCCCACTTTAAAAAAAACAAACAAGAAAACTAAGCCACCATTTTTCCTCATATACAGAAAAACAAAGGTGACTCAGTGCAGCATCAATGTGTGCTTGCAGATAAAAAAGAGCTGGCATCACATAATGATCTGAGTACCAAAGATTCATTACCGTCTTCAAACCATATTTAGAAGATACTTTTAAAAAAATATATGCACTATATTGCCAAAAGTATTCGCTCACCTGCCTTGATTCACAAATGAGCTTAAGTGACATTCCTAATCCAATCAATGTGACACTGGTCCACCTTTGCAGCTAGAACAGCTTCAGCTCTTCTGGGAAGGCTGTTCACAAGGTTTAGGAGGGTGTTTATGGGAATTTTTGACCATTCTTACAGAAGCGTATTTGTAAGGGCACACAGTGGCATGCACAGACGTTTTGGGGGGCAGGTGCTCAGTGAAAATTAAGGGCACTTTGTGCAGCATGTGGAAATGCCAGTAGAGATGTTTCTATACCGATTCCGGTGCTTGTGCTGTGGGTTTCTGCTGACATGGAGTACTTATACCACTATGTTGTCAAATCTATATTCCACCTGCATGACTGTGGTATGATTATTATTGTGGTAAATGTCTGGCTCAGGTTTAACCCTTTGTAAAACAATCAATTTAACAAATTGAAGCCATTTATTTTTAAATGCAGTCTTGCTGGAGAGAAAATCCAGTATGAAATACTGCCACATCACCAACATGATCTCTGGTTAGCTCCTGATGTAACAGCTGATCAGGTGTTCTTCATCTCTCTAAACCAGCAGCTGCACCACAGCTTTATCTGAGTATTCTGGGATTCATCTCCATCATCTTCCATGTTGGTAGATGTTCTACTGCAGGAAGCTCAGAGCTGCTTCCTAGAATAGAATAATAATAATAGCCTATTCTTAAGATTTAATAAAGTAAAAAAAAAAAAAAGATTTAATAATAGTCTATTAAGGTAAATACAAGATTACTGCAAGTCTTGTAACATAAATATCTTCTGGTTGGTACTGTACATCATCATATAATCAGCTAAAACAGTTTCATACCTGATTTAGTAGCCAAACCACTTTGTGTTGTTAAAGGTTGAATATGGAATACGGACAGAACAGCGACATCACGTGTGTCTAGGTTGTAGTTGCAACGGCAGAAAAACAACTCCAGCCGCTGGGATGTCAGGCTCACTGCCGATACGCAAGTTACCAACAGTCTGCAACATGTTCAACAAGTAACGCAGAGGAGTTTATAACTGACAGCTAACGTTAGCCACGTTCTCTGAAGCAGCTGCTTCACTCGTCATCTCCAAGGTTTTCCCCTGTACAAGCCTAACTATGACCAAAATACTATTTCCACACAGAGATCGTATTTGGCAAATATCAATTTGGGGCAATGTTATCACACTCTTTTAATTGTAGAGCTTTATGATCGTGCCAGCATGGGCCACGTACATTGTAAAATAATAATAATAATTTTTAAAAAACTAACTTTTGAAAGGGCACTTACTAGGTTTGAGGGCAAAGGGAAGGTGCTCCAGCACCACCTGGTGTCTACCTGTGCACGCCACTGAGGGCACACACTGATGTTGGACAAGCAGGCCTGGCTCTCAGTCTCTGCTCTAATTCATCCCAAAGGTGTTCAGTGGGGTTGAGGTCAGGACTCTTTTTTTCAAGTTTATCCACACCAGACTCTTCCATCCATGTCTTTATGGACCTGCTTTGTGCACTGGTGCACAGTCATGTTGGAAGAAGAAGGGGCCAGCTCCAAACTGTTCCCACAAAGTTGCGAGCATGGAATTGTCCAAAATGTCTTGGTATGCTGAAGCATTCAGAGTTCCTTCCACTGGACCCAACACTTTGCATTGCACTTGGTGATGTATGGATGGATGTAGCTGCTCCACCATGGAAACCCATTCCATGAAGCTCTGTGCGCACTGTTGTAGAGCTGATCTGAAGGCCACCTGAAGTTTGGAGGTCTGTAGTGATTGACTCTGCAGAAAGGTGGCAACCTCTTCGCAATATGTGCTTCTGCATCCACTGAGGTGGCATCCTACAGTTCCATGCTGGAATTCACTGAGCTCCTGAGAGCGACCCAGTCTTTCACAAATGTTTGTAAGTAACAGTCTGCATGCCTACCTGCTTCATTTTATACACCTGTGGCCATGGAAGTGATTGGATCACCTGATTGCGATAATTTGGATGGGTGAGCAAATACTTTTGGCAATAAAGTGAATATATATCAAATGTGGTTTTAGATTCTGGCTCTGAGTTAAAAAAAAAAAGAAAAGAAAACTTGTGGATGAAACCTAAAAGATAATTATTTGTGGAAAAGTACAAAAAGAAAAGGCATAACAAACTCAAAGCATGAATTATAAGACATTTCTGTCCCCTGATGATTTATTTTTCTTTATCTGTCAGAGATTTTTTGCAAAATAGATCCTTTATGTCAGAAAGGTATACATCTACGTATAACCCACCGCCCTGCTCATCCACATCTGTTTATTTACGCCAATTATTTGAAACACTTAAAAAACAAAAACAAAACAAAACAAAAAACTCAAACACTTTCCAATTACCTTAAATGCCATAAACTTGTGGTAAGGTTTAGGTGCCCAGGCGTAGATTTCAACTGAGTTCTTCAAAGCGATTACCAAGAATTTAATCCTCTCATATTTCACTGCAGGAAAACACAAAACAAGTTAGATATGATGGAAAAGTCATGGGATTCCCAGCTTTGGAATGCCTGAAAAAAAAAAAAAATCACATAAAAAGACAAAAACAAATGTCACAGGGAGAAAAATACATAGAAAATCCATGGAAAAAAAACCCCTTAAAGCCACTGCTTTTTACATAAAAAGAAGATAGTTACCAAACAATTTGTCCCTAAATTACATTAAACTAGTTTTCGTACCGACTTTGTAGTGGACACAGCCCTCCAGTTCTCCTACAGTGATCCAGCCCTGTTTCTTTTCCACTTCAGGGTCGTTGTGTAATATCCTATTCCTCAGCCACGACAGGTAGTAAACACGCAGCTTGTTCTTCTTCCCTGGTTTGGAAAAAAATGTAGCAGAAAAAGACCATTTCTCTTCTTTTTTGCCTGCTGCATGGATCCAACAACCCACCTAACTGCACCTCTACTTTACCCTCAGGTGTTACATTTTAGGAAGACAAAGGAGAAGAAAGAGAAAAGAAGAAAAAAAAAACAACTAAACTTGATTCAACTAAAACTAACTGTTGGATTTAAGTGCAAATAATAATTATGCAAACATGTCAAGTAAAAGCTAATATTTTTCCATGAAGGATCACATTAGTTGAACCTTATACAGATTGAGGACTGTAAAGCAGCTCCACAATACGGGTAACAGACATTTACTGACCTGAGATGGTGACCAGGACGTTGAGTCCTTCCAGGACGTCCATCTGTTGGAAGCGCCTGCGATTAATCAGGTTGTAAACTTTTCCCTGACCACTTCGATCCAGCAGCATCAGGCCGTTCTCCGTCCCCACCAGCAGGTTCACTCCTGCAGACACAAAAATGTCCAGTGTTTACCAGCACATGATTCATGCTACCGTGGGGTCTTTGTTGTCATCTCACCCCAGAGAGCGGCACAGAGGATCTCAGAGTTGAAGCGTTTCTTGTATTTTCGGATCTCGGGCGTGTCGCTGTGCGGCCGGATGTTGGTTGGATTGACGTTAACCACGGAGATCTTCCTGGCCTCGCTGAGCCTCGCCTGTTCCTGCTCCTGTTTCAGGAGTTCATCAGCGAATAGCGCTGCAGCACAACACAGTGGTATCAACATTGGGTGGAACTTTTTTTTACAAAGCTATAAATGCTAGCATTTTCCTTTTTCTTCCACCATCATCATCATCTTCATTATTATCAAGGAGGACAACTTTGCATGTGCTATTTGATCAGTTTGCCTGTTAAAACTAAAGAAACTGTAGGAATAGGTCTGTGAGAAACCATGGATACACTGAAATATTGCAATATTTTATGTTTGCAAAATCATATCAATGTTACAGAGGGGGTTTCATGTAATTATTAGGCACATAATCCCCTTTTATGGCACAACCAAATAACTGTGTTACCTTCAGTAGTTCTAAGAAATACAGTAAACAGTAAAAAAAAAAAAAAACTAAAGAAATGTGACATCACTCAAAAGGCATGTATCTGATGCCTTGAAAATTCACCACTGTCCCTTTAAGAAGCCTCCTGCCTTTTCTGACACGCCCACTCAACTCATCACAACACTCTCATGCTCTGGTGGGGTGGGACTTAGCAGGGGAGGGGGAGGAGCTTCGTGGTATGGGAGGTGCTCTCAGGTAGCAGTTGTCTGGCAGCCATGTTGGTTTCCACAGGAGATTCAGGGATTTCTCAAATATGCGTGAATGAGTCAAAATAAACCCCGGGGCATGTTTAATGGTGAGGGAATGACATAATAACATAATAAAAAGCTAAAAAGAGTCAATTTTGCATGTTACCCCCTCTTTTAAAATGAAACGAAATCTTGAGAGATTTTGTTGGTCTGTTGTGGAATCTCATGAGATCTTGCTGTTCTATCTGCACTGGTCCAGCAAGTAGAGAAGTCACTGCTTTGGCACTGGTATTCATGTACAGTTTTCATAGACCCTCCCCCAGTTGTTTGAGATGATAATGCACTGACTGAAATGTTTATTTTTCATATGCACTAATATGCATTTTCATAATGCTCATTTAAGAGGAGCCACTGTGCACTTTGTAAAACTGTTTGACTGATTTTACATGAATTGCTGTCATTTACGTGAAATTGATAATATTTTGTAATTCATTAAAATGGATTCAGTTTGGTCAAAAAATTCGGAATGTCTTTAGTGACATATTGTAGTGTATCGTGGAATAAATTTGTTGCAATATATCGTTATTGCAAAATCGCTGTATCATATTATCGTCATCGTAGGCAAAATATCATAATAGTATTGTATCACAGGATACCTGGTGATATCCACCCCCATGTATAACACTGTCAAAAAGTGTCAAAATTTCCATCTAGATTAATGTAAAAGTAGGTTATAATCTTTTTTTTTTTCTAAACACAGCTTCAAATCATTTTCAAAGGTCAGAAAGTTAAAAAGATACTTTTTACATACACTGTTTTGCCTCCAAGTTTTTTGACTGTTTACATCAAAACAGAATTGACTGATATGGGCCGTGCTAAAAAATTCTGATTCCTTATCACAGAGTGAACATGGCTACATTTACACTGTCAGATCTTGATGCCCAGATCAGATTTGATGTCTAAATCCGATTTTTTAAATGTGTGGTTACACATATTTTATAATGTGACCCATAACGGATTTCTTGCGATTACACCATCCTGTCATTTGAAAAACCCAGCATGCGTACCTTATGTTTACAAAACTGTAGGCTACCCGTATCAAGCGATTGCATGCAAACAGACAAGAGGACATACCAGACGGATACAATGATGGGAAATAGTTAGATTACTGATCTACAATGTAAAAAAAAATTTTAAAAGCCATAAGAGTTAGATATAATAACAGTTCTGTGGGCTTCAATCGTCTCCTGTTGCTTTTTAAATTATGCCGAGAGCGAGCGCGCTGGTGATTTCTTTAATTGTGTGTACTGATTAATTTCCAAAATAAAGATTTAGCTTCTGAAATCAGATTTTTAACATTTCTGATGGAGCTCGTTAATCTGGATGATGCGGCTTCATTCTGAACCAATATTTCACTGAACCTGGACGACCCCCGGCGTCTGGAGATAAAAGAGTTTTGTGTGACGTGCGTAATGCGTAAATGCGCTTCACTGTACAACATAAGGAGACTGGACATCATTCACATGTTTTGGCTGGAGTTAGTCCGTGACTTCAGGTGTCACCTGCAGCGCCGTTATTGATATCTGTAACTGCAGTTACTAATGTTGCATATGATGCAAGCGGGCATGAGGGCGCATGGCTCTGTGGAGACTTCGTTCCAATAACTGACTGTGTTTCTGCTTCCAGTCAGTGATCCCTGAGATTCAGACATGAATCTAACATGTTTCTGACCAGCGGAGTTACATTAATACGTGGAGGCAGATTATATTTTCCGTTTCAGGAGATGTTGATAACAGATCATTAAGTTGGTTTGCGAGGTTGTGGAGTCCGTCTCCTGTAAATGCACGTAAAAATCCGAATGCCTTGGGAAGGGGAAGGCTTTTAAAGAATCGTAGGAATGGCGGGATGTTTTTAAATTTTTTTAAAAACTGTCATTCCAACCATTTCATTACCGAATAAAAAAAAATTGTCGGAATGATGAGACCTTTGCCATTTTCGACAATTGGGGACCCATGTCGGGGTGGAAGAATGTCGAAATGGTGATTGCCTCCCACACACACTTTCTTCCTCATCTCTCATTCTCTGTCGGGCCTCCATTCTCGCATTTAACTACTGCTTACATTCAGGTCGCATTGTCACAGATCTGATTGATATCAGATTTATTTCCACATATGAATGAGGCCTGTATCCGATCTCAACAGATCCGAATGCATGCCTCTTTTTCCTGTTTACATTGTCAAAAAGCAGATCGGATTTGAGTCACATAAGAGCAAAAAATCGTAATTGGGTCACATTTCACTGACAGTGTAAATCAGGCCTACGAGTGGTTTGCGTTCTTAGTGGGGATACTCAATATTGTATTTATGCAAATGGTACACAGATATTCTTAAACTAGTTTTGATCAATCATTGACACCAATACAGATTTGGGACTGTTGAGCATCTTCTAATGAAGAAGTATTTTATCTAATCTTATTTTAATTTTATGGTTGAAATTGAAAGAATTAGTAAAAAAGGGATTTTTAAAAAAATTCCATATTTCATCTTTAATTGAAGACGAGAACATTTCATGGTGTAGCCAGATGCTTGTCGTGAAAACACAGAATTATTTAAGTACTCCTTAGTAGAAATATAATGACATGTATTTTTTATAATTACTTAATTAATAAATAAACTATAAATATAAACAAACAATTAATAATTTTTCATTTTTCCTTCATTTCATGTAAGACTGGGAATGGTTCATACATCATGCTGCTTGTAAAAATGTTACTTGTGTTACAATAGATTTGACCTGTAATGTCAAAGCCTGCATGCAAGTTTATAAATCAGACTTAAAAAACCAAGATGAGGTCCAGACTCAAAAGGTTGTGCTAGGTTTCCATGACAACACATGAAACAGTGACGTAACTAGCAGAGATATCTGATATCTAAGGATTTTTGTGTCATCAGGCCGATCCCTGTAAGGCCTCCTTCATACTGGAAATACCTGCAGCAGAGTCTGCGTCATCGTCATCAGTCGGGGAGGTCCCATACACCCTCGGATCAACAAACGGTGTGAAGGACGCCTTGGAGCCGCCACCACCTCCCATCCCGTACTGCAGATTACAGAAACACAGGCGAGACTTAAAGACCAGTTTGTTTGATGCTTTGGAAGGAGACAGTGGGAGGTAGCTGTTGTCAAAACAAAGGAAACGCATGATGTGGTGAATGAGAATATTTTGTTTTCCACAGTGTCCCAATAAGACAAGTATTGTAGTAGTAGTCTTTAGTATTTCCTTTATTTTGCCAGCCATTAGTACCGTGCATCAGGAACAAGGTGGAGGATACTTCCTGGATCAGAGGAAGGGAAGAAAAGAGGAAACACAGAGCGTTATAGGGAGCTTTTTTTTTTTTTTTTTTGGGGGGGGGGGGGGGGGGTCACCGGAGTTAAGGTGGGGCAGGAAATCAAAAGGTGCCACATGTCATTTTTGATACATCATACTGGTATCACAAAAGCATGAAGCTAAGCAGAGCCACGAAATGACTGACAGCTGACCTGAAAGTTTCAGCCTGAATGTTGCTGCCTGACTGATGAGGTTTTATTTATATTCTATGATCTAAAGGTGGTGTCATTACTTTTCAATCAAATATTTAACAGTTCAAATTCCTTTTCTGTTGTGCATTAAATGGAAATCGTTACTTGTGTTTTGTAAAATGATAAAATCATGCAAATGCAAAATTTGTACCATCATCTATCGGTTTTGATTTAGTTTGTCTCAGGTTTTTTTTGTTATACTGGTAAGATATTGTTACTGGTGTTACTAGTGTTTTCTGTTTCACACTAGTTCTGTGTTTAGGTAGTGTTTGCAGGACAAATACGAGGTATTTTCTCCCAGGAAGTTTTTCTCTCGAATCATTGTTCCAGAAAAATCCAATCTGATTTCTTTGGTACCTTGTGTAAAATGAGTTCAGTTGCTCCTTGTGAGCACAATTTTATTTCTCCAACAGGAATGAATTGACTTAAGACCTGCCACTGATCTCCTTAAGATCATTTGCAAAAACAAGGGGAGAGAAAACTGATCTTCACTTGGATACCTCATACCAAATGCTTTAATTGCAAGTTATAGAAGAAATGCAACATATTCATAATTATATGACATTAAATTAATAAATATAGCCTATTCATAACACTTAATAAAAATATGTGCCTACAGCATTAAAGATTCACTTTAGTCATTATTTTAATGAGCTTATCGCTATTAATCTTTATAATCCTTGCATGTATGTTGTGCCTTTCTATGCATTTTTGTCATGTTTCTCTTTATGTTAACCTGCCATGGGACTACATATGAAAACTAGCCTGGAAAAATCTGGCATATTAACATGGTGAACCTCATGTTAATATGCATTGCCCCATTTCTAATAAAAAAAAAAGCTCTTTGGGAGACCTGCATAAAAATAAGATGCACTGTGTTTTCATCACATCAGAATCAGAATTTTTTTTTTTTTAGGAAAAGAAGCCAGTTTGTCACATTATCCTTCCACTCTGACTCACCACCTCCTTACTACAGCAGCCCAGAAGGGACAAACTAAATACTATCTTTCTGAATAGAGTGAGAGTGCAATTTTTTGCAATTTGTGCCTTAGATGTCACCTGAAGGCCCATTTATGCTCGATGCAGAAGACGGGGGGTTTTCTGTGTCAGTTATGTACGTAATTTGGTGCGTTTTCAAGGGGCTTGTTGGTCCGTCACTCGATGCAGAAGATGGAGTAACACCACCGGAAATACACGCAAGTAAACCCAGCTGCAGACCCAAAGGCATGATGCGAAATTGGGCATGGTTTGTAGCAACAATAGCCGTAGTTTGTAGTGATGTGGGAGAGTTGTCGTTAGGGTTAGGGGAGGGGTTAGGTTCCTCTCATTCGTGCGGTGGGCGTGGTTTGTAGTGGCTCCAGCTGGTGCTACTCGATACGCAGGAACAAATCAGAGAAGAAGAACAGGAACCGGAATGAAAAAAACCCCCGGGGTCAAATAGACGCATGGAAGTATGAAGGCAGCCACGCACGGTGACACATGAAACGAAGGTCGGCATTTATGTACATAAAGGGAGCATAATTGGGCCTTAATCCTGCAGCACGGAGCTTCAGGAATAATTTAAGGACATTAAGAAACTCTTTTACTCGTGTAAATCATTTTACTTTGTCATATCTTTTGCTACTAATGTTAGAATATCAGTTCCTATAAAACCTATCCTAATTGCAGATAGGAGGCCCCACCTGTGTTTGCTTGAATCAGCACTACTGCCTTAAAACCAGAGATGATATATATCAAGTATATTTAAGGGCTTTTTCCACCCACATCAGTCTTGAGAGGCATTATGACTGGGTTCACAGTCTGGTGGCTGCTGGTAATTTCCCACCCTGATAAAGCACCAGGTAGAAGGGTTTGTGGGCGGGTGACAGTCTGGTAGGATCAGGTGGGGGAGAGAGATTCAGGGGCCGGTATCTGGGTGCTGCTCCACCTACTTGTGCCCCTGAGGCGTCACCAGGGGAGACCAAAGGGGAGGTACTTTGCTGCACCAAATCTGGGAGATTGGTGTTGCCAAGGAACAGATTAGCGTTGCCAGGGAAACCGTTGCTGGCGGTAGAGCTCCGCCTCCGTCCCCTCAACCTCTGGAAAAAGAGAAAGAGGGACGGAATACTGTGTGTGTGTGTGTGTGTGTGTGTGTGGGGGGGGGGGGGGGGGGGGCTGTGACTGACAGGTCAGGTGACTGAGGAAAGCTGAGGTCTGCCAAGTGAGGTGAGCTCAACTGTTTTTTTTTTCTTTTTAAGGAGGCAGGAAAAGCACTTACATACTCACACACACTCACATATTTGGTTTTAGGAAAAATATGAAAAATATTTCCTCCGGTACAGTTTTGTTTATTTATGTGAAAAAGCCTTGAAAGTCAAAAGAAAGTGCCCGCCGTTCTCAGATAGAATGTTTTACACATCTACATCTACAAGCATGACGTGACACTGTCATATACTGAATAAAAACTGCCAAAGTACAGATGCAGTGTGGGAAAAACTAAATCTAAAAGCATTGCTGATATCAGCCTCTCGCATCAATGTTGGAGGAAAATTGCTCCACAGTTCTTCGCAACGTTGCCTCTAGTTCACTGAGATTTACTAAAGTCATTCATGCACAGCTCTCTAAAGGTCCCAGTACAGCGTTTAGGTCAGGTTGAGATGGTGTCATTCTGCTGCTGCTGTGTTTGGGGTCACTGTTCTGTCGCATGACCCATTTTTCAGCAAGTTTTAGTTGTCAGACAGATGGCCTCACATTTAACTCTACGCTATTTTGGTATACAGAGGAGTTCATGATCCACTCAGTGACTGCAAGGTGTCCAGGTCCTGCAGCTACAGAACAAGCCCGGATCATCACCACCATGCTTGACAGTTGGGTGGAGGCATTTGATAAGTTGGGTTTGGTTTTCTCCAAACATGCTGCTGTTTATTCCAATCAAACATCTTCACCTTGGTCTGGTCTGTCCAAAGGACGTTGTTCCAGGAGTCTTGTTTGTTCAGATGCAGCTTTGCAAACTTAAGCTGTGCCATGTTCCTTTTTTTAAAGACAAGGCTTTCTCCTGAAATCCTCCCAAACAAGTCATACATGTTCAGTCTTTTTCTCATTTCACTGTCATGAACTTTAACACTTAACATGCTAACTGAGACGTGCTGAGGGCAGTGGAGCTCTTGGAGCTTTTGCAGATTCTCTGATCTGTCTGCGTAGTCTGACCTTGGGCTGAACTGGTTGGGACATCCACAGAATGACGGACTCCAGATAGTTAAGAAATAACATACTGTATTAAGCCTTCCTGGGTTGATGGACAAGGTTTCCCCTATAAGATCTTTGCTGATGGCTTTCCTCCTTGGCACTCGTGTTAACACACACCTGAATGCTGCAGACCAGCAAACTGCCAAACCTTCTGCTTTTAAAGAGCTGCTTACATTAATAATCAGCTCATCAACTGCATTTGATCAGCAGCACCTAGCTGAGACTTACTCTCTCAGTTCCTATGGAAGCAGTAAGAGTTGACTTAGGCCACGTCTACACTAGGCAAGTGTAAGTGCTTAAAGGAGCCGTATCATGAAAAATGGACTTTTAAGAGCTTTTAAGCATGTTACTGTGTTATTTCCTCATAAAAACATGTATGTTTTTTTCTTCGTTTGTGCATATTTCATTAATATAAATATGAATATTCAGGCCAAGCTCTAGCTCCCCTAAAACGACTGACTGACCACCGGTGTACATAATGAGGTGACACCAATCATAAAGCAACAAATAATCATGCGCAGCATCGTAGCAAGATGCCCTCTTTGTTCAAGAGAAACTCGAGGAGAGTCCTAATCTATCCACACTCCCAGAGGAAGAAACGAACAGCCTGCGGGAAGATTTCCTCAGAGACAAACAGCCATCAGCTAACAGACGTTTGCTCCAGAGTTCAGAAGAAAAGTTTTTTTTTTTCTTTTTTTAGCTCTAGACAACGACAAGTTGGAAAAAATGTGGTTGTGTTTGGCGTGGGAGTTTATTTGTTGTACTGGACAATCATCCACTTGCTAGAAGTGGTTAGATTTTATTTTCAGAAACAACAAAAAAAAAAACCTCAACTTTGTGTGTGAACTTCACTCCTGACAACTTCATGAGTCTCGGGCAGTAAAGTGTTTTTTCTCTGGGATTACTTCTGAAACCTGACACAGTTCCCACCAACAAAACGACTCACAGACAGACAACACCAGTGAGTGAAAACATTTCCCAGCTAATGCTAACTGTTAGCCTCTGACTTGTTTGCTAATTTACTTACTTGTCAGGGTCTCTGTGGTACTTCTGTGGTACTGCGTGTACTTCAAACTCCATATCAGACTCTGGGTCGAGTGCATACAGCTCCATTACAGTGTGTTCAGACCAAACACGATTTGCACGTCCCAAAGCTGGACGCTGGGTCACTAAAAAGTCAGACGCTTGATTTCCAGCATCTTGATGCCCTGATGCGCGGCGTCTGTGTTGGCAATTAGACGCATAAAAAAAACTAATATTTAACACCACATTAGTTTCTATAATGTCGAGGGGAACGTATTTAGCTTATATATGTATGTAGTTGACTTTTGGAACGTTTAAAAAGCATGATACAGCTCCTTTAAGTGAGCACACATTTAGCAGATACCCCCTCTTGTCCACATTTACCCGGGTGCCTTGTCCGCATATATTTTTTAGCAGGACAAGGGGGGACGTATAATTGTCAAGCCGACAGGTAAACAGCCGAGTATGGAGAGCTTCGCTGTTCAATGGAAGGAAGTGACGACAATAAAATCCGCTGCAGACTGATGACAAAGCGCTGCAGCAAAGTAGCCTATGTTCTATACAGAAAACCTGCAATTCTGCAAACTCTGCACACTATGATACTTTAACCGACCCCCCCCCCCCTTTATTTTCTCTTTTTTTTTTTTTTTCTTTTTTTGAGCCCCCTTTTTTTTACCCCCCCCTCCCTCTTTTCATCTATTTCTATTTATATTATATTATTTATCTTATTTCTTTTCATTCTCCTTTATATCAAAGATAAATATTTGTGCAACACCCCCCCCCCAGGAAAAAACAGCAAAGATGGAGGCAATGCAACTAGAACTCACCATGCTGCTCGTTCTTTTTCAAATACAAGCTTTGTAAAGACTGCTGATGCACTTGTGGCAGGAGGCAGCGCATTATCAATGACATATCGGACATTAGTCCAAGTAGCAAGTGAAATTAACTTCCTGTTTACATGCTGATGTAATACACGTGATGTGGCACATGCTCAGTATGTGCAAGTAGACGGTCAGTATTTTGCTTGCGTCAAGCCTTAAATGATTCATAAACAACTGCTGGATGCAGATAAGCCGGGGAGTTAAACGCCCCCATATAACGTTAACTGCTTAGTGTTTACATGGCTTTGGTTTTTTACGCAGTTCTTCTGGATTTTGTTTCAGTTTCTGTTAAACAAATGACAGTGTAATACATACTGTATCATGTGTTGCTGTTCATCTGAGGTTACCTCATTATAAGACCTGTCAAAGATCCTTATTTACAAATAGCAAATAAGGCTTTTTATTTTCAAATTACTGCATATGATGAGAGATGCAAATGCATATAAAGATTAAATATTTTGATAAAATAAAATCTGCAACAATTTCAGTCATTTTTTAAAGTAAGACGTTTGTTTAATTGTAGGTTTTCCACATAATTACAAATTATGTAATTTCTTTCATGTAATGAAATACATGAAGTATTTAAAATTTTACACAGTTCTTGATAAGTTTTTCAAGCTAAAATACTTTTTGTATTAACTATCTGCAGCTGAGTGTTTGACTTTAAGTAGAATCTAAAACTGATGTGGTCGAAGCCCAAACTGCAAACAATCACATCAACCCTCTTTGTGTGTCACTATGTGTGTATTCACTAACACACGGACCAGAACAAAAACTGTAAACCTCCAGCCACGCAGGGATGATGTTTCTGTGGAGTCAGCAGGGACGGATTTAGTAAAGGTCAGAGGTCAGAACTGGGACTGGCCGTCTCACCTCACGCATCATCAGGGTGCTGTCCTGGGAGCTGTTTCCATACAAGTCGCTGTGATCGTCATTGTGGCCTCCCATCATGCTGAAGGACTCGTTGGTGCTCTGACTTGCAGGAGGCCTGAAAAACAGAAGTAAACTTTGATTAATTAAGCCCTTACTGATGTTTTCCTACTTGCAAATTAGGAAAGTTTTTTCAACGAAAGGAAAGACCTCATTGGTCTTGATGGTCTATGACGTTTAAATCTAATGGTAAATTTGAATTTTCTATTTGAAATGTTTATTTGGTTTTCTGTTTGTCACCTTTTTTTTAAATTAAAAGTTATTACAAGCCTCATTTCTAGAGAAGTTGAGAAATGTTCTTAAATGCAACAGAAACTTAAGTTTGTGATTTGATGCAGCAACACACACACACACACGCACACACAAAATGAGAAGACAAAGAGAAAACGTGTAGAAAAAACAGTAGCAGCCTTCTGGAAAATTCTCCAATCAGCAGATTAACAGCTGATTGGTGAAGGTTTCGGAGGATTGGATATCAAAGAAGCATCTACCAAAGGTTTGTGGTGCATTCACACCAGTCCTTTTGATTTGAATCCCAGTAAGTAAGCTGGTAAAGTCTGTTTCATCTGGAATCTAGGTGTGAATGTGCGAACTAACTGAGCCAAATCAAAGAAGCAAACTCTGATCCACATACAGATTTGGATCTCAGTTAAATGTGGAAGATCAGTAAAGTACAGAAAAATGATCAACTTGAGATGCCTAGGATCTAATGGAGCTCCAAGTTTATCCTGCAATGACCAATAAATGAGCAAGTTTACCTCTTTGTAGTGTGTCTTGTCTTTTCCTTCATTTTTTTAAAAACTACATTAATTGAATTTTTATATTGCAAACAAGTAAATGATAGTGACTGACATGAAACTTACATTACACAACCTAATCCCCAAAGTAAACAAATATAATGAATTTGAAAAAGAAACAGAGTTAAAAACAAAGAGAGAAAAAAAAACAGAAAGAGGACAAAAACAATACACTTAACAGAAAAAAACAAAGAAAACTCAGCATTAAGCATCTTTTTCTTTATCAGTTTCCTTCATAATGTCTCAGAAACTCAGTCAACGGTGACCATATTTCTTCAAAGTTTACTCCTTTTCCTCTAATGGTATAAGTGAGTCGTTCTTGAACAATACATGATGCCATCTCCTTCACCCACATATGTTTGAGGGTACATCCATTTCTTCCGGTACAAAGATATTAACTGCCTGCCCTGCAAGAGCCCGAAATCAATCAGTTTGAAATGCCTGTAACAAGAAACGCATTTCTCTGGATATATATCCAACACATATTTTTGCATCAGGAGGTACATTTTCACCAACAATCTTTGACAAAGTTTGAAAAACTGACTCATAAACAATGAAAAAGAGTAGCTGGGATCTGGGATGTTATGTACCTAATGATTCAGTTTAACCAAAGTTATGTGAACCCTCATCAGCCACTTATACTGTAGGAGTTTCCCCCTTGTATTAACTGACTGCTTTTGGGTTTTTTCCTTCAGTAATTCTTGAAGCGGCATCCCCTCTGATGAGCAAGGGAATACAATATTTAAGAGGTCTGGTTTCTTTAAGCTGGGTAGTGTGAAAGCAAGCTCGAGCTGGAAGAATGTTGCAACCTCAAAATGGACAGTAGCTGACTATCGCGCTGTGAATGCACGTTAAGGCCCTGATTTACGAAAGGTTTGCATGTACTAAAATGAGTGTTAATGTGAAACTTGATTGCATACGCAATAATTGGCCGCAGCTGGTTTACTCACAGGATGCAACGAGGATTGCGCATGTTTTGTCTGCAATCTGGATGAATATGCAATCTGGGCGTTTGTGTCAGAATGTGCAAAATATTGGGACGAGACTATGTAAACAATTCAGTTTGCACAATTTTTTGTGTCTCTTTTAGCACGTCTGAAAAGCAGGTATTAATGGCAGCTTTACCCACTGATGGCTGACAGGGAAGCAATAAGTCAGTGCTGCATGTCTGCATGGTAGTTCAGAAGCATTTCTCATCAGCGGTGAGGGCAACACATTAAGTTTTCATTATTTAATCAAATAACAGTCAATGATCGGTATTTAACACGGACTTATTCTAGACATCTAGACACAAATCAGAACATCCACAGCTGTAGCGTGATGGTAGTTAAAGGTACAGTATGTAAGAATTACTGACATCTAGTGGTAAAGATGGGTATTTGAAAGAAAAGATGTTTTCTTTCAAATGACTTCATATTCTAAGCACTGTTGTGAATGTACGGTGGCTGTTAGTGGCCAAAATTCTCCCAGACATAAAGATGTTTCATCTGTGAGTGTATACTGACATACCCAAACACTCCTCCCCATAAACAAACTGACAGCGTTCAGCAGAGCTTATTTCACACACATTTTTTCCATTCAGGGCACCGTAGAAAAAGGGAACAAATGGCAGCCTCCATACACCGGGGTGGGGATATAGTGAACTTTTGGCGCCTACATAGCAGAATATCATGAACAGATTCAGTAAGTTTAGGAAAATCTCAGGGTGCTAGGACCAAGGACAGAAACTGCAACAATCAGTACCCTCAGTTCCAAAACAGCTTTAACTTGCCTAAAGCGTGGTTTGCTTTTAATTGTTCTCATTCAATTATTTTACATCTTATAATAACATTTACAATGTCTTTAAAGGATTTTATTTCTCTTTACAGTATATTCTTTTATGCACTTCTTAATGCTCCCTCCGTAATGCTTGTAATGTTTTATGTGAAGCACTTTGAATTGTCTTGTATGGGAAATGTGCTGTAGTCTACAAATAAACTTGCTGTGCTAAACAATTAAATTAGAAGGAAGCTGATGGAAGACAACAGAAAACATGACTTTTCTTTTTTCAGTGTGTCGCTGCAATAATTTAAGATTTTCTTTTCCATTTTTTTTTCAAATACAAACAAGTTGGTCAGTAATGACACTGATAATGGGATAACAAACAAATTAAGCATTTTTCTTTTTTAGACATTGGCTTGTAAATGAAATCTTAAATGGCCCCGATACAGGAGAAGCCAGCAGATACTTTCTGCCTTTCCTCCTTTAAAAACTTCCTGTTACCAGCTGGAAAGAAAGCTGCGACTGAATTCAACGACATGTTACTCACATGATGCGCGGTATGTCGCTGACAGCCACCGATCCATCGTTTGCTCCACCCTCTCCCTCCTCATCCTCACTGCTGTGCGACTCTTCGCTGGATGAGGAGTAATCTGTCACTTTGACAGGTGGGCGGCTGGTTTCCTCCCCCTGTCGCAGCTCTCTCAGCTCTTTGGCCAGAGCTGTCAGATCCTGAAGGACAAGAAATCAACCATCACACGCCTATGAAATGGAAACACTCACAGCTTTTGATTGAAATTGTGGGGGGAAGAATTAATGTATTGAAAGTATTTCTGTCTGTTTTAAGCCACTAAGGTTTAAAGAGATCGATCCATCTGGAAAAGGTGTTTACGCTTCAGCTGCAGGAACAGGTTTTTTTTTACAAAAAAAAAAAAAAAAAAAGAAGTAAGATTGGCTTTTCGATAGATTTTAGGCAGGTATCACATGTGCATGAGGAGTTTCATGAAGTGAGTGGAGTTTCACAGTTCACCTGGTGCTGTGTGCAGATTTAGTTTCTTTTTCTAAAAAGAAAAATTCAACATTAAATGTAAGATTTGATGTGTTTTGACCCCACAGTGTCTCTGACTGCAGAAAACTAAAGTCAATTCTGATTTCTGACTAAACAGACAGACAGACAAAAAATATTAACCAAACAGATTCACAGCAACCCCATGCAGGTTGTTAGTAAAGTCTATTTAAACTTCTGCCAAATTACTTCATCTCTGTCAAGAGAAAGGCGGCGAGCAGGAGGAAGAACAGGGAGAGGAGGAGAGTCAATATACAGACATCGCCATGCCTCATTATTAAACTTCAAACACTTCAAATTCAGCCTTTGTAACATTTCACAGCAGCCACAGATAAAAAAGATAAAAAAGAAAAAACACGCACACGCTTCAGTCAGTACATAGGATGCATCCGTCCTGTCGCCATGTTGCAGCAGGTTTCAGAAGTTAATCCAAATGTCAGGCTTCTGTCTAAATATCAAAAGATCTTCTCTAAATGTGTGAGATTTCACACGAGGCATGGGCAAAAAAGTGACAGAACAGTTTCAGATGTATCCATCTATCTATCTATCTATCTATCTATCTATCTATCTATCTATCTATCTATCTATCTATCTATCTATCTATCTATCTATCTATCTATCTATCTATCTATCTATCTAGTATACACACACAGCAGGAAGTATTGAACACGTCAACACATTTTTCTTGGAAGATATATTTCTGGTAGAGCGATTTATGAAATCATTTTATCATGTCATTTTACTACATTACACATAATTTATGGACATAAATGTTCGGATTTCTTTGAATGTGCCAGCCGACATCTGGTGAAAGTTTCATGTTAATAGCTCTTCTAGAAATATATTTTCTGAGAAAAATGTTGACGTGTTCAATACTTTTTTCCCCGCTGTATACAAAGTCTTTTTTACAGACTTAGAAATGTTGTAATACCAAATGAAATAAAGCAGGTGTTCACTAGAAACGGAATTAAATCACATTAAATATATGCAAATAATACAAGAAATATGGATTAAAAAAGAAGGGAACTTAAAGTCTTGCAATACAAAAAACACCTGATATATAAAACTGACAAAAATTGAAACTGAAATGAAAATCAGTGGAAATAATTTCTGCAAAAGTACATTTTATTTACTTCTTTTTAAAGAGTTTTCAAAGAAAGAATAGTTTTGATTTTTTCTTTCATTTAAAACCACATATTCTGCATCACTGATCCACATCTGACATTTGTGATGAAGGAGGCAGAAGGAAAATTGGTTCCCTAAAAATCTATCTGGATGTATTAACTTTTTCCTGACCTGTCAGATTTACAGGACTCACTTGAGGACTTGAGCAATATGGCGGCTGCACTGAAGCATCACATTACAAACACAAGCAACCATCAACCATTCAGATATCACTGCTTAGACTTAGTGCACATAAGCGGCTACATGTAGGAGACAGGAGGTGGACAAAGTGGGGGTGCTGTGGTGAGGGTGGTGGAGGGTAGTGGGGTTATCTTACCAACTCCTCCTGATGAGAAAGAGAGGAACGGTAAAATGGAAGAAGAAAGAGAGATAGTGTGGATGAGAACAGAGGCGTCTGGGGTGACTTCACGAAGATATGAGGCCTAAAGTAGCAACAAGGTCTTGTTTGATGTAAAACACTGCAGCACTGCATCTTCCCAGCAACACAGGCTGTGTCCGAACGTCCACACTATTCCCCATGTACGGTCACGCCATTTTCTACGGTTGCCCTTAAGTCCAGATAGGAAAAAACCAGCCGTCTAAATTTTAATGCATCTTGAAAAGTAGTATGCATCAATGGTCACCAGAAGGGTCAATATAGACCACAATGCATTGTGGGCAGGAGCTAAAAATAGCATAAGAAGGAAGCGAACACATGGAGCGAAAAAAGAATGAAAATCAAAGAATAAAATACAAGATAAGGAAATAAAATATTTTCACATAAAACTTTGGATTTAATTTGGAAGGACATTTTCACGCATGTTGTCGTTGCCGTGGTGAAGGCTGGTCGTCATGTGATCTCTGGCGAGGAGAAAATGGTGAGTGTTGTGTCTGAATCACCAACGGAGCGAGTGGACTATACCGTCTGCTATAGTGTAGCCTATAGTAGTCACAGGGGGGGGCTGGGGAATGGTGTGCACGTTCGGACACAGCCACAGAGATGAGGGGAAATAAGGCTGAGGTCATGTCAAGGAAGGGTTAGGGTGGGGGAGTGGGGAAGGGGGGGCCCTGTTATTTGGAAATTGGGAAATCTGTAAATTTAAAGTTTTTGAATGTGAAGTAAAATTTGAAGATAACTGAATGAAAAGATGATAATTTTGTAAACTGAAGCATTTGAGAACATTGTTGTGGAAAAATAAAGAATTACCAAGAGCCTGATGAGAAATAAATAAATCTACTGATAAAGTTATTAATAAGAACATAAGCAAATGGGGCTTTGTTAACGGAGAGCCACACAGAGAGACTTGCACCCCTGGGTCTTGTCTGCAGAACTCTGACCTTGGTTGGGTACAGCTTAATAGTTTATCCAGACGACTGGCACCAAATAAGATACGACCCTTCCAGATTTGGCCTTACACATGACATGTAGTCAATCCCAGAATATGTAAGAGAAAGATCACTGACACACTAGAGTCAAAGTGACATCTTACCACAGGTTAAATAGATTATTTCATTCACAACATGAAGACATCTAAAAGGGGAAGTTCAGGATTTTTGATATAGGGCCTCATTTTCGAGCGAGCCAGGATACTACTGATCACTGGAGACAGTTTCAACATCCACTACTCACAAAAAGTTAGGGATATTTGGTTTAGCCACCATTGTTAGCTTTTCCTCAATAAGTTGTTTGAGATGGAGGAATTACCACACCATAATTCCAGTTAATATCCAACATTCATGGTATAATATCAATGAGGTGTGAACATTTGACATTTTCCTGAAATTATAACCGAAAGTTGAATATCTCTAACTTTTTGTGAGTAGTGTATTTCATTCCATTATTCTAGTTCCAGGAGGTCACCAATGCTAATGCTAGTGTGAGTCAATAGGAATCTGCTAGCCTGTCATTAAAACAATCTTATCCTCTCCACAGATCATCCGAGGCAAATCATTTCCAACTTCAGACTATCTGTGTAAATGCCATGTTAATAGAATAATGTTACAAATAAAACTAACCAGCATTTCGTTGCATTTTGATTGTTGCTGCTGAGACACTTACAAAGTTTTACTTCCTGTATTTGGCAGCGGAGTGATGTCATCTGTTGCTAAGTGCATGAAGGAATTTGATTACACAAATATACAGTCAAAACTATTGCCACGTCTGAAAGGCATGAGGATATGTTGGATTTTGAAAATGATTTAGAACTTTTTTCACCATATCTCTATGAACCAGAATGCACCGACAAAGGTAGTAACACTACCACCCAGAAGCTACGTATATCATTCTGCAGCTGGTAGGAAACTAGTTCCTCAATATGTAATGCAACATTTCTCATGCAGGGCTAGTTTTACTTGTTTAACACAGGAGTTTACTAGTTTAACACGACATTTACACAGATAGGATTGGTGATTTGCCTTGTATGTTCTGTTGAGTGGATAAGATTGGTTTTAATGACCGGCTAGCAGATTCCTATTGACTCACACTAACATTAGCATTAGCGACCTCCTGTAACTAGAATAACAGGATGAAAAATGTTGAAACTGTCTTCAGTGATAAATAGGACCCTGGCTCACTTGTAAATGAGGTCCTATGTCAAAAATCCTGAACTTCCCCTTTAAAAGGTGATAAAGAATTTGATCGAATTTGATTATAACTGTATTTAAGTGCCTTTAGATGATTAGTTGGCAGCTAATATAAATAACTAGAATTAAACTACAACATTGAAGATAAAAGTGAAAATAACAGCAAAGCCAGCACTTATTTACAGAATTGTACACTATGACTAAAGCCTTTCCCAGTCGGTGTAACACAGTAACCACAAACTTTTGAGCCCACCTTTATTATCTCATTATCTCAAGAAAACTAACTTTGTTTTCTCGAGATAATGAGATAAATGATCTAGTTTTTACAAGAAAATTATTCTTATCGCGAGAAAACAAGAAAATTAACTTATCTTGAGATAACGATGAAAAGAAGAAAAGTAGCAGACTACGGATGCTCTCAGCTTCTGTAGGCGTTAAAGGGTTAATCCCAACTACTTCCACTTATCAAACACATGAATAACTTACAGGCTTCAAAATCTTTCATTCACTTTGCCATGTAGAAGCTCATCTGAAGCACAACACTTCAAACTAATGAATTACTCAAATTCAAAGCTGAAGTCTTTATTGGCTAACGTATGAGGATTTATGCCAAACTTTTTAAAGATATCAAGAGCAATAAGTTACTCTCAATATGGAAAATACTTGGACAAAGTTTTGCATCTGTCTTGCACAACAATTAGCCATTTTATTTTATTTGACCACCACTTCATTTGCCAGAGTACTGTATGTTTTACTAGACTTTTAGCTGAAGACTCACACAGTGGTGCTAAAAAGCTCTTCCAGAGTATTGCTAAATAAATACATACTGTATTATGAAGTTATTCGTTAACTTCTCCTGGATCAAAAATCAGAAAGTTTATCGGAGGGCATTCTTTGTCTAGTTTGACAGCAGAATATTTACATGTGCCAACGATGATGTGACGGTTAATCCTGGTTCTTAAACTTGTTACAAATGTGAAAATGTGATGTGTGAAACTTTGCCGGCTCCAGGAGCAACCAGCGCAGTGAATGTAACAATAAACAAGACCAAAAGACACAAAAAAGAAAGAGGGATGGTGTGAGATAGAAGGAAGGGTGAAGGAGGAGAAACATCACTGACCTCGTCTACAGCTTTTTTATAGCTCTGACGGACGATGGAAGGAAGGATGGAGGACAGGATGAGAGGAGAGACAGGCAGAGTGAGAATGAACAGCATTGTGGTTAGTTCAGAGACAAGCCTTCAGTGTGTGTACCTCTTACTTAAAGGAGCCCCATCATGAAAAATGGACTTTTAGGAGCTTTGAACCATGCCAGTGTCTTATTCCCTCATAAAAACTTATTTTACTGCATAATTTTTCTTCACTCATGCATATTTTAGTAATCTATATGAATCTATATGAGTATTCAGTCCAAGCTCTAGCTTCCTTCAAACGACTGCTTTCGATATATCTACGTAGATATTGTGGCACTTCCAAGTTGGAAATTAGACGCGTAAAAAAAACAACTAACATTTAACATCAGATCAGTTTCTGTAGTGGTGAGGGGAACATATTTAGCTCATATATGCCTGCAGTTGGTTTTTGGAACGTATGAAAAGCATGATATGGCTCCTTTAATGTGTGACCTTTATTGAGAGTTTGTGTGACTGATGAACACAGATGGATGGATGCGCGTAAGTGTGTATGCGTTTGTGTGAAGCAACAGTGTGTGTACTCACTGCAGGCCTGCTGGGTCGTGTCACCTCTCTGCTGTCGTCTTTGGTGTCATGGGAAGAAAGAGTCGAGCCCTCAGTTTTAGCAGCTGAATTACCTGAACACACACATCAGGATTCATGCCAACATCAAAAGGAAGTCCAACTTCAGACATTCAGTTTGTCTGCAGCGAACAGTTACACGTATTACAGACACAACAAGAAGTCACTTTAACCCTTATCATCAACTTTACTTGTAATCTCCCACAGCAAACATTCATCCATCCATCCATCCATTCACCTGAGAAGTTAATGCAGCAGTCTTCATGATTATTGCCATTATGGCAGATACCTGTATAAACTCATTGGCCACTTTATTAGACACACATGTTCAAATGCTTGTTAACAGAAACAGCAACTTCTTGGTTTATTTACTTATATATACATATATATATAAGTATATATGATTTTATAGGGCTGCACGGTGGCGTGGTGGTTAGCACTGCAGCCTCACAGTAAGAAGGTCGCTAGTTTGATTCCCAGCTGGGGAGGGGGTTCGAACAATTCCAACAGTGGCCTTCCTGTGTGGAGTTTGCATGTTCTCCCCGTGTATGCGTGGGTTCTCTCCGGGTACTCCAGCTTCCTCCCACCGTCCAAAGACATGCATGTTAGGTTAATTGATCACTCTAAATTGCCTCTAGGAATGAATGGTTGTCTGTCTCTCTGTGTTGGCCCTGCGACAGACTGGCTGGGTGTACCCCGCCTCTCGCCTGATAATAGCTGGGATAGGCACCAGCAACCCCCACGACCCTGAACTGGATAAGCGGTACAGAAAATGACATGATTTCATATATACTATATATGATTTTTTAAATATATATATATATATATATATATATATATATATTAGGGGTGCAACAATACATATATTTGTATGGAACCGTGACCACCATGTATTGAATATCGAACAATACAGAATTTTTAATTGATTTTATCAACTTGTCGTCTGACCATGAGGTCTGTGTTGAAAAACTCAGTGGATCTGTGTTTGTCCAGTCCTGACTTTTGTTTGCAGGTTCTGACTTGGTTTAAGCCCCAGCCAGTGATCATGTGAGGGTGTATGTGTTCACCTCGCTCGTTGGAGCCTCCCTGGGAGCTGGGGGTGCTGGAGCTGGAGGAGCTGCCACTGCTTGTCCTCTTCAGAGGTGTGTCCATGGAAATGTCGGTCCTCCGCAGGTCAGGGTTGCTGCAGCAACACAAACACAGTAGCGTCTCATCAGTGGTGGACCATCAGGGCCAGCAAGGCCTTCTCTGCTAACCTAAACACTATCAGAAGCACTAACCCACATTTATAACCTAAACTCTAATTTTATTTTTTGCAACTGTACTAATTCATTCCCAACAATCCATACTCTTCATTTCTTCATTTTTCTCTTGGCTGCGCTGCTTTCATTACATGTATGTGGTTGCTAGATTTTTATGTCCAATCAGATTTCAGCCTCTGTGTGTTGCCATGCCAATCTAATCTGCCCAGGGCCGTCAGAATCAGCAGTGCTGGCCGATGTAACTTTAATCATTAAAATGGACTTTTTTCACCAATCAGATTTCAAAGTTGCCTCACAGGGCCAGCTAGCGGTCCCACAACAGACCGTTTCAAAGTTTACAAAATCAGCATGGAGGCAAAAGCAGCTCTAGACGCGATGTTAATAAGCGGCAGCTAGCAACTTTTGGTGGCATTTTTGTAAATGGGGAGTTTTATTTTTCAGAACTGTCTCAGAATATGTCCAGACACCCACTTTATGGACCATGACAGCTGTATGAAGGTCTTGCGGCTTTCTGACGGAGTAGTAGCCAGAAATCTAATCCAGACACCATGTGCGTCCAGCAGAGAGAACCTCAAAGCACAGAAATAGCTGGATGCCTACAACTATGTCAGAAATGCTCACGTTTAATTGTAAAATGTATCAATCTATGTTCAGATTTTTGTGCCTTGCAGTCGCAAGTTTTGCTGAGCCAGGTCAAACCAGAATGACATGTACGGTCATGGTAAACCTGAACAACATACCATTTTAACAGCAAACTGCACCTGCATTGGTTGGGTAAGTTTAAGCTAACGGAAATACTTGCAATGCAGCACCTGTTACACTCGTTCTGTTGTGTATTATGATGATTCATTGTTTTGCTTTTAGGGAAAAGCATAAAATATTTGCTGTTTTCAATTCTATTTTGCAGACGAGGGTCAAACAGCAGAAGTAACTGCAAATGCAGCATTATTGGTGATCGTCTCTGTTCAGTCTTTCCATCTTATTGCATTGAACCATAATTGTCTTCATTTTTTCTAAGCACTAGTGGTAGACTAAAGAAACTTTCATTTTACTGCCAAGAATGTTGTTCCTCCTATTCTGGCACCCAAACACACAAGACAACATTTTAAAGTCGTAATAACACCTGAGAAAGCTAATTTCTACAGGCTTCGCTGCACACTCCTCTGTTTTTGCCTCCAGCTACAGCGGCAACGTCTCTGTGACATAAGCCGTGAAAGGGTCTATAGCGTCAGCATTTTCCATCCTCTGATTGGTTAGTTAGAGCAGAACATTTACAGCCAAGTTTGGCTAGCATAACATGTATTGTGGCGATCTGCACTTATTGATGCACTTGGGTTAAGAGTTTTTACGGCCACAGTGGCAGCTGAAGGAGGAGGAGAAACGGACTTGGTCTCGGACGAACTAAAAAACATTTTCAAGGCGTACTTTTCCAGAAAAGCTTGAGATTGTGACGAGAGGCTGGCAAACTCAGAAGCCATAGAAAGGATTTACTGATGGAACTGAAACACAGAAATCACCTCTGTAAAAGTCTTCCTGTGCAAAGAAAGAAGGATGGATTTTATTTATGAATAATCAGCATTTTTGGTGAGTGTGATATATTTTCTTTAAATGTTACACGTTTTTGTTAGAAAATTAGATGAAGATTGATTCTGAACTGCTCCTGATGATGGATGTGGTGGAGTTGTGGTTATAGTGCAGAGGTTTGGTGTTGTCTTAACTGGGCTTCTAGCTTTATTCATTACTGTATTCACCCTCATACGCAAATCTCTCTCCCTCTATATAACGGCTTGTTGTTGCATATTTCTATGGCATTGATGGTTTAACACATGAAGGAGACCAGTGAAATCCCGTCAGCTGTGTTTGGATGTGTGTGAGCGTACCTGGCCCGTATGAGGTGAGCTCCGGCCCGAGGACCGAGTCCAGGACCGTTTCCAGGAGAGTTCTTTCTGACCAAAGCGGGAGAGATGGAGGTTGTCCTCTGAGGAACCTACAAAAAACACCATGGTTGGGGAGTTACGTTCTGCCAGACAGCATTCATGTGGATCAGTCTGAAAACTGCAAAAACAGTCTGAGAATTTTCATCAGGAGAATTAAATCAAAGTTAAATTGATATTTCAAAGGTCCTTTGGCCTCATTCACCAACTGTTCTTACCAACAAATTTGTTCTTAAATCCCACTTGTGAATTTTACGAAAAATGTCATTCACCAAAATCTTTGTATCTTGAATTTGTTCTTGGGTAAAAACTAATTCTACAAACATTCACGAGGACTCGTAAGAGCATCTGAGTGCCGACATGTTTGAAAAAAATCAGCGTCTGTAAAGTTTTCTCCTGTTCAGCTCATTAAAATTCAATAACAAAACCACAGTGACATTTTTGTGAGATTTTTGAATAACTTCTGATGAATTACAAAGTATTTTGTTACTCTAAGATAAATAGTAGAATTTTGCAGATCACATCCTAGTGGTCTAATTTCCCTCTGAGGAAAATTGAACTTGTTTTCATCCATTTCACCGAGAATAAAGTCACAATAGAGCAGATTGTGGGTCTTCCAAACGCGTCGGTGCAGTAGACTGCACACATGCCGGATTAGTTCTCTGAGCCGCAGCAACATCATTCCACAACCGTCCAAGTCACCTCTGACTCTTAGATCCACCTGCTGAATGTAGAATAATTAAAATTCATTACAGCTGTTTTTTTTTTTTTTTGATCTAATAATAAGTTTAATTAAGAAATTAAGCTTTTGTCGTGGCTGCCTGGTTAATAACACACGTCAGATGCCTGGAGGATTCATCAGATGCACCGCTTCTTCCGTAGGCGACCGCATCTTAAAATGTCACCACAGCAGGTGTAATTTTCTATAATAACCACAGAAGGTACAGTAGGATATGTGCTAATTCATCCTGCAGTGCACCACCTTCTCCTTTAAAAAGGACACCACCAGGATGTGCATCCTGACGGCTCAGACTGCAGCCGCTGTCCAAGTTCAGGAGGATTTAATCCGTTTGTAGCCTAAAGTTTTTACATAGTTTGAAGCTCATCATGTGACTATTTATAACCAAGTTAACACTTAAGAAATAAAGGAAGTCAGACTTCAGTCCACATCTTTATCATTATTATTTGTTTTCATCCATCCTTTTATATTTGTTATTTTTCCTGTCTGTTTCACTGCTGTCTATTTGCACACGACACGTCACATGACCTTTTATGGGCATTTGTGGGCCTTTACCTATGCAAAGTTCCTTCCTCCTAACTTAGGAGAGATTTGTATTTATCAATTAAAGAGAAAAGACCAAACAATTCCCTGGTCTACCAACACGTTCATAAATCCGATGGAGGGTTTTTGTAAGAAACTTTGTACAACTTAAGAACAATTTTATGGAGATTCGTAAGAAGATATTGGTGAATGAGGCCCTTTGAGTCTAACACTAGGGACACACTGCATGTGGAAGCATCGACACCGCCCCTGTTTCTGTCCACATCGGATCCGCACAGTCCTGCTTCTCTGCTGCACTTCTACAGCCGATAATTCCAAAAAGGGTAAGATCATAAACTCGTAAAATATTTGTGAATGCATATAAAGTAGTTTGCTGTAAATACACACCAGTTTAATGTCTTTTGTAATAGTTTTTTTTCCCCCAAGAACTGCTTGTGAAATACAGGCTCCCCCTCCCCCAGGCCAGCCCTTTTCTGTGTGTACATCTTCTGTTCTGCTTTCATACTATTTACAAGCAGAAAGCCGACATTTCTGTGTGCGAATCCTTCCACTTGCATTTTCAATAAAATTGAAGACATGACTGACATATAATTAAATCTATTATAAAGAGATCTGGTTTTAAAACTTAACTGGGTGTTTTACTTTGAAAATTGTTTTATTTTGACAGATTTGTCTTGTGTTCCTGCTTAACTTCCTGCCTGGCTTGAATAGAAGCCGAAACTATCGCTCCACGGCGCGCGCCAATTTTGACGCTGCGGCGCACCTCAACGCACCTGATGTGGTCGACACCGTCTGTTAACGAGGGCGCCGAAGTTAAACTGCTGCACTTCCGTGTCCAGTGTGTCCTTAGGGTAACGCAACTTTACTTTGAGACTTGCTAAATCTCAAAATTTGCTCAGGTCCACAGACGATGTTCTTTATTTCTATCCAATGGATCAGCGCGAGCCGTCACAACCCGGAATTCACGTGACCACGAAGCTGGTAGGGATGAAAACATGCCTTGCATTTGAATGGGATCTGCTGGGATCTGATAGTTTTTGCACCCTTTTTCAATTTTTTTCTCCGCCGGTCTGTCTTTGAAATAATGTTGAAATGTCGTCCAGTTATGTTGAAATTTTTACTGCCGAGGCAAGAATAAGGTACGAAGCAAACTAGTGTCTGTTGGACTCAGTGATGCTCATCTACTGCTTGCTGGTGCCTGGTTAGACGAACCTACATAACGGCCTGATGATCAGTTTCCAGATCTTGTGACGTATTTGGTTTCATCAGGTAAGCCCTGTGTTCGAATCATTTATTCTTCTTCTTGAATATCAATTTTCCCCCTGGGTTTTTAGGAAATGGTGGTATTTCTAATCAAGCCATAAATTACCGGTCGCTTGAAGCTCATCTGTATTTTACTGATGATGACTTTGTGAAGTGTTTATAATGCTGCAAATGCTTTTCTGCCAGTTTTTTATGGCTTTTATTCTTATGTGGGAACATTGATGGCAGTCATCTGGATGAACGTGATCTTTAACAGTCCTGAGGAGACGGGAACAGCGGGCGGCGCTGTGATTCTGTACATCCACTGATTTAATGGTGTTTTTTATCATCTGTACAAAAACAGCTACAGGGTTTAAATAGTGAGACCACAATATATGTTTTTTTTTTTTATCAGTCACAAAGTGATCCGAACATATTGTTAGATGTTTCCATGATTTCCAGTGTGAACTATCAGAATTTATGAGCTTGATAGCTGCTACCCATTTAGCACGTCATTCGGGGCTTTTTCTGTTGTTTCGGGAACTGGAAAAAAACATCTTATGTCCGTGTGGCAGTCATGTTTATGGCCGCCATACACAGCGGGACTTCTTGGTATTTCCAAAGTAGAATAAATGAAGATTGACGAGTAATAAAGCAGGCTGTCCTATGCAACGAAGCAATGTTTTCACCCCCTACCTAACCGGATGTGACAAATTTGGCGAAAATTCCCGGATGCTCGCGGTGATCCATAGTTGTGGTGTTTTTGCTGATTGAATTTCAGTGTTTTTCAGACTGAAGCTCATTAGCTTGTATGCTTCAGCCAAGGTATAAAGAACGGATATGAATATTTGATGTTGGCTCCAGCGACAGAAGAGCCTAGACGGGTAAAATCCAACCAGAGATATTTTTCTACATAGATAAAAATGATTTTATCTTCTTTGCTGGCAGACTTTGAGATTTGCATCAATGTTCACAGATAAGAGCACATCCTCTACTCTAAAAATAAACAGACAAACAAAAGCCTCAAAGTACACACACACACACACAAAAGAAAAAAAAATCAAACATGCTTCATCTCAAAGTCAGAATCTGGAAAAAGAAGCAAAGTCACACATGCACACACTCAGGCAAGAACAGTCAGGTGGCAGCATGCAGAGACCTTGGGCGGCATGTCGTCTTCCTGCCGCAGCCAGGAGCTGCGGTCCAGCTTGTCAAGGGGGGGCGCCAGGCGGGAGAGGGGCGGGGGGAGGAGGGGTGTCGGAGGTGGGGTCGGAGTTCTGCCGGGGCATGGGAGGCCGGGAGGGGGAGGGCGATGCCGAGGTAGAGGAGGACACGCCGTGGGGGTCGTACAGAGACTGGGAGCCTGACAGGCCGTGACTCTTCACCTGCACCAGGTGGGCCATCTGAACACACACACACGCACACACACACACACACACACACGAGCAGGAAACAGGCAATGCCGAGGAGGAAGAGCAGGATCAGGACTGGCATGAGATCAGGAAGCAAGTCAAGAGGAGCTGATGCAGAAGGAGTGATGAGAAGGAAAAGGAAGTGAGAGAGAGGGTCAGAAACGCACACCTGGGGGGTGCGTTCACACTCGTCACGCTGAAACCTGCCGACAAGGATGACTCGTCCTCCAACAAGTCTCAGAAGAACCACTTAACAGTTTCCACTGCTGTACAGCTGAGCCCAGCGTAACGGAGCTCACATACAACCATGTCCTTATGGTGAGAAATGGCAAAGTTTCCAAAGTTCCTCAGCCTGCACACGTCCACATGGCTCTGAGATCCTGTCACAATAACTGAATGGATCGTGGACTGAGGGCCCAAAAAGTACATTTAAATGTGGGATTAATATGTCGTGCCCGCCTCTACATGTCACAGATAAAAAGATTGGTAAGGTTCCACTGGTGTATCCTGGTTATAGCTGCTCCTGCAGCCTCCTGTCTCCTCTGGTTGCATTTAAGGAATTAAAAAATGCTTTAAAATGTTTGGCTAAGATTAATTTCTGGATTACAAGCAGGAGGACAGGGTAGAGAGAAGACAAGGACGACTCCAGCACAGTCCTCACTCCTAAGCCTTCTGTGTCCTGAGCTAATCAAATTTAAGCTTGGCTTAGAAATGGATTAAAATTTCACTTTCACCCAATCTGTTTTCTAATGTTTATTGATATAAAAAATCTAGTTGCTCAGTTTTAATTTATATCAAACCTGTGATGGCTGAAAATATTTTGCTCTGACTTTTGTCTGCTCTGCTACACTTTGACTTTTCACCCCTTTTAAAGCCACTGCACTAAAGTAAAGTGACCATATGTTCATGTATTATAAAATAGCCATGCAAAAAATTCAATATACATTGCACAACCTTTAAAAAGCTGCTTTTCGTTTGACATAATAAACACAAGACATGTTGTAAATCTAACTGTGAATTCTTAAAGGATTCCTACTGAATGTCTTCATAGTTGAGTGATTTTTGTTGTTGTCCACAGCTGAGAGTGAATATGAACTCCAAAGAATCCCAGTAGTTGTACAGTGGGTATGGAAAGTATTCAGACCCCTTTAAACTTTTCACACTTTGCTTCATTGCAGCCATTTGCTAAAATAAAAAAGTTCATTTTATTTCTCATTAATGTCACTCAGCACCCCATCTTGACAGAAAAAAACAGAAATGTGGACATTTTTGCAAATTCATTAAAAGAGAAAAAGTGAAATTTTGCTCAGTACTGAGTAGTAATACCCTTTTGAGCTCGTACAGCCATGAGTCTTCTTGGGAATGATGCAACAAGTGTTTCACATCTGGATTTGGGATCTTCTGCATTCTTCCTAACAGATCCTCTCCAGTTCTGTCAGGTTGGATGGTGAACGGTGGTGGTCAGCCATTTTCAGGTCTCTCCAGAGATGCTCAGTTGGGTTTAAGTCAGAGCTCTGGCTGGGCCGGTCCAGAATGATCACAGAGTTGTTCTTATGCCACTCCTTTGTTATTTCAGCTGTGTGCTGAGGGTCATTGTCTTGTTGGAAGGTGAACCTTCGGCCCAGTCTGAGGTCCTGAACTCTGGAAGAGGTTTTCTTCCAGGATCTCTGTACTTTGCTGCATTCATCTTTCCTTCAACTGCAACCAGTCGTCCCGTCACTGCAGCTGAAAAACACCCCCATAGCATGATGCTGCCACCACCATGTTTCACTGTTGGGATGGCATTGGGCAGGTGATGAGCAGTGCCTGGTTTTCTCCACACATATCGCTTAGAATTAACTCCAAAAAGTTCAGTCTTGGTCTCATCAGACCAGAAAATCTTATTTCTCACAGTCTGGGAGTCCTTCATGTGTTTTTTGGCAAACTGTATGCAGGCTTTCATATGTCTGCACTGAGGAGACGCTTCCATCAGGCCACTCTACCATAAAGCCCCGACTGGTGGAGGCTGCAGTGATAGTTGACTTTGTGGAACTTTCTCCATCTCCCTACTGCATCTCTGGAGCTCAGCCACAGTGATCTTTGGCTTCTTCTTTACATCTCTCACCAAGGCTCTTTTCCCACCATTGCTCAGTTTGGCTGGACGGCCGGGTCTAGGAAGAATTCTGGTCGTCCCAAACTTCTTACATTTAAGGACTACGGAGGCCACGGTGCTCTTAGGAACCTTTAATGCTGCAGAAATTTTTTTGTAACCTTGTCCAGATCTGTGCCTCACCACGATTCTGTCTCTGAGCTCATTGGGCAGTTCCTTCCACCTCTTGATTCTCATTTGCTCTGACATGCACTGTGAGCTGTAAGGTCTTATATAGACAGGTGTGTGCCTTTCCTAATCAAGTCCAATCAGTTTAATTAAACACAGCTGGACTCCAATGAAGGAGTAGAACCATCTCAAGGAGGATCAGAAGAAATGGACAGCCTGTGAGTTAAATATGAGTGTCACTGCAAAGGGTCTGAATATTTATGACCATGTGATATTTCAGTTTTTCTTTTTCAATGAATTTGCATAAATTTCTACATTTCTGTTTTTTGTCAAGATGGGGTGCTGAGTGTACATTAATGAGAAATAAATTGAACTTTTTTTATTTTAGCAAATGGTTGCAATGAAACAAAGAGTGAAAAGTTTAAAGGGGTCTGAATACTTTCGTACCCACTGTACACTACCGCTCAAAAGTTTGGAATCACTTTCTCATTAAATACAACAGGGAAGTGATCCCCTCCCCCATCTTTAAAACAAAGTCTTCATGGTTTTGCCGGAAAATAAATTAACATTAAGCAGCTGAAGTCAGAAATGAGCAATTTTATCCTCCTTTACATTAATCTTACACCTCAAAAAGCCTTATTTAAATACAAATTTAACTTTCTTTTTTTTGTTCTTTTGAAATTCACTAAATACTCATGTACTTAAAACAAATCAAAATCTATTTTATGATATCAAATATTGGAATGTAATTTTTTTTTTGTTTTTTAGTCAGGAAATCAGAGTATGTGGGTGTTACACCCTCTGTGTTGTGGCATTCTTTTCTTTCTCCATCCTCTCCTACCCAGTAAGCAAATCATGGAACAACGTTCCTTCCCTGCTCAATGAACTTGGTTATGACCTTCGAATTCCTCTTCAATTCTTCATAAACTTGTATTTTGATCAAAACACCAACTGAAAACACACTCTGAGATGAAACAAGCCTAACTGTCACACAGATGAGGCGCTCACCTGGGGTTCAACGGAGCGGTGCATGGGGGGAGTCCGGGCCTGCTGGATTCCTCCGCTGCTGAAGGACTCTGAGCGGGGCGGCAGCGACGGGTCCGAGATCCGGTTGGAGACTTTATGCTGCAACGCAGGAGAAGTCTGTCTGTTCATCTTATAATGCTCCTCCACCTGACACACACATCAGACCACAGACGCTCAGCATGCACTGAGACTATGAGTGTTTGAGTCACCAAGTCCAAACTGCTTTTTTTTTTTTTTTTTTTTTACTGTCCTTGCATCTGCAGCCGTTTTGTTTTGTGACTCCCCAGATACTGGACTTCTAAGACAGATCTGATTATTGATGGAGAGGTTTTAAATTCATGGAAGAAAATGACAGCATATTTAGTCTTCCCTGGTCCCTGATAACTCCTCATGTAACGATTAACGGCGTTTGTTTTATTTATTCTGCATCATGGACAAGGGGGAAAATTGCACAAATATAAAGGTAAAAAGATGGAGAGCAGAAATATGTAGCAAATCAAAGGGGTATAATAATAATCATGTTAAGGTCTCGAATTTATTTCTGCATTTCCATGGCCAACTTTAATCAATTAGTTAATTATGACTATGTCCTGTTCTATAAAAATACAAATAAATAGCCTTTTAGTGTATGGATGGATGGTAAAAAAAAAAAAAAAACTCAGTAATTTAACTTTGTCCTTTCCATAACCATAATATGTCTGAAAAAAATCATGTAATAAATTATTATTTTCTCCATCTACTATTATTGTTTTAGTCATTGTTCATGCTGCACATATTAACACTATATCTATGATGTGTGGAATAAAATACACTTTTTTAATCGTAAAATTTTAATACTATATTCAATTTGCAACATTGTGCTTTTAACATTAAAAACACGAGCTGTATGGGAATTCTTTCTCTCCCCTTTTTTTTTTTTTTTTGTTGTTCTTATTTTGTGTTTTGTCAAATTAAAAAAAAAAAAAAAAAATTAATTTTATACTTCGACAGCTCTACTTATTAAAATCTATAAATGTTGATTTTTTTCTTAGATGACTCTACCAGTAAAGAAAAGCTAAAGCTAAAACTGATTTGTTGTGTTTTACTGTATTTATACACCGTATATTTCTATTTACATCAATTTTTTATCGTGGCCTTTCGCTCGTAAGTGAAGACATTTACTGTGTAAAATTAGTAATTTCATTATTTCTCTATCAGAAAAAAAGTTGCTATTGATGATTTGTGGATCGAGTCTGAATCAAACAGGTCATTATTTGAAAGGAGGGATTTTCTTTATAACTGATTATTAAATAAAAATGTTTTTAAAAATACCTGAATGGACAATTCTTAATATGAAACTGAAAGGCTCATTTGATTGAAAATCTGTAATTAAAGGAGCAGTTTGATGATCTAAACATGACAAATAAGCTGCATTCACTGTTATAAACAGCATTTCTGAACTTTTATCAAGTAATGTACGTTATATCGGAATGAAAATACTCTTCAAACTCTCAGACCACTGTTAACATCATCATACTGTGACTTACAGATGTCGATGGAAGAACATCACAACCTAATTTTGTTAACACTGTACCTAAACTTAATGTAAATTATTTTGTGTTGCATTTCATGTATGAAAAGTGCTATATGAATAAATTTTGATTTGATACTTAATGATAACAAAAGCTCTTTAGCCCTTAATTCAATCATCATAAATAAATAAATCATTTGCGCTTTTTTATGTTACAGTTTAAACTCAAATGTTTTTTAAACTTTTTTATATCATTTCCTGGTTTATATAACCTTTATAGACAATTGCATGTAAACATCAGGACATTATGTAAAAGTCTTGAGGTATTGATAGTACAGCTACTCCTAAACTAATTTAAATTTATGATTATGAGGCGTACACCCAACAAACAAACCACAGAAAATTTCCTGGAACAATCCTTGAATGTTTGCTTCATTTGTCATATGTTTCACCATGTTAGAGTTCAGCTGCATGTTTTAGTTCCCCTTACTTTTGAAGAATATTTGCAACAGTAGTCTAATCTGTGAAACCTGATAGTAAAATTACATTTGGTGTTCTTTACATATATTTTGCAGAGCTTGTCCAACTCGTAAACTTGTCAGCTTTGCGTTCCCTAAAAGTTAAGGGAACATAACCCTGCATGACGTCCTCCATAAAAGTGACCCTGGCTCAGTCTTACTTAGGGAAACCACATGATATAACTGAACATATAACATAACATTTTAGCTCTAACAGTATTATTACTGATGATTTTTAATGGCTTCTGCAGCCACTAATGACGTTTACTTTGACTCCAATGCTTTCTTCAAAGGCTAACTCTTCCTAAATGGTGCTTATCTGTTTTTTAGAGCAGAACAGTGTGAATGTGTGTTTGATGGAAATATTTCTTCCCTCGAATCTTCTGGGGACATCTCTGGAGGCTGAGATGAGGGTAGACCTCTCTGTACAGACTGTGTTTCCATGTGTGGCGTCCACAGGGAGAGGGACTGATATAGCAACAGCTGCCCTACATCTGTCTACCAGCTGCCACCAGGGGGCAGGCCTCGAGATCTGCCCTAAATGTGTGTGAATCTGTGTGTGTGAGGGGGTGTTCACATGAAAGTGCATGCTTTAAAGCATTGATTTAATGAGCCTTGAGTTCAAATATGGAGCACAGGCCTGCATTTTCTTTGATAAAATGGACTGGTGCTGAACTGACTGGAAACATGGAGCATTAAAAGGTAACACTCATTCCTCAGTGAGAACTAAGCATGTAACAGCCAGTAAATCATAAATTACACACAAAAAGAAAGACGTTAACACCCTGGGATTAAGGATGTTGAGAGTGAAGCCTGAAAGAGGAAGGTTTTTGTTAGATTAAGTTAGTACCTGTTAGAGAGCCAATCACGCCACCACATGCAATAAAATAGCAGCTATAAAATTAATTTAATGTGTCCCTGAAAAATTAATATAGAGATTAACAGTCAAAATAGTGAAAAAAAAGACCTTTTACATCCAGAAAGTGTCAGGAACCTACAAAACTGGTAACATGAAGGTTAGAAGCTGTGAGAAAGAAGAAAGCTGGTGCAATTTCAGAAGACAAATGACCTGAAATCAAGCACTCGCGCTAAATACAGCACTGCGCAAAAGTCCTAGTCCAGCCCTCATTTTACTCTATTTTGCTTCTAAGCAGCAAGACTTTATTGTAATCTTTTAAAGTGGTTTTGAACAAAAGTTCTTCAGTCCTTTGAAGGTCTTTGAAAGTTTCTTTTCTTTTCTGGACATTGGCTTTTTTTTTTTCTTCTAATTTCTTTGGTTGCATTCACAAAAATGCCAATAGATAACACAGCCTGACTAAAATAGTATTTTCACAGAAACAAGGTGATTCCTACAATACCTGAAAACATAGCATGTCTCAACACTTTGGCCCTCATTTATCAAACGATCGTACGACAAAAATCTGTGCGTAGCCTACGACCATTTCCACGCAAGACTCAGCATTTATCAGTTTGGACGTGATCACGACAGCTCTGAGTCGGTGTACATAAGTTTGAGTCAGTGAGGGTTTGCAGCGCAGCACAACAGAACATGAAAATATTTATTAATTTATTAATATAATATTATATATATTATATAATATTAATATAATATAATATAATAAAACATTTATTAATATTAACCGTAAACCGTCATTTAATCATAAGTATTAACATATCCAGCACTAAGAATGAACCCATTTGCAAAGAAAAAGAAAAAGGGAAAAAAGGGAATGTAGAAAGTATTCCCAAAATTACAAAAATAGCTGTAACTGAATTTTATTCCTCCATTTATCTCAACAAATTATTCAAATCATTAACATATAGTTCTAGGAGACAAGTGCTTTGCACTCTTCGTGCATCTCCTAACCCTGCTGGTAAAACTGCCACATAGGAGCGCAGGTAGGCATCAGTACGCACATGCGCAGGTGCCCAGGTGGAGCGCTGCTTCGGGCTGCAGGAGGGCAGGTGGGTGTCGGACCAGCGGGATGAAACGCTGCTTTAGACTCGGTGAAAATCTACAACACACTCCTGTCCTGTGCAGTGCTGCGCATCGCTCGGACAGCTGATGGCGAGCTTTGAGGAGTCACAGGAGCAGATGCACTCATTTCTACATGATGAATTCTGGGATAGGCGTGGCCACTAAGGATACTTAGAGCCCTATGAAATCTGTTTTATTTTTTCTAAAATTCCATTTTAATTTTTCCCATTTTCTGTTTTTCCGTTTTTAATTTTTGAGAATTCCGTTTTTATCAATTTTACACAAATTTAACACCAATACAGTGTATAAAACAATTAAATTTAGCCAATTAATGCCGTTATAATTACTGACTTGAATGCTTTCACGCTTTTAAACATATTTAAGGCAAAAACATGGCACAAGTTTAAACAAAGAAAAAAAGAAAATGCCAATGGTAAGTAATACATAATTCAGAACAGTACTAGTTTATAGATGGTGGTCCACACCATAGACCATAAGAAACACATGTCCGGGTTAGATCACCAGACACACGGGCTAATAATCATGGGGAAACGTCTCTGTCCTGTATTCTGCTGCTTTGAAACTGCGTCCATCCAGAGCAGAGCGGATGGAAAGAAGTCAGTCGATAGAAAGCAAAATCGATCCGGCCAATTTTTAAAATAAAACACTTTGTGCAGAATCTGGATCACGTTTTACTCTGAAACATCAGCGTTACGTCCGAACCTGCGGCACCAAGCCGTCAGCTGACAGAATCTCACTTTACACTACGTGACGCCTGGATAACAAGACGTTCATGGGCTGTAGTTTAATTCACCAGTAGATGCACAACAACCAAGAAAGGTGATCAAACAAAGAGCAAACGCGTGGTACGCAGGTCGGTACATGGAAAACTGGAAGGGACTGTGGCCCTCAAAGACCAGGGTTCCACACCACTGCCATAGATCCTCCCCCACTGCTATCTGAGCAGAGAGCAGATCATAAAGGCAGAAAACATTCAAAGACAAGATTCAAGTCCTTCAAGAAGTCTGGAAAACTATTCCTGAAGACTGCTCAATGAAATGACAGGTTGTCTAAGAATGCGTTGAAGAATGAATGTGAACATAAAAAGTATTGATTTTCAAGCTTGTTTGAATAGTGCAAACCTTGCTTCGCCTCATAATCTGTGTAAACATTCATGTCTGAATACCTGAAAAAATAAGGGTCGGCTTAAGATATTTTACATCCCTGCAAGAGATGTCAAATAATTCATCCTCATTTCCTCATCTAGTTTTATCAACAGCTTTTAAATACAGATTCATCACATAATACTAAAACAAAATTCAAGTTAGCATGCCTTGTGGAGTGTTTGTCAATGTTCTAGCCAAGAATGCGGTTTAAACGTAGCATTTGACCTCCCGTGTGAACTGCTTCCTTACAGACAAACGTGGTTTTAGTGGTGGGGAGTATGTTGATTTCATCATAGAAGTTGGAGGTGATTCAGAATCTGTGTTGCAGGAATTAGTTTAATTTTCGGAAAACACCGACATAACCAGTCAGAGAGAAAATGAGTCATTAAACCCCAAGAGAAGTGTTGAAATCAAGAAGTGGAAAATGGAAGAAGATGAGGTCACATCATCACTTGTGTTACGGCCAGTTAAAGGACGTGAGTTCACCTGGTTAGAGAGCTAAAGCTGTTAATAGAGATTAAAGGGGAAATGACTCCAGCTTCCAGGGTTAATTAGGCAGCCTGGATGGCCTGCAGGACGAGAAAGCGCTTGTTCATCTTCCGACTGACCCGACGGCCTGGGCTGCGGCCCCTGGAGTCAGGATGCCTGATGGGGCTCCTGCCCGGACTCTGCCGCCGCATCACTGGCTCAGAGTAGTTCGGTTCGGGTACGCAGGTGATCCGGATTCGAGGCACATGAAGGTGATCTCTGGAGGGGCTGACGTGGGCAGGATATGAAGGGGGGCGGCGAGGCTTGTATCCGGGGAGCAAGAGCAGGTTGTCAAGGTTGACATCTCGTACCTCCTTGAAGGAGTGGTATTTCTTTGGAGGGATGCGAGGAGAGTTACTCTGAGCTCGCCGCATCACCTGAAGAGCAGGGTGAGTGTTTACAACACAGCAGGTAAAAGATGACAAGGCACACTTGCAGAGGCCCCCAGATGCGCTGAAAGCATTTCCAAATGTTTAACTATCAAAAAACAAAGAATTCGCTTCAATCTGTTAAAGGAAAATTAAGCTGAATGATGAAGCTCATCAAAGCATCTGTGAAGTTAAATGAATGTTTATATCAGCTTCCTGTAAATAAATTAGAACAGAGAATAAAAATTCACTTTTTTTGTACAATTTCATGACAAATTGATTTAAAATTAAACTAAGCCTTTTAATGGAGCTTCAGAGACCCCCAACCAGCTCAGACAAAGCACCATTCCTTCCCCCATCTCACAATCTGCCAGGTTAGTTAAAGGTCATAGCTACAACTTTTTCATCAAAACAAATCATTTTTCAAAGCTAATACATCACAGAACGTCGAGAGGGGTCCAGAATAAAAGGATTGGTATTACTGGGTTTTTATAGCATAAAAACAATTGTTTCATCAGCTTTGACTGGTCCAAAATATATAAATATTTACATCTGATTATCATGCAATGTCTACACTGAAGGTTTCTGCGGCATTAGCAATAGCTCAGGAGTTGCTAGCTCGATTGCTTTGTGGAGAAAAAACACAGTCCTAGCCTGACATTTTTCAAATTCATGCGGACAAAAAAGCGAAGCAGGATGAGGATGAAGGTAGCAAAGGGCTCAAAAGCCCCGTGGAGGTTGCTACTTTCCTCCTGGATAGGTAAGTTAACCATTTGCTAATGCTAATTGATTAAGAAATGAGAATCGCGAATGACGCGACTGGCACTGCGGGTAACTGCAGCTACCAGCCAAGCCGGCACGGGAGCGTGCACAAACAGATGCTATAACGTTGTTTAGTACGCTGACAGTCTTTTTCTTCGTAGTTCCACTTTTTAGTGTTTTTCAGTTGATTTGGATCGTTTGCTAACGGCAGAAGAATCCATAACTATCCCTTACAGTGTTTGAATTTACCACGACCGTCTCCTTCCTGTATCAAAACTGTTGTGGATGCGGATGCAGCGTCAGTTGACGTCACATCCGCAGGACTGAGCGGGAAATTCGGCCACCGCATCGCAGCGCATTATGCAGCACACAGCCTGTTCAAGGCAACGGAGAGAGACGTGGGTGTTGTCGTTCTTTTTTATTTTTAACGCTTCATCCACCATTAGCATTAAAAAACTGGACATGCATGTTTATTCTTTCACAATTCCTGCCTCTAGTCCCTTTAACGGTTAGCTGGTTCTGTAACATTGGTAATGCTAATTGAGCAAGCGAGTGTGAGCGTGGCACCTGCAGGTGGGGAGGAATTAAACTTGTAGCTATCACCTTTAATAAAATAGCTTTGAATCAAACCTCTGATCTTTCTTCCTTATAAAATAAAACAACTGAATGAAACATCCTCTAAGAACGCTGATTGGATAAAGGTTGTGCTTCTACAGGAGAATCTGTTAATAACCACAGTCTGGTTTAAAGATGGATGACATCACAGCTCCTATGAAATGATCCAGAAAGACTGAAAGATGAACATGCTGGCTTGACTTTAGTGCAGGAGGAGGAAGCAGTCATATGTTCCACATCGTTTTATGCAGTTTAAGCAAACAGAAAGCAGACATATTATGCAAATTTAAAGCAAACAGAAGAGTTTGACTCCAAAGTTCTCCTTATTGATTCATACTTTCAGTTCTGCAGCATGGGATTCATCTGTCTACCATGTGATGACTCAATTTAAAAGCACAGCTGCATAGCACAGCGGTTCCCCAATATGTCGCTGTATAAAGTTATCAAAAGGCGCTATTCTGGAATAAAACTCTTCATTTGCTAATATCCTCACAGCTTTTACACTTTACAGGAAAATGGTAATTTCAAGCTTCATGGCAGATACTCCTCCAGCTGCAGCTCCATGATACCTGAAGGAAAAAAAAACTCCACAGACACAACTTCCACCAAACCTCATCTGGATTTAGGTCCAGCTTATCAGGACATCTTTATGCTCGTATGGATTAAAACATTAGTGTTTATATGTGTATTCTTTGATCATTTCCTTCTCCAAATCTACTTTTGTGTATTTCTTCCTTTTATCCTTTTTGTGAAGTTCACATGAGTGTGCATTTATGTGGAAATTAACAGTTCTGGCTTACATGCTTTTACTGAAGAGGATGAGGAACTAAAAAAAAATAAAGTTCCTTGTCCTAAAACAGTGAAGTCACAGGGGTTAAGCTCAACATCCTCATAAAAACGAAGTTCTTTATTTAAAAAAAAAAATAAAAAAACATTTAAAAGCAGCTTTCAGCAGTCTTAATTATCTTCTAAAAAGTGAGAAAAACATAAAACAAGTGGATTTAATTTGTTTTTTCAAAAACAGCAGTTTGCTCAACCATGTGTTGTTTTTTTTAAAAGGGCTATTCTATATAAATACAACTGGTATGATATGGTAAAAGATCAATATTCACATTTTTTGTATGATATGGTAAAAGATCAATATTCACATTTTTTGAATGATATGGTAAAAGATCAATATTCACGTTTTTTGTATGATATGGTAAAAGATCAATATTCACATTTTTTTGTAATCATGTTTCATTTGTACTTTTAGGATTATGTCATGGCAAAAAATATCAATTCAGTCATTTCAATTTACAAAGAGTTAAATCTTAAAACAAAACATATAGATATCTTTAGTAAGGGTGTGAGAAAATATCGATACACAGAAATATTGCGATATTTTGTGTGCAATATTGTATCAATATTAAAGAGCACTATATCAACATTTTTAATAACGAAATCTCACGAGATCTCGTTGTCCCTTTACGAAATCTCGCAAGATTTTGTCAGTGCTGCTGCTACAGACTGACTTGCTTTGAAGCTGCTTGTTTTATGTCTGGTTTTAAGTTGCTGGTTAAGTTACTAAGTTGTCAGATACATATTTAGCTACATGTTGGCTAATACCTGCTAGTATCTGATATGTAGCAGCATTGCTGATGTTTAATGTGCCTTTGAAACCTTATTGCTTTGATGAGATGAAGTGTAGCTCAACGTTACGTGTAAGTGAATGATTCTTGGGTGTGCACACCCCTTACCTTATTGAAATAGTAATTTAATTGATTTCACTACTTTTTTTGTAGAAAATAAAACAAATCCTTGGACTTGTATTGACCTGTGAATTGTGTATAAAGATAGGCACCCTACATCGGCACAGACACATTGCTTCTAACATCTCTAAGAAACAGATTTTTGTGATTCTCAGCCCGTGAAAGCTACCTCTTTGGCCCATGCGGGTTTGTCGTTGCTGCCGGGTGCCTGGTCTTTGTAGTGGTACAGCTGCTTCTTGTCTTGCAGCGGCCGTGGAGGCTCCTGCTGCTGCTGCTGCAGCGACACCAGGTACGCTCGCTCCTGCTGCAGCTGCCTCTGCAGCCGCTCGGCCTGCCGCTGCTCCTCAATCTGCTTCCTCTTGTACTCCTGCAGAATACAAAGATAACAGGGAGACCAAAGGTTAAACTGGAAGAGATGAAGGGAACACACACTCCAGACACTAACACTTGTTTTCTATTAACCTTTGTGTGAGCCCTACAGCAAAACTTCACTACTGGGCATGTTTTCAGACCCCACAACCTACAGCAACCTTTCCAATAGTCTATTACAGTCTTTATATTGACATGTTTACCAGACTTTGTTATATTTACACACACATATTTGCCTATAAAATGTTAAGAATAGTAGCAACAGATTAAAATGCTTATTTTTCCTCAAATTTAGCATAGACATTGGGCATAAATGAAAGCGAAACTGTAATTCTTCATGACAAATAGCATCTTTCTGTGCTTTGAAAAACACAATAAACCTGTAAATCTTGAGGACATAGTGACTAACTTTAGAAAGGAAAGTATGTCAGAGTTTAAATAAAAGGGAGAGCAAAGAAGACAAACCAACCCAAGCATAAAAGTTTAGAAGAGTGCAAGGTTTCTTAAAGTTAGTTATAAAACTTATTGCTGTGTATGTTGCAAAGGTGCATTTGTATAAACAGCATCACCATAAACAAGCACAGAAGTAAAAGTGGTGGGAAAAGGTCCTTTTCTGGCCTCAAAAGGGAGACCAGACGTAGAACTAAAGACAGTGTTCATTTTTAAACTAGTTATTGAGCTGCAAGTGACAGAGAACCACGTTCAACTGGATTCCTACTGTAGTTTAGTTGTTTAGGGATACAAACTCAATTTCATGGCTCTGAGAAATGATCGGCGGAGGAGTCACCTTGAGCGGACTTCTTGAATTTTTTGTTTTGTTGGCAAAATTTGTTAAAGCTTATTGTAGCTGTGAGGAACCGTAATTATATGTAGACACTGTGTCATCAGCCTAAAATGACGTTTCAGTCAAGTTTTTTTGATAGAAAATGAAGATAAGTGGCTTGAGAAACCTCCCTCTGAGGAAGACCTGGTTACACTGAGCTAGCTAGAAGTTTAATCTTCTACCTCTATGCTCTGAGATCTGCCTGATTAAAAATTTTCCAACTGTCCCACGGTCTGTCACATGAGGTGATGTATAAATATATTCCAGCTCAGTGGAATATTTAGGAGTGAGGGAAATTTCACAACTAGATTTGTTGTACAGGTGGCATCCTATCACAGTTCCACGCTGGAATTCACCCATTCTTTCACAGATGTTTATAAAATCAGTCTGCATGCCTAGCTGCTTCATTTTATACACCTGTGGCCATGGAAGTGTTTGGAACACCTGATTCCCATAATTTGGATGAGTGAGTAAATACTTTTGGCAGTATAGTGTACGTATGTTAAAGCTTGCATCAGCCTCCCTGTGTGTTGGATAAAATTGGACCGCTAAGATGTAACTAACGAAGGGTGACGTCTTCATCACCCACCATGAAGCTGATTTAGGAGACATTTCGAGGCCGGCACTCCACCGTGTTGATCGACTTCATATTTGAAAAAAATTTCAGGAGAGAAAAAAAAGATCTAGGTGATGTATGAGTCTGATTTGGCTTGGTATTGATCGAGTATTGATCGCCATCACCTTCATGTCACAGTTTCTGTGGGAAAACATGCTCAACACATCCATGCTGCTTCCAATATCATCAGCTGATGCTGTCATGGAAACAGGAGACCCCTGGAGACTTAAACTTCATTCTTTCTACATGGGCAAAGTAATTTCTAATATAGTGTTAAAATTACAATAACTTTGTTTCGTTGATCTGAATCTGTTTTAAATTAAAATGAGTGTTGATGAAATTACGGTTTATGCATCGATCTGAGTGCATGATGGGAGAACACCGCCATGTGTTCCTTTAGTCACGTGATCAGTACTCAGTTAACAATATGATTCATGGTAATGATTTGAACTTTGAACCCTATACTCATTATGAGGACAATACTATAAAATCAGAGGAACAAGGGAGAAAGAGGTAGTTGTATTAGTATAAAAGTAGTAGTTCCAGGATGACAACAGAATAACAGAAAACAAGGAGCAGAGGACGAACAACTGATCAGTTATCCAAAAACCAGCCGCATTTCCTCCCTTTAACTCTACCTCTCATTTCCCAAAAGGTAGGGTGCCATTTTTTTTTTTAATCAAGGAATGTTGGCATCGAGCCCCTAGCTGGGGGCCATTTGGATGACAAGTTGTCTCATACTCCTTGATCCCACCAAGAGAAGCCAGTTCTTACCTCAACAATACACTGGGGCAGAGGCAGGGTGAGGAACTGGGAGTCATCCCAGCCTGAGAAAAAGTTAAATGAATCTCTTTCATCATTGGTTTGATTGAAATGGATCCTGTTGCTGAGCAGGAAAATCTAACTAAGACTCATTAATGATCCCTCACTTAATAATTATTAACTCCAGAGGGTTGGGTAGCATAACACTCGATCACTTCAAAGTTTAGTTATGTTACATGTGCTATATTACTTCTTTTGTTTGTTTGTTTACTTTTTTTTTTTTTTTTTTTTTTTTACTAAATAAAAGCACACACTGCAATTTCTTGGGTAGTAAGCTGTCTACTGATGTTCACTGAAGCCTCATCAAAAATGGTCTCCATGGAAGAATGAATATCAAGAGGCCATTATTCAGTAGGGGAAACTGGGAGAAAAAGGCTTAAGTTTGCCAAATGACACAAGAACTGGACTGAAAATCATGGGAACAGGTCTGAAGGGAGCGTTGGATCCTCCCCAGAACCTGAACTTCAACATTATTGAAGCAATATGGGAGCAGAAAGCAGCTTTTTAATGACACAAAGTCACAGCTGGGGGTGAAACCTGACCTGAACTGCAATTCACAGATAAAGTTACTGATAAAACTGGGATGTTTGAGCTTGGAATTTTCTGGAGTTTTCATAATATTCTCATCTACTCAACAATTTGTGGTGATAACTTTACTATCACAAATTAAAAACTGCCCTTATATGAACATTTTTTCATTTATTCAATTTTATCTAACCTTTATTTATACAAATAACTCCCATTGAGACACGCAGTCTTTTACAAACATGTCTTTAGACCATAAAGCAAATCAGTGAGTTGTTACGGGTTTGTGGCACAAAACAGCTGCATCAAAGGCAGTTAGTTCTTCTATTCTGTAAAGTAATAATTTAATATGAGATACTGTACATTAATTAAAGAAATCTGACCATTTTTCGATAAAAAGAGAAACATCTAAACAGCTGCTGATTTAATAATATAAAATCATGCAGTAACTTCAGCGAGGTTTATGAAATTAATCATCAAAGTGGTGCAAAAAAAAAAGAGAGAGAACAAACAGGATTATTTTGGCCTGCTGTTGCTCTGGGATATATTTTCAGGATCAGCGGTCGTGTGTGTTTGCGTGTTGTGTTACCAGCAATAAAGCCTGCTCCTGCAGGAGCTGCTGCTGCAGGATCTCCAGCTGCCTCTGCTCCTCCTCCAGCTGTCTACGGATATACTCCTAACCAATCAGCCCCCGGCCCAGCATCAGATGCAGCCAATCAGAGGGCAACCAGGTGGGACAGAAGCAAATCGGAGCCCAGGCAACCAATGACATCAGCAGAGCAGGAAATACAGAAGAAGAGGAAAGAGGAGGAGGACAGACAAAAAGTAGGAGGTGTGAGATTTGGGATTTAGTCAGAAACAGGAGAGGAGAAATAACATGAAAGGAGCAGCAGGGGGCCGTCATTAGTAGAAAGAAAGACATGCTTCTTAAGATGGAGATGTTAAATCAGCTGTGCAAGAGGAGGACATTTATATCTGAGAGGGAGCGTGATGAGGAAGCGTTTCACCGCAGGGAAAGTTCACATTAAACTTTTTCAAAGCCTCTTGTCTCCTCTGTTTTCCTGTAGTGTGTTGTTACTGCATACGAGATTCTACAATCCAAATTTCATTTTTACAAGCGCAGCATTATCAAAGAACACCAAACATTTTAAATTTACTTTAAAATTTGACCTGAAAAAGGCTTAAAAAGACTTACAGTTCTGGTAAAAACTGACAAACAAGTCACAGTTTGATTTTCTTAGCAGTCTTTGTAATTTTGATAATAAAAGAAAGTTTTTAAATATTCTCTGAGGAGCTATTGTCATGTTGATATGGAAAATTTTCTGGTAGAATCTTGAAGGTTTGACACAAAACAAAAAAATCAAGACCAGCTGTGCAGCTGTTCCTGATTGTTTTACAGAATGAATATCTAGTAGTATAAAAGGTGACATTTGCTAATATTTTGCCATGAACTCACAAAAATGTACCATTATTTGCACATTGTCACATGTCTTCTGCTGTTTCAGTGGGGGATCCAGGATTTTTCTGATTCAGGGGCCATACAGGGGCCACATCTAAAGGAAAGACTGAGTCTCTAACATGCATACACAATTCTTTTTTTAAAGAAGGGTGCATATATATTTTACCAGTCAGAGTGTAACACATTAATCTTTACTCAACCATTTGTGTTGGTAATTGCAACTTCCGAGTTCAAACAGATCCAGTCTGAAACAGTGCATTTATTTTTTTCAGATATACCAAATAAATACTTATTCATATTAGGGATGCACAATGTAATCGTCCCCCTATCGGTATCGGCCTATATCGGCCTTACAACTGAGTATTGGATATCGGCCACCCCACCGATATTTAACCGATCAGCCCGCTGTTTCTAAAGTAAAAAAAAAAAAAAAAAAAGAAAAACTACTAAAACTTCTTTTTACAGACTTTAAAACTTCTAAAGACTAAGGGTGGGAAAAGATATTGATACACTGAAATATCGCAATATTTTCATGTGCTGATATATTGACATTCAAAAATGCGGTATCGATCTATTTTACTAATGAAATCTCGCGATATTTCATCATTCTGTTATGAAATCTCACCAGAATTCACAAAATCTCACGAGATTTTCTAAGTAAAATGGATCAATACCACGTTTTTAAGTATCGATTTGATATTGGCATATGAAAATATCGCAGTATTTCAGTGTATCGATATTTTTCAGAGCGTCGGCAACGGATGACAAAACTGCTATTTGCAATGACTGCAAATTTTTTTCAGCTTCAATATCAGTATCGATATCGGTTGTCGGCCACATGAGTTTTAAAATATCGGCATATCGGATATTGGCTAAAATTCCAATATCATGCACCCCTTATTCATATAGGCACTACTGTACACATCATCGTCAATATCCAAGCATGAATTGTATCGTAGGATGTAAACACAGGTCATATTTCACAGTAGATTTGAGAAATCTGCAAATTTTACTGATCTGTTAAGGGTTTAGACCAGGGGGAGCAAGACAGGTTCTCAAAGGCCACAATCCTGCAACTTTTAGATGCATCCAGTCTCCAACACACCTGAATCAAATAAATGGCTTGTTACCAGGCCTCTGAATGACGTGCATGAGGGAATTCAGGTGTGTTGGAGGAGGAATGCCTCTAAAAGTTGCAGGAATGTGGCTCTTGAGAACTGGACTTGACTACTCCTGATTTAGTCCCTTAACAGAGACACTTCAGGGCCAATGAGATTTCAACAGGTCCCATCTGGCTCTACACCTGGATATATGCCCACGTGCTGCTACAAGAGGTTAAAGAAATGAGCGTACGTTATCTGATCTTAAAAGAATAGGACAATGATTCAGATTGAGACTAATATGTGCTGGTTTTAATCTTTATTTTTATCTGATAACCATAATTTTTTCCCCCCGAAATAGGACATTATGCAGATTATATAATTCAGCCCACGTTTAAACACTTTATAATATGTAGTCTGACCGGCTAAGCAAAGTTTGTGATTTGTCCCAGGAAGTGACTTATTGCTCAGTGTGATCTGCATAACTGATAAATCCAGCAGAACAGAGTGCAAACATGAGACAAACATCCTTTCTGAATGTAAAAAAACATCTGGGTTTTAACAGAAGAACTTCAACATTGGATTTAGTGAAATATAATTAATTTATTTATTTAGTTACAGTATTTAAAAAGGCAGCAGTTCAGAAGTTTGGAATTTAAACACTAAGCTACATGTGGATTTGCATATTTTGAGAAAATATGAGAACCTGCATTAAATTTGCTACGAAGCATTCTGAACAACTTATAATCATTCATTTTTTATGGAGGTACAGATATTTTTAATAAGTAGAGTCTTCATGAGCTGAAAAAATACTATTTCTAAATCATTTACTCCCACTTGCTGTTAGAGAATTAGTTTTATCTCTTTTTTTCCCTGTCATACTCATCACATGGTGATTATGTTGATAAATTCTTGACTATGACTCATTATGACAACAGACTCTTTATCAAAATGCTCATTTACAGACGTACACTTACAGGAAGTAATACTTGACACAACAAGAAGTCACTTTAACTGTTATCACAAAGTCTACATGTTATCTCCCAGAGCAAACATATTTTGTTAGAATGAATGTTTTCTGTTTCTTATGATAACACTAAGCAAGAACGTCAATGCCACTTTTATTTTAGTTAGTTATGTTTCTTATCACTGAGTGTTTGGTGTTGGTGTTTGTTAGCTTCAGCCGCTGCAACAACAGGAAATGTTTGTGATTTACTGAGAGAATGATGTGCTGTTGTGGTAAAAATGTTTTCTGTGAAGCCAGTTGGCATCTTGTGATTACCAAAACAGATGTGGTAACAACACTGAGAAGTTAATGTAGCAATCTTCATGATGACTGTCATTATAGCAGATATACTGTATATTAACAAAGCCAAAGCATAATTGCAAAGTGATTACATATTTCAAAATGTGGACATTTTGGAATGTTAGAACAATTTTCTAAAGTCTGGACGTATTTAATGTTTTATAAGAAGCATTTCAACATGCTGCTACCAGTAAAATGTTAGATAACATCTTTTTTGGAGTTTGGAATTTGCCCTTCCCGTTAAACCAAAAATAAAGATTGTTCAATATACAGTTGTGTGAAAAAGTGTTTGCCCCTTCCTGATTTCTTATTTTTTTTGCATGTTTGTCACACTTATATGTTTCAGATCATCAAAGAAATCGAAATATTTGACAAAGATAACACAACTAAACACAAAATGCAGTTTTTAAATGAAGACTTTTGTTAGTAAGGAGGAAAAAATCCAAACCTCCATGGCCCTGTGTAAAAAAGTGATTGGCCCCTAAACCTAATAACTGGTTGGGCCACCCTTAGTAGCAACAACTGTATATCAAGCGTTTGAAATAATGCTGCGTTCCATTTGAACTCGGAAGTCGGAAATTCCCAGTTCCAAGTAGGAATTTTCAACTGGAACGCCCCCTGAAGTTGGATTTCCCGATCGGAAAGTCGGAGAACTCTCACAGCTCCGAGTTCAGATTTAAAGATGGCTGCGCCAGATGTTAGCAGTTTTAGGAGCTCCTGTAATGTTACATTGATTTACACTTCTTACTTATATTTTGTTGCATAAATCAGTCGTACACGTAGTATCGGTTTATATAGATGTAGGGGGAAGCTGCTGTCGTGTAATTCACATTTTTCATGTGGAATATGTGAACTACAACGCCAGCTGTGCCAACAACGGCTAATAGCAATAGCCTTAGCAAACACGTTGTTTTGCTAGGCTGCTAACTGGTTTTCCGACCAGTGAGCTGGAACGCAATTTGGTCGGGTGTGACGTCACCCCCCAGTTCCCACTTCCCAGTTCCGAGGAAAATGGAATGCAGCATAACTGGCAATGAGTCTTCTACAGCGCTGTGGAGGATTTTTGTTCCACTCATCTTTGCAGAATTGTTGTAATTCAGCCACATTGGAGGCTTTTCCAGCATGAACCGCCTTTTCAAGGTCATGCCACAGCATCTCAATCAGATTCAGGTCAGGACTTTGACTAGGCCACTCAAAGTCTTCATTTTGTTTTTCTTAAGCCATTCAGAGGTGGACTTGCTGGTTTGTTTTGGATCATTGACCTGCTGCAGAACCCAAGTGTGCTTCAGCTTGAGGTCACCAACAGATGGCCGGACATTCTCCTTCAGGATTTTTTGGTAGTAAGCAGAATTCATGGTTCCATTTATCACAGCAAGTCTTCCAGGTCCTGAAGCAGCAAAACAGCCCCAGACCATCACACTACCACCACCATATTTTACTGTTGGTATGATGTTCCTTTTCTGAAATGTAGTATTACTTTTACGCCAGAAGGAATGGGACCTACACCTTCCAAAAAGTTCAGCTTTTGTCTCGTCAGTCCACAGAGTATTTTCCCAAAAGTCTTGGGGATCATCAAGATGCTTTCTGGCTAAACTGAGACGAGCTTTTATGTTCTTTTTGCTCAGCAGTGGTTTTGGTCTTGGAACTCTGCCATGCAGGCCATTTTTGCCCCCCAGTCTCTTTCTGATGGTGGAGTCATGAACACTGACCTTAATTGAGGCAAGTGAGGCCTGCAGTTCTTGGATGTTGTTCTGGGGTCTTTTTTGTGACCTCTTGGATGAGTCGTCGCTGTGCTCTTGGGGTAATTTTGGTTGGTCGGCCACTCCTGGGAAGGTTCACCACTGTTCCATGTTTTCACCATTTGTGGATAATGGCTCTCACTGTGGTTCCCTGGAGTCCCAAAGCTTTAGAAATGGCTTTGGAACCATTTCCAGACTGATAGATCTCATTCACTTTGTTTCTAATAAATTTCCTGAATTTCTTTGGATCGCAGCATGATGTCTAGATTTTGAGGATCTTTTGGTCTACTTAACTTTGTCAGGCAGGTCCTATTTAAGTGATTTCTTGATTGAGAACAGGTGTGGCAGTAATCAGGCCTGGGTGTGGCTAGAGAAACTGAAGTCAGCTTTCCAAAGATGTGATAAGCCACAATTAACTTGTGTTTAACAGGGGAGGGCAATCAGTTTTTCACACTCGGCCATGGAGGTTTGGATTCCCCCCCCCCCTTACTAATAAAAATCTTCATTTAAAAACTGCATTTTCTGTTTACTTGTGTTATCGTTGACTCACATTTAAATTTGTTTGATGATCTAAAAGATATGTGTCACAAACATGCAAATAAATAAGAAATCACGAAGGGGGCAAACATTTCTTCACACAACTGTAAGTACTTTAAAATCCTCATCAGTTTCTGGGGGACAAATTTGTGAACTTTGAGGATCTATTCCTGCTGATGTGCATTTATTGATAAGAAGTCCCAGCACACTTTATATTTTCAGGCATTCAGTATATTACGACCAGTGTGGGGAAGTTACTTTAAAAAGTAACTTTTACCTGCTACTCGTTACTTCTCAAAAAAGTAATTTGTAACTGTAATTAGTTGCCCTTTATTTTTACATTGCTCATTACTTTTATGTTACTTTTATGTTGCTAAACTTTGGGCAGAGCCACATTTCTGTTCCTGCATGTGTAGGCCTGCATAAAGTTCTACGGGACACAGAAGGTATTTTTTTCAGGTACTACAGGTACTACTACAGAGAGAACTTGACAAAAAAAACATTGTCCTTTTAAAAACATGCTGTCCGTTAACTTTTTAGTGTAAACAGCACAAGGTTGTTTTTATAGATAATTATCTTCTTACTGTGGGTTTGTTATTGAAAATATCTGTTGTTCATTAAACACAAACATCAAAATTGGCATCATGTGACCATGGCCAATCACATAAAAACATAAGACTCACATACGAGCAAAGACTGTCTATCGTGACAGACATCGTACTCTAACACCCACTACCTGATAATGACGCCACCTACTCCCAGGCACTCAGAATTACAAGGCACCTAGAATGCATCATCCATCACGTACCACGTGGCATGAGCGCTCGAATGCGGCTCGGAAGGTGGTTTTGCTGTAAGATCCACAGACCTAAATAACGTGTCTATTGTCAGATCTGTCACTGAGAGAAGTAACATGCCCAGTTAAAAAAGAAAACCTCTGTCTGTTTACCAAAATTTTTAGTAGAAACGTGTTACACTAAATTTTACTTGGAAAAGTAGTTATGCTACTGTATCGCGTTACATTACTGCAAGTGTTGTGTGTAACGCGTCACTTTGTAACACGTTACACACAACACTGCTTATGACACACTTGTGTTTTCAGGATATGAAGGGGTAAATATGTGGAACTAGGCTACAACGATGACATCAATGAGATATGATGAAGAGACAAGCTCCGCCCCCGTGCGGCCTGTCAAGTCAGGTGTTTTCCTACCTGCTCTCTCTCCGCGTGCCTCCTCTCCTCCTCACGGCGGAGCTGCTCCATCTCTTCATATCTCCTCCTTTGCTCCCGCTCCTGCTGCTTCCTTAGCTCCCGCTCCCGACGTTGTTGCTGTAGGTGGAAACCGTTTTACACAGCAGGGCCTCAGGTGTGTGTGTGTGTGTGTGTGTTTGTACATGTCAGGTGTGTTTCCCTGCCATTTGCGTGAGATAAAGGTGCTAACAACACAGGTGTGGTGAGTTTTGCATCGGGGACAAGAGCTTTTTTTAAACCAGGCAGTTGCTTTTACGAGTTAAAATAACAACAGGCTAAATTGTGCATGCGGTTGGTCTCAGTTATCTCATGTGCCTGTCTGCAAAAAATAAAATAAAAAAAGAACCTTTAATCACACTTATCACTAGTCTCCCAAACGTTTGGTGGGATATACATAAAAGACATTCATCAAACACATGGCTTCGGAAGGAGCGGAGTGAAGACTTTTGATTTAAGACTTTTGGATAAAATCTCAAATTTTTATTGATTTTAAAGGTACAGTGAATAAAAAAAATCAAAGGTCAACAGCAGAAAAATGAGATGTATAATTCAAAGCTGTGTTTCTATTGATGTGTAATCGCTGCACTAAAATAACTGTAATGTGTTTATTTTCTTAGAATGAGTCACTTATATCTACTTGCTGGGGAGTGCACATACATGGAGACTGCTAGATTTGTATAACCATTTTTACTACGGTGTCCCTGAACAACAATATTCCTGGACAAAACAATATGTGTGAAGCTGTACCAGCTTTTTTAATGGGAGTTAGAGCACTGTTTGGGATCAGTAATTGTTTTTTATGCCTTTTAGGCAAAAAAAATAGTTACTCATAGTCCAGTCATAGCTACACCTGAGACCACTGGATCCACTCACAGACGAAAACATCTTTAGGTCTGGGAGAATTTTGGCCACTAACGGCCACCGTACAGTCACAATAGTGCTTGGAAAATTAAGTCATTTGAAAGAAAACATCTTTTCTTTCAAATACCCATCTTTACCACTAGATGTCAGTAATTCTTACACACTGTACCTTTAAAATAGAAAAAAGACCATCTCCTTAGGGCAGAGACACACCGGGTAGACTGCCAACAGTCGCAGTCGTTGCCAGAAAATGGGGTCGGACTGATCAATCGGCTTCAGTCTCGCCGACACGGTGAGAAAAGTGCCCAAGAACACATCGAGCCAACTCCGGACCTGGGTGTACCTTCTGCGCAAAATATGTCGCCATGACAACAGGTGGCGATGATCTATATTGTGGCCCCAAAAACCGCAAATGACAGTCCATTTCTCAAGACGAAAACATGTAAAAGCTGCTGCTGTTGTTAGCGGAGAGCGAGGACTGCTAGCTAAGGTCCCGATACAATTCCAAACGATGTGTGAGGGTTTGCATTATGACGCTCTTTATCTGGTTTGTTTACCTTCACTTTGGGTCTTCTCGTTTGCTGATTCGCTAGCAAGGTCAAGCCTCCTCTAATATGATTGGTCGTCTGAATGACTGGCCAACGCTGATTACACATGTTCAATCAGCTGAAAAAAATGCCCAAAATACTGGCAACGGCACAGAACACACCAAACTGACTCACGACCCCGACTTCAGAAGACTCCATGACGACACCCGACAATCAGCCCGGTGTGTCTCTGCCTTTACACTTAGAAGAAGTGGCCACAGTGATTGAAAATAAGTTACTCTATCATGAGTTGAACAGAAACTGAGATATGACGGCTTCAGGTACCTCCTCCAGGCGCCGCCGCTGCTCTTTCTGCTCCTCGATGCGCTTCTGCCTCTCAGCCAGAAGTTGGCGCTTGTGCTCCTCGTTCTGCTGCTGCTCCAGCTGCTGGCGCCGGATCAGCTCCGAGCGCTCCTTATTTGCCAGCTGGAGTCGCAGGAAGTCCCGTCTCAGAGTGGACTCGCCGGGAATGTTGATGATGGAGCTGAACGATACCCAATTAGATTATAGTCAGTAAGAATCTAACCTCTGTCTGCTAAGTGGTCAATTTGTGTCCATCTGCAGCAGCAGGACGGTCAGTAATCGTACTCCTACCTGGGCTCCCCTATGTCCCTCTCTTCATCCTCTTCCTCACTCCCACTGTACTCGTACTCTGTCTCATCTGAGAGGAAACAAACGGTTTCAGGTCAGTGTTTATAGGTGTAGACAGAGCTGTCAGCTGCAGCAGTGAGTCAGAATGGGCATGACCTCACCTCTCTCTCCCCGCCTTTTCTTGGTGCGGTCGATGTGGTCTTTTAGCTGGATGCGAACCTGCCGCTCATTGGGAAGGTCTCTAATGAACGGGTGTTTGAGGAGCTGCTCGGTGCTCGGCCTCTGGCTGTGACTCTTCACCAAGCAGCTCTCTATGAAAGACTGAAACTTCTTTGACCTGACAACACACACACACACACACACACACAGAGGTTAAACACACTGTCATCCTTCCACCAACTGAAACCGCTCCGATCCCTGACTGGCTCATTTTATGACTCCAAAGTGAAGAGGATCATATAAAAAAAAGAAATAAAGAAATAAATAGGAATAGGAATCATCATAGGAAAAACAATTTATTTATGATCAAGTATTTATTTAAAATAATAGTAAAATTTAAAAGATTGTGATTTTGTATAAATATTCATACAACATACAAATAAATGTATAAATAAATAGTTTCTGATTGAATAATGACAATGCTAATAATAATAATAATAACAACAACAATAATGATAAATAAAATAAAAAAATAAAAATAATAATAATAATAATGGTATTATCATCATTATCATTGTTGTTAATTTTGTTGTTAAATAATATGTTTATAATGTGTAAATTATTAATACAAAATTTAATAAATATTTTTATTTTATTATTATTTTTATTATCATTAGTCGTATTAGTATTAGTATTAGTATTACTGATGCTAAATATACACTATTGGTCAAGGGTTCAGACACATTTATCCCTCAAATCTAACAAGTGTGTCCAAACCTTGCACTGGTGTTGTATAAATAAATGTAGAAACAAATATAAATATAAATCTCTCTTTTCTTTCTTTCTTTTTTTAAAGTAAATAAACTGAGAAACAAACAATTTTATTTTCAAACCATGTTGGTTTGCGTGTGTTTCTGCAGGCGAAGCTGCACCATTAGCCCTTCTTCTTTCTGATAGTCATATCCACGTGTCTTTGCCAGATGTTTAATTATTTATGTGCATGTTTTCAAGTGACTCACCACTTCTTTGATTTGAGTCTAGGGGCAGGATTTCTAGGGATGAGGAAGAGCGCTCTCATTGGATGCATGTCACACAGAGCTGAGGAGGAAAGAAAGAAAAGCAATAAAAAGGCAAAGAAAAAAAACGGATAGTCACAAAAGCACATGAGCACACAAGATATGAGAAAATAAAAGAACAAGAGCAGTAATGAGATGCGACATGAAGAACAGACAGAATACCAAATGAAAGGAGCGGAAGTGGAAATGGAGAAGCAGAAAAAAAACCAGACACTGATTTATACGTTTAAGTTTCAGACTAACTGTGCTGGGTGTCAGCTGATAAGAGTGTAATCACACTTACGTGGTGCTCCCTCTGCCATCTCTATAGCTGTGATACCAAGTGACCACAGATCACTCTGCAGAGAGAGAAACACAAGCGTTCACATCCTCACAACGTGTTCCCGACTCAACACTTCCTGCTGCTGAGAGACTGGTCCACTGGTCAGTGTACTTGTTATGTTATAAAAATGCAGACAGCAAAACCGCCCATCTGCCACTGCTGCTGTCCATGCCTGCAATCATATTCAGATTTTATCAATATTACTTTTGTGTTTCTCCACTGAGCTTTTAGCCAGCAAACTGCCATGTTCATGCTGTAAGATGAATTGAGGCTTTCTTGACACGTAAAGGCCTGCAGGGTCGGAGTTAATGGTGTAGGCGCTCATCCTCCACCGGCTCGCCACAGGGGTCCGTCCTGTCCCCATTACTGCACATCCCTCAAACAGCAATGACAGCACGCTCACCGTTTTCAGACGCTGTTTCTCAGAGGAAATCTCTCATTTTTTATTTCTGTTGTCGAGTAGCCTCGATCAGGGATTACACGCCCCCAAAAAACAACAATGAGAGATCTTTTTCTAAAGGTCAGCTTGTGTTTTATGTTCACAGCTAAAAGCAGTTTGACTCTGACTGATGAGATATTGAACGGCGGCTCTACGCAGGCAAGTGAGGGAAAAACACCAGAAACTGTCGTTTTCTGGTATTCTTTATACTTTTTAAAATATTTTTTTCTCATCTTAGTAGTTTGATTGTGTTAAAGAATCCCAATGACATGTACAACGAGGCTGGACTAACATATCCCGGATATCTCTCCATTATCTGGGTTGACTTACCCAGACCTTCACAATCCTGTTAAACAGTGCTACGAAGCTGGTTATCAACTCAGTAATTCAACCAAGGGCTTTCCATCAGGGTGTGCCCACATAAAGGGGAGGTGTTTGCACATTTGACCAATCACATGCATGCAGAAACCCTGCAGAGCTATTTTACCATGAAGGAGCAGACAATTATTCTCCAAAAATGTGAAGAATTCAAACACATCATCCAGGCCAGAAGCAACACAACTGCCGCAGCAACAGCCAGGAAGGCATGCTGGCAGGAAGTTGCCGACTGTTAATGCCCACGTTGATGAGATTGTATGAATTAATTAATCAGACAATATAAATGGACAGCACTCTGATCACAGTTTCACTTTATCATGGCCCAGACGTTTCAGGCAGCGCTTCCTCAGTGTTCTTCCTTTCCTTAAAGGTACAGTATGTAAAAATAATCAAAGGTTAATGGCAGAAAATTTGTTATCTGTTTGTTTATTTGTGCATTAGCATACAACATCCTGTTAAACTATTGCATAATTTTAACATTGGTGTTTTAGAAAGGCTTTTGCCTTTTTTATGCTAGCTTTAGAAAATAAACCCTTACAGTAATTTTCACTCAGGCAGGAGTTTAATCTATTTGGGTTGTTGTACATATATGTGGATATACATCCATGTGTACTGAAAGCTGATTAATTGTGGTTGTAATAGTTTAAATTCCTTTCTATTTTAATAAACTATACTTAGATTTCATTCACAGAGCCAACATGATGAAGAGGAAGTCAGACATTAGGCACTATTTAGGTCCCAAGAAAAGAGTAAGTTAAATCTTACCCCCCCCCCCGGACTTAATAATACAGCCTGCTTTGTGGTTGTTATGCTTAATACTGAGCATTACTGCATGAATAATGATGACTTATACGTGTTCTGCGGTACTAAGGAGACAGAAGGGGAAGTAATTTGTGAGCAGGCAGGATGAGGACAGGAGAGTGAACCTACAGGACTGTTGAGTTGTAGAGAAGACTACAAAGATACTGTAAAGATTAAGAAGATTATCAGACCTCTGTTAACAGAAGACAGTTCCCTTAACAACCTGGAGAAAACATTAACCCCCCCCCAATTCTTAATGTATATTTCGGACCCTGTCGCGAAGTTCAATGGACTTGACAAGCCCTGAATAAGTGGAAAATATACTGCACATAGAAGCGCTGCATCGGCAACACAGTTTCCATCAGTTTGCAAATGTAGCCGAGTCTATCTGATAAAAACTGTGACTCTCACATATGATGTCATCAGGGGCATAAAAAGGAGCATCTATCTCTAAAAGCTCTTTCTCTCCTGAGCGCTCCTCTCACAGTCTGCGCATCACACCAACAGGATGTTTTCAGATTTGACAGGCCATTTTTCAAGACAGCTGATTGGTCAGGAGGTGGTGGGTGGTCTCATATCCAGAACATGACCTGCTCTGGAGCAGGTTAGCAGTTCAGCTTGAGTTACCGGGGTGATTTACCCTGGTGAGAAGTGAACCAGCATCATAGGTTAACCCTGAAGTTACAGGACCGGGAGCCAAACAAACTCCTCTGAACAAAAATCCTAAAAGATCACACGACTTGAAAGGCAGAATTACTGATTTAACCAGGACTGAAACATAAGTCTGAAACCAGTCCAGACTCTAAAGCCAGTCCAAAAAGCTTTTATCTTACTACTATGAGGCCAGTCATGGACTACAGTCAAACCCAAGGCCAAAACAAAGTGTCAAACCTTTCCAAAATATTTCAAAACCAGCAGAATCCATCTACAGTATAACCAGTTAAAGAAATGGATATTGTGGAAGTTGAAGAAAAAAGAGAAAACTGTCATAAAGATACAGAATATGTAGAAACATGAATCCACAAAAGAGCCATGGCAAGCTGTCAAAGATGCTCCAAACCAGTCCAAAATCTGCCCGATCAGCAACTATCAAGTAATTTAGTTCACAGCAGATCTAAAAAGGTCTCTAATTCCAGCTGGTTTGAGCCTGAAGACAAATCAAGTCCACAGACAAACTCTGACAAGTTCTCAATAATAATCCAAAAACAGTTCAAAACCTATTAAAGAAAGCTTTGGCACAGTTTCAGGGGTTTTGGCAAGTTCGCCAAGATACTCCAAAACCAGTCTATACCTGTTCAAAATCACTGCAACAGCCAGTCAGAAGTTAGTCTAAAAATGGCAGCCCAAATTCAGGAAAATTCACTCTTTATATGAACTCATCTTGAATTAGATGGCAGCACTGTGTCTCAAAAGGTGGGACAGAGACAACAAAAGGCCAGAAAGGTGGCTGGTACGACAAAGAAACTGGAGGAAGGACATGCAACTAATTACAGTAGTTCATTTTCAACAAGTCCCCAGGATGAGAAGCAGAGAAGCAGAAAAACATACCAGTTTTGAGATTTTGCAAATCGTTGCATTATTTTTATCTAATGTAGATTGTACACGGCATCCCAACATTGGGGGGGGGGGGGGGGGGGGGGGGGGATTGGTATTGTACAGTATTTAATTTAAAAAAGCTATGCATGTGTTGACAGTTACCCACATTCACTGCTGTCTTTACTCTGTATGAAATAAGCTGATAAATGATCACTTGTGTTCACAACACAAAAACACACATCCGGTCTACCTTGAAGTCATATGTGGCGTCAGGATTCTCATCACAAGCGATGACTTCAGGGGCCATCCAGTACGGTGTCCCGATAAACGTGTTCCTTCGTCCCACTGTTCGGTCCAGCTGAGCGCTCACACCAAAGTCCACTACACACACACACACACACACACACACACAGGAGGGTGTTTTCTACAGATGTAATGCTGTTCAACAACACGTTCCCATGGATTTCTATAAGTGCAGCAAACAGCCCTTAAAACCGGATAAAACCATGTAACTGTGTGAGGATGCCTTCTCACCCAGTTTCACCTCTGCATTCTCCGTCAGCAGCACGTTCTGGCCCTTGATATCTCTGTGGATGACCTTGTGTTGGTGGAGATGGGTCAGACCCTGGAGACAGACAAAAGCACTTCATAAAGGCTGTCTCACCATTAAAAGAAAAAAAAAAAAAACACAAACATTTCTGTGGAGCCTCCTTTCATCAGCAGAACATACTCTAAGAGTCTGTGAGAGTCCATTCACTTTTTTTTCCTACCTTTGAGGCTAAAACGTGCTCTACACTCTTTAAAAATGACCATATTTCAATTTATAAAAGACTAATTAGGCATGGAAATTAAAACTCTTTGGCTGTTTTTCCAGTCAGAAAATGTTCACAAAATACCATAGATCATTTCTACCTGTTAACAGGTGGTTTTGCATGTTTTAAAGATAAAATAAGTGTGTCTTTAAGACATAACGGCTGGGTAAATTTTAACTAACCTAACTAACAGAAGAGAACTAACCTGTGTAATTAGTGACTCTGAAAAGCCTGCAGTTGCACTGAATGTTCTGATAGTAACAAGCAAAAAAAAAAAAAGAAATCTCTTATTTTGGCATGATTGCATCTCCTCTTCATTGCCTTTCTGTTAAATCTACTACAGAATTGAAATTTTCTCTCAATATGAATTTACCACAAACTGTACAGAAATGAGTATTTGGTGGATTGTGTCTTTGTTGTACTGTAACAATACTTATTGGCAACTACACTTCTAGTGTTGGAAAATCTGTTTGTTTCCCTTATAAATGGAGCCACGTTTGACAGAAAAAAAACACTTCAAAATTGATCAATTTCCCTTCAAGGGTGTATAAAGTGTTTTTAATTTTCATTTCATTCATGTGGGATGTGGGTCAGGCCAACTAAAAATCATCTCTGCCAATGCCAAACAGCTTATTCTGCTCCTGGCTCTTTGGTGCAAGGTTATTATAGTTAACTAAAACTAAGGAAAAAACTGAAACTAAAATGGAAAAAAGATTTTTGTTAACTGAAATAAAAATAAAAATGACAGTTTTTCAAAAAACAATAACTAACTGAAACTGTATAGTGTCTTTAAAAAACTAACTAAAAGTAACTAAAATTATTGCAAAAACATCCTTAGTTTTAGTTTTTGTAAATGTATTTAATACATAAGCTTTTTGGGTTGATATGAAATCTATTTCTATTTAATCTGTTTACATTGCTTTTATTTCGAGTGACTTTCTGATGATTTTGAATGTCACGCCAGACAAATACCTATAATTTACAAATAAAAAAAAAATCCCTAAAAACTCAAACTAAGACTGAAACTAATAAAAACTAAACTAAAACTAAACATTTTC
>JALJCO010007280.1:0-82677 GCA_023101725.1 Atherinomorus stipes | reverse complement strand
GGGGCGTTTTCAACACAGGAGCGTGTTAACCGTGCCTGAGTGACTTGAGTGAGGATGAATTCATGTCTGGGACTCAGACACTATTAGAAACCTGCAAAAAGTTTGGCCTCTGTTGCTTTTTGCAACCGTAGGAGACGCGGTGTGACTTGCAACACTCAGGCCGCTTGTGAGCACCCGTAAAGCGGACAAGTTTCTGCGCGAGGCCGGTGAAAAAGCAGAGCTCATAACTTTCTTTCTGAACATCCGATCTTGAAAATTCCAAATGTAGCTGGTAGCTAGTGTCCAAATCTCTGTTGCTTTTTGCAACCGTAGGAGACGCGGTGTGACTTGCAACACTCAGGCCGCTTGTGAGCACCCGTAAAGCGGACAAGTTTCTGCGCGAGAGCCGGTGAAAAGCAGAGCTCATAACTTTCTTTCTGAACATCCGATCTTGAAAATTCCAAATGTAGCTGGTAGCTAGTGTCAAAATAAGAAGGGCAAAAGGGTTGGAAGCAGCTCCGGGGTCGTTCCTGGGAAGCAGGAGCGAAACTTCCCCAATCGCAATATCTCGGCGAGAAACGCTTAACGGGGCGTTTTCAACACAGGAGCGTGTTAACCGTGCCTGAGTGACTTGAGTGAGGATGAATTCATGTCTGGGACTCAGACACTATTAGAAACCTGCAAAAGTTTGGCCTCTGTTGCTTTTTGCAACCGTAGGAGACGCGGTGTGACTTGCAACACTCAGGCCGCTTGTGAGCACCCGTAAAGCGGACAAGTTTCTGCGCGAGAGCCGGTGAAAAAGCAGAGCTCATAACTTTCTTTCTGAACATCCGATCTTGAAAATTCCAAATGTAGCTGGTAGCTAGTGTCCAAAATAAGAAGGGCAAAGGGTTGGAAGCAGCTCCGGGGTCGTTCCTGGGAAGCAGGAGCGAAACTTCCCCAATCGCAATATCTCGGCGAGAAACGCTTAACGGGGCGTTTTCAACACAGGAGCGTGTTAACCGTGCCTGAGTGACTTGAGTGAGGATGAATTCATGTCTGGGACCCAGACACAATTAGAAACCTGCAAAAAGTTTGGCCTCTGTTTTTTTTTTAAACCGTAAGAAACGCGGTGTGACTTGCAACACTCAGGCCGCTTGTGAGCACCCGTAAAGCGGACAAGTTTCTGCGCGAGAGCCGGTGAAAAAGCAGAGCTCATAACTTTCTTTCTGAACATCCGATCTTGAAAATTCCAAATGTAGCTGGTAGCAATTTGATATCCAGCTTATCCAGTCAAACTAAAGGCACTGCACTGAATTCCTAAATCCCTCCTATTTAAATCATTGTGTAACAGAAGAAAAAGAAAATGAGCCACTGCATGAAAGGATGAATGTGGCCCAGCGTACAAAACTTTTGGAGCCGTTGATGGATCTAATAATGTTCTGGAAATTAGCTTCATGTGGGTCCACATTTGAGCCTTTGTGCAGTTTATGGTTCAAAGTGGGACAGCCATGAAATCTTCATGCAATTCCCATGAGTTCCAGAATTTTAAGATTTGGCTAGTACAGTAGGTGGATACCTTTTTGTTCCCCAAACACTTGTTGCAACAAGTGTTAAGGGAAGCAATGACTCAGATCAACAAATAGATTAGAGAATACAAATCTAGTCTTTCAACTTGCACAGATCAACAAAATAAGAGACTAATAAAATCATTCAAGTACCCAGAAAGTGGAGGAGTTTAGAACAGTGCATGTGGACCAGACGGTTGTGCTAAAACAAAGAAATTTAAACACAATGTGCAAACCCAAAATAAAATGCCAAGAAAATAAAGACCAGGTGAAAACAAATGTTAAAAGCAGGCTGTTTTCTGTCTGCCAGAGAAGGACTGTTGAAAAGTGTAATGGGATGTGGCTGGAAAGATCTCATTACAGCAGAGTCGTCTCAGCCTATTAGAGAAGGTGGTCCAGATTATCCATGATGGATACCAATGCTCAGTAGCCTCTCCACCACACTTTCAAAATGGTCCAGTTTGCACCTGATTATGAAGCCAAGCTGCTGTCAGTTGCTATATTGAAGCATTTATAATATGAAGACCTCCTTCATTGTTCAATATTGTCATAAATTTGATGAAACGGCTGATAGAAGTCTTTGAGACTGGGTTAGTTTTAACCAGGGTGATCAAGAGGATGCTTACAAGCTGAACTCACAGATGATTTTTGATAACGGCCATGTATGTGTTGTGTGTCTGGCATCTCATCATTGCACATTGTGTGGTTTTAAGTTTGTGTGCGTGTTATGTTTTCTGAGATGAAAAGCTCTTTCTTCCCTCTGCTGCAGCTCTGCCTTCAGCCGCAGAGCTGCGTTTACTGCAATTAGGTCTGGAATGTGACTTTCCCGCTGAGTGGTATCGTGGAGACACTCCTCAATAAAAATCAGTGTTGTGCTTTTTCCACGTTTATTCATTGGATTTAGGATCTGCACACACTCTTACGGGATAGTTAAACGGGGTATTGCATTTCCTTCCAGTGAAGCCAGGCAGTACTTCAGTGTAGAATGCAGATTTATTATCAGGTTTTGTGATTTTAAAAAAAAAGAGGTAATTTTGGTAAAGCTTTTTATTTTTCTCTTCCCTTTTTCTATCTTCTGAGTAAATATTTAATGTAACTATTGTGTAATATCTATGCTTTGTTTTCTCACGATGCAGTGTTTCAGTTGCATAATGGTAAGGGTTTTTTTTCTCTGATTTTATTGCCAGCAAAGAAACAATAAGCCCTGGTATTCAGCAGTGTCCTGTCTTGTGTAGCATGGTGATTGCTGCATTTAGGACAAGGTTATGCAAGAATATTTACTTACAATATCATTTTCTCATATTGCTTTTTGTATGTGTTTTTTTTTTGTTTTTTTTTCCAATGGTAAAAAGTTATGTTACCTTTTTGTGAGATTGACAGAAATATTCCCACATAATAAAGAAAAGAAATACCCCACCTGTAAGAAAACTGATGGTCTTTGTAATTTTGGTGTCTTGGGGGCACAACTTGTGCATTGGAATTGAAATGCAATGTTAGCGTTTTCTTTGCCCACCTAAGCGCAGTCGTCCAGATGACCCCATCAATACTGTTAGCAATTCACCCAACTTTTTTGCAGGTGCACCCAAAAAAAGTTAGATGCACCAGTGTAACCAATGCAGAAAGTTGGTCTAGAGCCCAATAATACAAGCATATCACTGATCCTGTCACGACTGAAATAATAATCTGTCAGCGCTTTAGTTAAGAATTGGGCACTGAAAAGTGAGGAAGAGGCACGGTTAGATGAGATTTTGCATCATGTTTCTTCTTAAACTATGCATTGAGTGGATACATGTGTACTACAATTTATTTTATTTATTTATTTATTTTTATCTTTTTCATTTTTTATTTTTCAGGGCGTGGACTGGGTTGGGTGGAAGTGTAAACAACTTCATGGTTTTATTTAGTTACTTTTATTTCATGGCAAAGTTTGAGACAAACAAATGAAATCAAAGTTTCTCAACTTGAATTTGCCCATTTTTTTTTCTTTAAGATTATTTTTTATTTAAACTTTTTTTCAGAAAAATCAAACTTTGTTTCTCTAAACACAAACTTATTTTTTTTCTCCCCTCAGGCACCGCCGTCCATGGTCAGCACAGAACAGAGGCAGCATGCTGAACATGTATTCCTCTCCTTCAGGAAGTCCAAATCTCCCTTTGCCATCTGCAAGCACATCCTCGGTGATTAGTAGCTAAATAATTTAACTTGGATAGTAATCCTTTAAATGTGCATGATGTTTATGAACAGTGACTGATCATAAGAGAGCTGCTCTGTTTCATTCAGATGAGACCTGCTACATTGTTGCTTCAGGGCAACATTTGTTCAGGGTTCAGCATGTGCCGTGACCCAGCTTTTAAATATTCACTCTGTGACGCACAGTTCAAATACAACTAAGGACATCTCAAACCTTACTTCCTCTTTCAACGATTTCACCCTGGAGCCTTTTTGAGGACTCTGAAATCCCAACATCCATGTTTAGAAGGCTCTACAGGAAGCTGGAGCATCATCATGCATGAAAAAACCAGACTCCAGCAAATTTCACTCACACCTTCTGTCTGCTAGAACAGATCCTCATTTAGCCGTGTAAAACCCGTGCTTCATCATCAGAGCTTCAGTATTTTAGGATTTGGTCTATTTCCCATGATTCTGTGTCCCGCTGTGCAATATAGTTTTGTAGTTGAGCTGATTCAGTGTAGATAACTTCCCCTGCTGTGCTGCTGATTCAGCTGTAAGACTGAAGCCTGCAAGGTTTTTGCTTAATTAAAATGTGTATATTCAGTGTCTGGGATCTTAAAAATTACTTAGTTTAATTTAACTGTTTAATAAATCCCTCCATTCTAATAGTTGCTGGTTTTTAATTTAACTACAGGAAATCATATTATACATGTGCAGTCCAACCCTTCTTATCCCAGTAGAATTTAACATCTCCCATGGCTTCATCCTCCATATTCCTCTAAATGTGCATCTATGAAAGCAGAATTTATTGTTTGGATTGTTGTGTTGAACTGCCTCAAATTTGGCTCCAGGCACCACTGTGCCACATTTCCTCCGTTTGCAGTTTAATGTACACTGAGCAATGAAATGTGGTGCATTCATAATAAAACCTTGATTTATTCTCTTACAAACACCTTTATGGTGCTGAATTTCTCAGCAGGATTAAGCATAATGCTTCATCTTTGCAATGACAGTCGGACAAAGTTTGAATTTTGTTCCAATTCTTAGTCTCTCAAAATATTTTGGAGTTGCCTTGAATGCAAAACTGTGTGAGTGTTTTTTGTTTGTTTTAAATAACACAAACTTACTGGGCAGCTATGCTAGCAGTATTTTAATTATCTTCTACATATATGAATAATAATAATAAAAAATAACAAAAATATGACACTGTCTAACACAACAATCAGCAAAATAGTTGATCCCATTCAGATGCATTCAGATGACAGACATTTCCCAACCTTTCAGCCTTGAGCAAAGAAACCCCCCACCCCCCCAACTTTTCAACTCTTTAGATATTTCTAATTTCTTTCTCCCTCGTTCCATTTCTCATCCTGTCTTTCTTTGCTTACCAGAGACCAGTAAGGTGGACTATGTGCTGTTCCAAGCAGCCACAGCCATTATGGAGGCTGTGGTGCGGGAGTGGATCCTGCTGGAGAAGACCAGCATCGAATCGCTCCGGGCATTCCTCCTCACCTACGTCTTACAGAGACCCAAGTAAGTTGGAAAGAAAGGAGAGTGGTGCTGTAAACCTTGATGCAGTTTATATCCTGAATAGAAAGTATTTGGCTGTATTTTCATGCTGGGGCTGGAGCCCCATCTTCAAAGAATTTCCTCTGCGTATGGCCATTTTTGCTTGGCTAGATTTTGTTTGGCTAGAAATGGAGAAGGGGGTAACCAAAAGAGGGAGAAGATGCATCTTATCTCAAGTGATTGAATTGCAACGCTATATAAAAGATTTGCGTAAATGATGTAAATATGTTGATGTGCTGAAATCTGACACTTTCATCAATTTTCCAAAGAATAAAGTATACAACAGTAATACTCTAATACATTTAGTTATGTTTTTATTGTATGGAGTGATGTGTAGTAGGCATTATGAGTTATTAATATATACAAATTATAATTATAATATTAATATGCTTTTTGTTTATTTTTATTTTATTAGACAGTCAGTCAGTCAGTCAGTCATTTTCTGTACCGCTTATCCAGTTCAGGGTTGCGGGGGTTGCTGGAGCCTATCCCAGCTATTAACAGGCGAGAGGCAGGGTACACCCTGGACAGGTCGCCAGTCTGTCGCAGGGCTAACACAGAGAGACAGACAACCATGCACTCTCACATTCATACCTAGGGGCAATTTAGAGTGATCAATTAACCTAGCATGCATGTCTTTGGACTGTGGGAGGAAGCCGGAGTACCCGGAGAGAACCCACGCATACACGGGGAGAACTTGCAAACTCCACACAGGAAGGCCACGGTTGGAATTGTTCAAACCCCCTCCCCAGCCGGGAATTGAACCAGTGACCTTCTTACTGTGGGCTGCGGTGCACCACCACGTTATTAGACAGTTAAATGAAAAAAGGGGGAAAAGATGATACTCGGAAACAATTGATTTTCTCAGTCTAAAGAGCCCTGGGATGACATTTTGTTTTAATTGGTGCCGTGGAAATAAAGTGTAAATAAATGGAATCAAAAAGAAAAAACGCTGTTTCCCTTACCACATGCTTCATCAGGACAATGACCCTGTAATTTGTGTCCCTCCTGTTCCCCTGCAGTTTGCAGAAGTATGTCCGTGAGCAGATCCTGCTGGCTGTGGCTGTCATTGTGAAGAGAGGCTCTCTGGACAAAAGTATCAGCTGTAAAAGCATCTTTCATGAGGTCGGACAGCTCATCAGCAGCGGGAACCCCACAGTGGTGAGAGAAATTTGAATTATGGATGTACACCTTTAAATTAGTTTAGTTTATTCGTTTATTTAACAGTTAGCTATTGCTAATTTCCATCCGGTGTCCCCGGGCAGGTACACACATTTGAAAACACTTTACATAACAAACTAAAATTTATATAAAATACAAAAAATACTTAAAATCTAAGATATACAGTCAGTCTTGAAAATGTTTACAGATTAGCAGAACTGATACTGTCACATACATTAAACTACAATTGTTCTAAAATACAAAAGACACTGTGAATATAAAATATACAGTCATAAGAATATTTACAGATTAGCTTGACTGATGCTGACACAGTTGGTGTGCAAGAATATACTTCTTCAGATTAGTAGAGAACTGGTTTATGTCTATAGCTAGTTTCAGACTCTCTGGGAGCTGATTCCACTGTCTGATGATCTTAAAAGAAAAAGCTGTTTGTGCAAAGGTAGATGATCTTTGTGGAACGGCCCAATTTCTGTGAGTCGTGGAACGAGATGTTCGGGTTGTTTGGTCAGAATAAAGTTTGATGAATTGTTTCAGCAGGGGTGCAGCAGTATTATTGATTATTTTAAAGACTGTTCTTAAACTTGTGTAGCAGATTAAATTATCAAAACTTAGGATTTTGTATTTGCTGAGGATATTACAGTGATGATAACGGAGAGGTTTTTTATCAAGGATCTTCAGGGCCTGATTATAAAGTGATCTCAGAGGTTTTAGTGTTGTCTCATTGGCCTGAGACCAACAAGACAAACAGTAGGTGATGTGAGGAATGATCATGGCATTTAAGTAAGTAAAAGGTGCTTCAGTTGTTAAGCTATTTCTGATGTGTCTGAATCCTGATAAGTATTTCTTTGTAATTCTTATTGAATTACAGAGTCTTTTAATATGTTTTTTGAAGCTCAGGGTTTGATCCAAGTAAGTCCCTAAATATTTTATCTCTGTTACAATGTTTATTTTTTTCCCATTTACATAAATGTTTGGCATTTCTATAATTTTATTTGTTCTGGAAAAATACATTCCTACTGTTTTTTTTAATGTTTTATGTTAGGTATGAGGAATTTAGCCAGTTACTTATCTTGTCCATTGCTAATGATAACTTAAGTGCCACTTGGTCCACCTCCTTTCCATGTACCCAGATAACAGTATCATCAGCGTACATGATGATCTCAACACCTTTACACACAGCAGGAAGATCATTTACATAGATGCTAAATAACAGGGGTCCCAGAATGGACCCTTGTGGGACCCCAGTTGTGCATGGTTTCAAGGAGGACAATGCATTATTTGCTCTCACACATTGCAGCCGATTTGCAAGATACGACTGTATCCATTGCAGTGCCTCAGTGGACAAGTGGTATTTACAAAGCTTTGACAGGAGGGCACGGTGGTCTACCCTGTCAAAGGCCTTACTCAAGTCCAGAAACACAGCCCCCACCGTGCCTCCTCTGTCAAGACTTGTGTAATGTTATATAATGTTGCACAGTACACTTCCTTTTTATTTAAATGAATTAATTTTAGTTACAATTAATGATCAGTATGTCAGTTGAATTAAAAAGAGCAATCTTGCTTTTACGCTGTTTACGATGTAAACAGTATATAGTAGTTATTGACATCAGCGGATGGATATGGGCTTTTCATTAAACTTTCTTAAATATCGTGTCTAGAAATTAAACGTTTTAGGATTTTAAGTTTTCCTTTCTTTTTTTTTTTCCATAAAAGTATAACTGTTTAAAGAAACTTGGACAGAACAGCAAAGAGGACATAAACACTAGTTATTACCCAAAAACCCCATTTGTAGGTATCTAGTAATGAGACAAGAACAGGACAGTAGAATGAAAATGCTTGTTGGCATCCCTGGGTCTTCCCCCAGATTTAGTGTATTTTTGCTGAGTGGAACATGTTTTTATTCTGGTTTCAGACATTCTGCACAGGGTTCGACTGTTATAACTGAATCACAGATCAGTCTGAAAATAAGACTGCAACAGGAAAACACTCTGTGTGTCTTTGTACATTTAGAAGAAAATATTAGAATCAGTCCTGTTGTGTTTCCCCTTTTGCTCACTATCAGCTTTTCAAAGTAAATTTTCATTGCATATTTTCTAGACTTGGTGCTGCGACCTTGCAAAATGTGATAAATGTGTCATAAATAAAACAAAAAGTAAACATGATTACTGTCAACAGTAAAACTTCAACAGAAATATTCATCTCGTGCATTCGTGCCAGTTTTGTCTTAGTGTTCTGTTAGAGTGCATGGTCTCTCTTAATCCAGTAGATGGCGCTACTCTTTGAGTTTCTAAAATCAGACATCAACCCTGAAAAGGCCAATTGTGTTTAAATGAGGGCTCAAATGGCACTAGAAGTAATTCATGTACAAAAGGGGGAAAATTGATTTGGTGCTTGCTGTAAGATGTTTAAATAAAAAGTTCCTGAAATAGTTTTAGTGTGATTATTATCCTAATAATTTTGTTTGAAAGAAACATTTCATTTATAAGGGAAAGAATGCAGTAAAGTTTCAGAGCCAGTCTTGTTTACCCTCATATCAGCTGATTAGTTTATTTTTTTTAAATGATCTTAATTATGATTTGATCTTTTAATATCTAGTCATTAGCTGGGATGGGATTTGAAATTGTTGTTTGAAAATAGTTTATTTGAAGACAGGAAGTAAAAGGGTAAAATACACAGATTTCTTTAGTTTTGATTTTTTTTTTTTACCTTATTAAATACAGCCATACACTCACACCAGTCAGCCTTGACATGATGACCGCCTGCTTAATATTAGCCTGATAATATCTGAGGGTATTCTGCAGTAGATCTTTTGGACCCCGATGGTTGTGGTATGTTTTTTTTTTGGATTGAGCTCATTTCTCACATACACTGTCAGGTCACATCAGATTAATATCTGGAGGATTGGAGGCTGGGCAAACCCCTCAGGCTCTTCATGTTTTTTTTAGTCCTTCCTAAGCAGCGTTAGCAGGGCACACTGCTGTCCTGCTGGGGGAGGACGTGCCTGGTCTGCAAAGGTTTTTAGGTAGGTGAGAGTCATGTCCGTGTATTTCAGGATGATGGTTTTCCCAGCAGAAAATTTTATTCCAACAAGATGAGCAGTCCTGCTCATTTGACCTGCCAGTGGTTTTGATGGGGCTGATCCATGTAAAGCTGAATCTAAATGTGCATTTATTTAGGACTATTGTCTACATCGTCTGCATGAATGGATGTGCTTTGCATTGTCTGCAGCGCATTTTATTTCTTTTAATGGGGGACAAAGGTGCATTTCCATCTGTGGCCACGCTTGCAATACTGTACTGCAGATGTTTGCATTCACGACTACTCAGCTGTTGCTACTAATGAACATTGACGTACCGCTGTGATTATTAATCCTTCAGTCAGGAGAAAGAGTTTCATCTTTACCTATAAAACAGTGCTATATTCTAACAATATTCACCATGAAGTTAACTGCTATGCTGTACCTTTTCAACATTATTGCTTTGATCGGGAGATGGTTTGAAATGCACACAGATTTGACTGTGACCATAAAGCATCACTACAAACTAATCTCACAAAAGAAAGACATTTTTCTAAAGATTTGATTTTTTTATTTGTTTTCTTGAATCTTTTCAGATTTGTGGCATTTAAAGCTTAAAGGATAACTTTCTCTTTTTTTTCTTCAACCTGGACCTTATTTCTGGGAGTTTATATGTGCATTTACTCACCGGTAAAATTTCTGCATCACTTTGACTCCTTTGGAAAATATTACGATGAGTCACCCTTCGGCGTACAGCCATATAATGGCAGAGACAGGGCAGCCTCTCTGTTAGACTTTATCTGCAGTAAAATTGCTTCATTTCATCAATACTTTAAGTAGAATTAACAAACGAGTACTATTGTCTTGTGAGTTCAGAGTTTCGCAAATTGTGTTTTTTGCTGTCTAGGTAGCGAGCTGCTCTTCTCAGCTGTTCTACGGAAACGTGCATCGGGAAGGCGCGGCCCTGAAAAGTGTGTAGAACTACCTCATAACTTACGGAAGGCTAAATCTGAACTCACAGGACAAGTAGTATTCGTTCATTCTCCTTAAAGCATTGGCGAAAACTAAGGAGTTTTGTTTCATTTCACCAATGTTTTGTCATGAAACATTAGTTTCATAGTTGGGGTGTCCAACTAATGTTTCATAACAAAACATTGGTGAAATGAAGGAGTCTGTGGCAGATAATTCCTTATTTAGAGGCTGCGCCCGGTTGCCCCATCACTTCCATTATATTGGACATATGCTGATCTCGAGTTGATCTAAATATCTCCTAAAGGAATTCAAATTGCACCAAAACTGTCTGGGTGAGTAAATTAATGCATTTCATGCTTAAAAAATAGGTCCAAGTTGGAAAAAAACTAACTTCCCCTTTAATTTAGTTTGGTGTGAACATGACATTGTGTAATCAACCTTTTTCCTTTATCTAGCCGGATGACTACTTCTCTCTGACCACTCCTCTTCTTCTCTGCAGCAAACCCTGGCCTGCTCCATCCTGACCGCTCTGCTCAGCGAGTTCTCCAGCTCCAGTAAGACCAGCAGCATTGGCCTCAGCATGGAGTTTCACGGCAACTGCAAGCGCCTGTTCCAGGTTTGTTTCACACCTTTTCTTCACGTTTTATTCGGCTTGCGCTTTCCTTTGCATTACATGTGTCTTCATCCCTTCTTCCATCCCTCCCTCCCCAGGAGGAAGGCCTGCGTCAAATCTTCATGTTGACCATGGAGGTGCTGCAGGAGTTCAGCCGCAGAGAAAACCTCAACGCCCAGATGTCCTGTGTCTTTCAGCGCTACTTGGCTCTGGCCAACCAGGTTCTCAGCTGGAACTTCTTGCCTCCCAATTATATCCTTTCTTTCTAAATCTTTTATTGCTCCTGGCATTACAATTTTAAATAGCCACACTGTTTATCTTGTTTCCTTTAATGGATGTTTGTTTTATGATTGATGTTCAGTTTTATGTCAGATGAAGGGAGTTAAGAATCATACTGATATGTTCTGGTAACTATTCCAGTGTGTGTCTGCAGATATGTGACAGTCACAAATGCAAATCTGCTGGTCAGATTAACGTGGTAGTTCATCTCTTGTGCACACGTCCATGTTATCTTTGCAGTTGGTCGCATTGTTGAGCGAACTTCTGCACTTAGTGCGCGTGTTTGTGTGTGTGCAGTTGGGTTCATTATGACTTTAATCCCTACAGCCAGGCATCCTCTCTGCCTGTCTGAGGGGATCTGGAGTGGCGCTTGCTGCCAGCCAGAGCCATGTATCATTTTCAAAGAGGTGTCTGTGTGTCCGTCCCTGCATCATTCCAACAGTGCACCACCCCCCGACTTGTCTTGTCGAGGCTGCCCTTGGTATGTGTGGCACGCTCACTTCAATACGTGTGTGTTCTCAAAGACACTCTTTTAAGTCCAAGAGTGATTGCAGTCAATTTTTAGACAACAGTGATTTTGTTGTGGTGTTGGGTGTCACTGTGAATTGCTGTGCATGTTGGACACCTTGATGTTTGAGGTTAAAACACCTGACTTTTGACATGGGTGTAAATATACTTCCTGTGATGTCCTGGTTTGAATGAGGCTATTGTGGGAATTTGAAAGCTTAATTAGCAAACGAGGTGGGAAATTTGTTAAGAAGTAACTTAATTTGTCAGGTAAGCATAAACCAGTCAGAATTAACCATTTATACAATTAAAAGGCTTTCTAACTAGAATCTTAGAAATTTTACTGTAATTTTTGAATACCGTACTGTATATTATTGTAAGTATTTTGACATTTGGCTTAATGCAGCTGAAGTTTAATTCCTTCATGAGTCAAGAGCAGGGGGGTCAAACAAGAGGCCAAAACCGAGCGGCCAGAGGGTCCAACCTGGCCACTGGGTGAATTTGGTAAATGTGAACAATAGGGATGTCTGAGGTTATCAGCCTTCCGGTATGATCAGCCTACCGATATTATTGGCCGATATCAGCATTAAAATGTGATGTTGGTTTTTCTAACCAATATTTTTTCACAAACTAAATCTTGCAAGATCTTTTGCACCGGTCCAGCATGTAGAAAAGTCCCTGTCTTTGTGGAAGAACTTCCTATCCCAGCATTCCTTTTAGAGTCATGTGACTACAGTGCACCTGCTGTTACTAGAGACTGACTTGCTTTGAAACTGCTTATAATATGTCTGGTTTTAAGTAGGGATGCACTATATTGGAATTTTGGCCGATATCCAATATGCCAATATTTTAAAACTCATGTGGCTGATAACCGATATCGATACCGATATTAAAGCTGAAAAGAAAAAGCAGTCATTGCAAATGGCAGTTTTGTTATTCATTTCTGACACTTTGAAAAATTGGGGTTGGGAAAAAATATCGATACACTGAAATATCATATTTTCACATGCCGATATCAACGTTTTGTTACGAAATCTCACAAGAATTCTCGAAAGTGTTGCGATATTTTCATATGCTAACATTGAGATTCAAAAACGCAGTAGCGATCTGTTTTACGAACTAAGTCTCGCAAGAATTCACAAAATATCGCGAGAGTCTATAACAACGAAATCTCGCAAGATTTTGTAAGTAAAATAGATCGATACCGCGTTTTTAAATATCAGTTTGATATTTGGCATATGAAAATATTGTGATAATTCAATGTATTGACATTTTTCCCACCCCAATTTAAAATCGATGTTTAAAAACACGGTATCGATCTATTTTACTTTCAAAATCTTGCAAAATTTCATTGTTCTGTTACAAACTCTCGCGAGATTTCGTTAGTAAAATAGATCAATACTGTTTTTTAAATGTCGATATGATATCGGCATATGAAAATATTGCGAAATTTTTGTGAATTCTCGCAAGATTTTTTTACAGAACGATGAAACATTGCAAGATTTTGTTAGTAGAACTGATCAATACCACGTTTTTAAATGTCAATATGGTATCAGCATATGAAAATATTGCAATATTTCAGAAGTTATTTAGAAGTTTTAAAGTCTGTTAAAAAAAGTTTTTGAAGAAGTAGTTTCAGGGGTTTTTTTTTTTTAGATTTTAGAAACAGTAGGCTGATCGGAAAATATCGATGAGGAGGCCGATGTCCGATATTCAGTTTTAAGGCCGATATAGGCAGATACCGATAGGGGGCCGATTATATTGTGCATCCCTAGTTTTAAGTTGTTAGTCAATTTACCGAGTTACCAGAAACATTATAATTCGCCACATGTTGGGTGATACCTGGCTGCTAGTATCTGATATAAGACAGCCAGATTTCCAAAATGAACTCCTCTGGCTGAGTTAAGGTTATTTTGGGGATCTTTGCTTTCGGAGCGAAATATAGTTGTATTTCTCAAAATATAGAGAGATACAACCTCACAGTTGTCTGCATATATCTGTATTGGTTGATATCGGATATCGGAAATTAAAAGTTGGACAATATCGAACATCCCTACTGAAAAGACATTAATTGCTGACATCCACAGAACACAACCGAAGCTTTTCTAGTTCAGTAATTCCACTAGCCTACAATGATGTTATATTTCATCACGTCAAGCAAGGAAATTATCATGCTCAATGCTTTTCTGCAAACATAGGAAAATGGCAGCATCTTGTTTTTTTTTTTTTTTGCCATTTAATGACAGGGTTATAGAGAAATGAACAGGATTTCACATTTCTGCGATTTTTTGTTGTTAACAAAGTGTAAAATTTATGTTTTTTCAAGGTTGATACTGAAATTAATTTTTTGTATATAAATTTAAAATAAACTGCACCTATGCCAAATATCATCGTCTTAGCATGAAAACTATCAAAATAACAGCATGACATAAAAGTGAAGAGGCCATAAAAGTCCTCAGGAAGGTTAATGTTTGGTGGTTTTGTTGTAGATCCATTGTGATGTGGAGGTTGTACTGCATGTGGAAATAATCAACTGAGGTCAAATATTTTTGAAACGGCACTTATCTTTTTTCAAGAATTTTTCAGTTTACAATATGTTTTTTCTAAAATGATAGTTCATTAAATGTAAACATCTTAATAATGTACTTGTACTATGTATTTTACTAGTCTGGTTTGACACCTGCTGGAGTAGACCATTAAATGTTTTAAATGTGGGCGTGTGCAACCAAAAGAACATTGCTAAATTCTTGATTAAATGACTGATGTGAGAATGGCTGGTTGATTTATAGATGCAGTGATGGCTATTCATGGTTGTCTTTGTAAACAAATAGAGCTGTACTCCTCTGCTTTCTTCATGTTGACTTGTCATAAATGTCGACTACTGTCTCAGCTCATAAAAATAGCTTGTGACTTCTTACATCAAGCGGCGTTCTCCTTGAAATCCGGTGTGCGTGTGAAGTCTTCAAGTGTGTGGGCAGTTGTTGAAAAGGACAACGGATTGATGAAGACTGCTGGGGGGCCTGAATGAGTGTTGCCGCCTGTCTTCAAGTGTCACAGCACGCTTTGTGCTGGTGCAATGCGAGTAAACGATGCTAGCATGGATGTCAGGGGGGCCTCTCTTTTCTTAATTGCATGGCTGACAGCAGCCACCTCTCACACAAGCACGCACACTTTTCAGTCGACTCATAAGGCTTCTTCGGAGAGCCTGCCCTCTTTTATGAACTGAGCGGCATGCAGGTAATCTATCCTCGCTGCCATCTGAACCCTGGCCCTTCAGCTCTGGGGTCATGTAGTGGAGACACGCTCCACAGGCATTGCTACCACACCGTGTCACTCCACACAGGGCTTTACTCTGGCCGGGGTCGCCGTCAGGCCTTGAGGCCATGGCGGCAGTCAGGTGCTGTAAATGGCTGTTGGAGCAGACGGATAACCCAGCTGCCTCAACGATCCCACATTAACCTCTGTATTTGGGTCTTTGTGATGTCGTTTAGATCTCGTTGGTATGTGAGGGAATCTTTAGACTCATCTGTCAGATTTGTTGCTATATGTGGTGCTTTTTATATAGCAGTTTATCACCATAGAGGAATGTGTGTATTTCCTGGTATAACAGCTCATATAAAAGCAGAGCCCTTCTTGCCTCAGAAGATAAACCTTCTTTTTTATTTATTTATTTATAAATCCTCATATACAGTCATCCTTAAAATTATTCATACTTCCAATTAAAGAAAAAGGCTGAATTCACAATAGTAATTCAAATAACAAGAAACTAAAGGAATTAATAATAACTAAAAATTTGCAAAATCAAAATATTGCTATTGAATTTTGATTGACAATAGTAATTTAAAAAAAAACAAACAAACAAAACAGTCCCAGACACATTAGAGCACTTTTCCCATTAACAGTGGACCAAAATACCTGTCAACAGGTGCAGAAGTCTTATTGAAAATGAGAGAAAACACTTGATTGCAGCGATTGCCTCAAAGCATTGCTTGACAAAATTTTAGTTCAGGAGATCCATCATGCTTGTATACTTGTTTTTTTGTGTGTGTGTGTTTGCTTTTTATATTTCTGTTGAACCAAAAGTCAAAATCAATGTCACGATTTTCATTTATTATTACTTTTGTCAATTTCAACTTATTTCAGTGACAGCTGATTTTTTTTTTTTTCCTTCTTTAATTGGAGGGTATCAATAACTTTCGAGACGACTGTATATTAAGGACCCATTTTGACAAAATGCCCCTACGAGGAGTTGTTCTTGTGCTAAAGAGACCAACACTTGTCATGGTGTGGCTCAGTTTTCTCATTAGCTGTTCAGAGGTCAGTTTCTGGGCATTGTGGCCCTCAGGTTAAGGTTAGGATTAGGAGTGTGTAAGCCGATGCTGGATGTTTGCCTTGGCCCTGACCTGCGTGGAGAATCTTTAAGGACTACTGTCTAAACAAACGAGGGAGGGAGTAAACAGCTGTTTAAAACGCTGATGGATGCTCAGTTGGCGCATGTGTTTCTAAGCTGTTGGATTTAAAGAGTACTTTTAAAAAAAAAAACTAAGTATATTTCTTTCAATAGGTAGAGTTCATTAAGGATTCTGCAGCCGCTCTTCTCTGGCAGATCTTAATTGTCTGGCTGAAAACGGTTCATCTTATACTTGGAAAATATTCCTCTTATTTTGCTTCAATTAACTTGCTGCTTTCATCCTTACATTTTTACTCTTGGATTCCAGAGGAAAGCTTGGCATCGAGCATTGCTACGTAATTGCTTTATTATTGCTTTAATCCACTTGAGGGAGAATTAATGGCAACTGCTGTCTAAACAGATGGGGGCCAAACAGTAGAAGGAAACAGGAGGGGGGGGGGCAGGTCGCCGAGGAGGTATTCCTGGACTGTTATTTCACATGGCGAGGCTGCAGGGCAGACTTGTGGCAGGATGTATCACTTAAACCCTACCACGCGTCTTAGCATAGCACCGCGGTCTTCGCACGGCCGCTGGCAGACGCTCAGCCGGGTGTCTCATGCAACAGGTCCATCCTCAGCCAGGATCAAGCATAATGAATTGAGGATAGAGGAGAAGCTTGCTAATCCACCACCCTCCACAATGGAGGTTGTTGAGGCTTGCAAAATGTTGAGAATACTGAGATGAGCAGATTGTTGGTCATTTAAAACGGTCGCAAAAATAGCATTGGGTTGATTGTTGTTAGTGAATGTTGTTGCCTTTGTTAGAGCTCAGAGATGGTCATGTTAGAGCTGGAAATGTTAGATCATGTGTTGCGGAGTTTAACATGAAATCACAGAAACTTTGCAGCTTTAGGCAAACTGGTTCCCAGACATATGGTTGGGGTGTTTAAAGTTATCCCAAATGGGTAAATGGGGTACTAGTTGTAAAATATTGCAAGCAGATACAATAAAGATCTCTTAAAGGGGAGAAAAAATGCTATTTATTTCAAAAACTCTGTACTTAACCTTGGCCTATTCTGTTTTTGCCTCCTGTCTGGAATGTCATACCCAGAATACATGAAGTATATCTTCCCAACTACAAGAGCTGTATGTATGATATCGGTTTCAAAACAAAGCTGAGACATGTGCCATTACCACCATAGAGTCAGAATCAAAATATGTCCTACAGTGTCATTAGTTTTATTTTTTCTTTTTTCCTTCTTGCCCCAACAAAAATTTTCTTTGGTGTTTTATTTTTTCCCTTTTTAAATTTTTAAAATTTTTTTATTTTTTTTTTTTTTTTTTTTAAATAATTTTTTAAATTATATTAGAGATAATTTTAAAATATTTTTCCCATTCCCTTTAAAATTAAAAAGGAAAGTTTTATAGAATTTTATTCAAAATTATTTAAATTTTTTTATAAAAATATTTAAATATTTTAAAAAAGTATAGGGGGAAGAAAAAATATTTATTTAAAAAAAAAAAAAAAAAAATTTTATAAAAAATTATTTTAAAAAAAAAAAAAAAAAAAAAATTTTTTAAAAAAAAAAAAAAACAAATCCATGCAGATCTGAACTTATGAATAAAAAAAATTGAATACAGTTGAGAACAATTTTAACCTGGATTTAAATAAATTGAGTGTTTATTTAAAACAACAAAACAAAATTTTCCCGTTGAAGTGATCATTTCTTCCCTGAGTTACATGAAGGCCATTCGACTGTTTTTTTCCTGCACCCATGCTCCAGCATGGCCTCAACCAAGTTTTTTTCTGTTAATGATTCTATCTGATAATATCTAACCTCTTAAGAACTAAAACACTCTCTTAAAAATGTATTTTTAGATAGAATAAGCATTGACACCCCACCCCTACCCCTAAAACATTACACTTGGAAATTTTCTGAGGAACTTGACTTTTGGCTCGGATGATCGCACTCCCTCACAGTAAGAAGGAAAAAACAACACATAATGGCCATTTTTACACTTCCTGTATTTCACACTGTCGAAGGCCTCGGTAGTATGTAGAGGATCCATGCGTAACAACAACAGCTTGGCATCTTCTCGTGCTGGTCACCAACCCAGACACATTTAGCTGTGGGATGGCATCCCATTTTTCAACCAGGGGTTGTTGAAGGTCAACCAGCGTGGTTGTGTTTTTCACTGTAGCTTCCTCAAGGGTTCAGTCGGGTTGAGGTCTGGACTCACAGCAGGTCGCGCTGATGATCCTGTCTCAGTGGCGGAAGAGTTTTGTCATCCTGAAAGATTGAGTCAGGTCCCAGATTCTGGAGATATGGGATCACCACTGGCTCCAGAACCTCATTCTAATAATCAATAAGGTGCTAATCAGGTGCCACTCTTGCATCTGTGACTTACTGGGGTTGTCACAATACTAAAATTTCATTCTTGATACCAATACTAAGATCGCACTCCCTCACAGTAGTCGATACTAGATACTATTTTCGATACTACAGTATGGGGGGGAATGCCCAAAAAATAGCAATCTAAACAACACAACACAAATATATTAATAAATATAAGAGAAGACCTTAAAATGTAAGATAAATACATCTTGAAGATCTAGTTTGTGCAGAGATACAGTCTTCATACAGTCTCCAACAGTTTTCTCCAACTGCTCACTGTGATTCAGAAGAGACAAACTAACTTTTTTATGGACTTATTTATGTGTCCTTCTCTTCACAAAACTTGAGACCAAATCAAGTAAACAATAGAACAGACAAACTAGGTAGGGTGAACTAGTTTTTAAACTAGATCAATTAAAGGGACTTGAGGCAAGATTAAGAAACAAAACTCGCGACTGGCGCTTCAGGTAACTGCAGCCACGAGCCAAGCCTTCACAGGAGCGTGCACAAACTCACCTTTTTCTCCGTAGTTACACTTTTAAGTGTCTTTCAGTTGATCTGGATCGTTTGCTGACGGCAGAAGAATCCATAACAATCGCTTACAGTGTTTGAATTTACCGCGACCGGCTTTTTCCTATATCAAAACAGCAGATGTAGCGTCATTTGACGTCACGTCCACATGGCAGAGCTGGAAAGCTATAATGTTGTTTACTAAGCTTTTTCTTCGTAGTTACACTTTTTAGTGTCTTTCGGTTGATCTAGATCGTATTCTGACAGCAGAGGAATCCATAACTATCGCTTCCAGTGTTTTAATTTAAGGCGACCGTCTTTTTCCTGCATCAAAACAGCGGATGTAGCGTCATTTGACGTCACGTCCGCAGGGCAGCGCGGGAAATTTGGACACCGAATTGCAGCGCATTTTGCAGCACACAGCCTGTTCAAGGCAACGGAGAGAAACATGGGTGGAAACGATATTTTTGGTATTTAGCGCTTCATCACCCATTAGTATGAAAAAAAGGTACATTTATGTTTGTTTGTTTTTTTAAATTCCTGCCTCAAGTCCCTTTGAACATTTTAAAAGATTAACTTTTTAAATGTTTTCGTCTACAATCTATATTAAAAGGTAATCTTTTAATTGCCCTGGCTGATGTGATTGTAAGCCAGGGTGAGATCATCCAGCAGCAGTTTCAGGTTGTTTATAGAGCAGGGAACATCTCCTGCTCTGTAATGCCGCTGCGCAAGCACAAGGCTCATGTGAGCGCTTCTACTTGGGGGGTGTGGCCTGCGGTAGCAGACGCAACTTGTTGAGAAAAGTACGTCACATCAGTCTGCTCAAGTCTCCAACGATACCAGAAAAAGTCACTGGATTTATCGCTTGTCACTTTTTTAAACTAAAAAGTTAATAGAGCGGTCTAGGTCGCTAAGTTAGCCACACTGTAAACAATGGGTCCTCCAGGGAGATGCTGTGGAGGAGGGGCTGCCCGCAACCGTGCCTGTTTAAAAGGGCAGAGATTGGTTGATACTTTCCGATACTCAGTAGACGCCAAAGTGGCATTAAAGTATCGATACCCGTGCTAATTAATATCTAACTAGATACAAATTTTTAGAATCGATTTAGTGTCTGAGAATCGAATTTTTAGACAATATTATGACTGACACACACCTGGCAGTACTTGAATTTCAAAACAAGAGTGAATACTAAGTGGAAAATAATGATTTTGGTAGTCTTTGTGGGGGGAATTACCCACACATTCTGTTGACCATTCCACAGAAGCACCATCCTTACAAGTTATACCTGGTTTCTGTAATTTGGCCTCCCTGGGTGTTAAAAGGGGGATCATGCTGTTAGTAGTTGAATTGCCAGTCTTGCAAAGCAGTGCAGGCTGGATTACAGCTCCTGAAGGAATGAGTGGTGCTTTTATCCTGCAGTTTTCTTTCATTATTATTCACACACTAGAAAAAAAGCCCGTAAAATACTAGACGCCTGAATGTTTAACCAAAAGCCAAGAAATTAAACTTAAATGTTGCTGTGTTTCTTCTAAAGCAACTAAACAGTCAGTGTAATCTCAAAGGCGTTGTCTGGTCTTAATAGAGATATTACTGTGTTTGAATGTCTGTTTGGCTGCAAACTTGAGAACCTTGAGTGTGCGAACTTCTTCACTTGCATTTGATTTAAACCCTTGTGGTCAGTGGTTTACACTGGCTAGGCCCTCAGTCAGCTCAGTGTGTGTGCTGCTTGTCTGTCTTTCTGTCATTACGTCTTATCTTTGCAGTGGAAAACTGACGTGTCGCATTAGTTATTCTTGAGCCTGCTGGAACGGTTGAGATAGTAGCAGGTGATGTCTTTAAAAACCCACCAAACCACAGCCACATGTTGTAGTCACTCCATGTACATTACTCATCTTGGAGGCATGTACACAACACACACAGACTGTCCGTCCTTTTTTCTTTCTTCTTTTTTTTTTCTTTTCTCAAAGGGGGCACTGCACGGTTATGGCTGTAAATTTACTTTTCATCTCAGCAAGTGGATTTTTCTTTGAATTTGGAAGCTTGGGCTTCTGCTTGATGAGCACAATTTCTTTGGCATGTACTGGGTATAAGTTTCCTTCTAACTGAAACACCACAAATCTATGTCTTCAGCATGTCTAATGGAGAAAAAAATTATAATTGATCTACCTTGATGAATGCAGCCCCACACATGTTCTTGTGTGATTTGTTTAGCTGGAACAAAGCATTGGAGATGAAGATGCTGTTGTCAGTTGTAGGAAGTCACACCACTGGCTGGTCAGTTGTGGTCATATCAGCACATGACCTTGCTTTAGCACATGTAAGCAGAGATCCTCCATGGTGGAGATGATAACTAAATGTCCTAAACTGTAGATCCACACTACATTTTAATTAATGGAAATGACCGCTGTCCATATATGCATCAAGTTGTTTTGCTTGTAAGCTTGAGAATACAGGTGATCTGATCTGTAGATAACAACAGTGAAAGGAAACACATGATGCATAAAACTCCAAATGAAGTGGTAAAACCTGAGCACTGGGGAGATCTAGAGATTTGGAAAGTGCAGACAAGCTATTTTGCTTTATTTTTAGCCTTTTTTGTTTTTTAAAAAAAAACATTATTAATAAAAGATTCTCATGCCCACAAAAAAGAGAAAGTCCTGCGTTTAATTTCTTAGTGAAGAACAAGAATACTCACCAACATCTGGCTTCTGTCTGCTCTGGGAAAGAGTTCAGCTGGCATTCAGTCCTGTGTAAAGTGACTGCAGCAGTTTCATTTATCAGCTCGAACTCTAGTTTTTATTTACGCAAACACAACACCTAAGGGTGCTATGCTCAGGTGTAAGAGGGGGCGCAAATAGCTTATTTACAGAAAAATGTTTATAAGTCGTAACATCTTACACAGAAGCTCTGAAACAGGTAGCCCCAACCTGGGATGAAAAAGCTGTGAGGGATTTATTTTTGTCCTGTTTGAATCTAAAGTTGTGGCCCATGCATCATCCTGTAGCTTGATCCATGACTTCCTCTTCCAGCTACCTCTGAGGTAATTGTCTGGGAAAAACCCAAAGTTTCTGGACGCAACTCAGGTCTTATGAACATGAGTTGCTTTGAGTATCTTGATGGTATAAACGTGATACTGCTGGCATTTTCAACAGATTCTCCTTACAAGCGTGACTAAGTTTCCTAAGCCTGCATATGAAAGAAAATTCAGATTATCATTGGTCTTGTCAGGAAATGCATTTCTAAACACTGTGCAGCTACTTTTGTAGTTGTCTTATATTTAGCTTTCAGTCATCTAATTCACATTTATTTAGTAGGCATGGAGATTTTTCTGTCCTAGGTGCACTTCAGGACAGTATAAAGTCTTCAAACCTATCAGTTTATTCTAGAATATTAAAGTTTTAATTCTCTGTTCTTAATTTACATCAAGCTGGAAATGATAAACTTTCATCTTATTTGGTTTATGTCTGCTGCCTCAGCTTATTACAGCATTTAACATCTGTGTCCATCTATGAAGCAGCTGTGTGGTTATCATTCCTCAGATCTCTTGTGAGTTTTGTCTCGGTTATATGATCTTTAGAAAGTTTGTACAACCTTACCATCACTGAGGTGGTCCCTCCCTGAGGAGGCTGCAGGATCAGCCACACTTGTTGTTGGACCAAATATACATCCTCTCTGATTTTTCTCCCCCTTTATGCCTGGCCCCATATCAACATTTTGTTGTCTTTTCTATCCTTCCTGCTGCCTCTTATTAAAGATTAACAAGGAGGGATTTTTTCGGTATACAAAGGAAAAGTGGGAACTAACATCAACTCAGTTTGTCTCTTTGAAAGTGAGATCAAGGCTGGCATTTTTATAGTACACGAAGTGTGTTTATGATCAAGTTAAAGACAGATGCTTTAAATGGAAAAAATTGCAAAGGAACATTGTGTAATTAAATTATTAAAACTTGCCATCACAAACAAACAGGAGTGGAGTCACTGTGGCACCCTGGTTGCTTATCAGATCTTTCTTTTTGGGTCTGTCTTTGGAAGGGTTCAGTTTGAGGTCCTATGCCTCACCACAACTATTTTTAACAAGGCTTGAAAGCCAAGTTAGATGCGCACACGCACAATCCCACAGACCCTTAAACAGGTGCCAACTTTTGTGCCGAAAAGTGTGGCGTGGCGTGTTGTGGTGGGGTGTGTGCATGGGGAGTGACTGTGGGCTGGTGTCGGAGGAATGTGTGACCTTCCCGGCCTCTGCCGCTGTTTGGCTTTGATCAAACATTCCTCTGGAAGTTTCCGCCTTCTGCTGTCATTGAGACGCAGGGCAGCGATACAGGGTCTGCATGTTTGTATCTGGGATGGAAGAAATATACATTGATTACAAAATATAAGGATAAAGTGCAACTGTTGTGTGTCGTAATGGAAATGGACGTCTAGATTCTTAATGTTAACAATCATATTAGCTGGTTGCTATGAAAGAATCGTCATCGATCATAGTTTGCAGTGATAGCCCTCATTACAAACTCATGCTGTAACCCTCATAATGTTATTTTTATTTCAGGTTCAAAAGTTGCCAAGAATACCAAACATGCCAGGTTAAAATTAAGTGACTCCCATGGTTACTAGATTGTTCCCTTTGATTGGATGAAGCAGATTTTGGGCGTAAACAGTTATTTTGTTGTTCAGCATACACTAATTGGCAGCAGCTATGATGATGAATCATTTTCTTATTAATCATTAACATGCTCATCAGCTGTGATGATTTCCTGTTTACCCTGTGGTCTGAAAATATTTGCTCTGAGAGAAACAAATATTTGAGAAAATAATAGGCAAATGAATTGATAATGATAATGAGTATGACTACGATGTAAAGCCAGGATGAGAAATGAACACTTGTCAGCCATATTCGTGTTAAAATAGAATACAGGCTGGTAGTTTTCAGACAGAAGAAAAAAAGAACAGCTGAGTTTTTCCATTTACTCTATTTTCAGGTTTGGTTGCAGAATTGACCAGTGGGTAAGAAGCATCTTGTTATCAGTTAACACCACGTGTATTGGCAGGATTGCATCAGCAATGCAAGCATTAAACTTTTATATTTCTTTGAGCATATTAATAATTTACATTAAAAGTGACTGGAAACGGCTTTAAACCTTTTAGAAAACAATAAATTATTGTGGGAAAAAGAGGATATCCAATTCCTTTGAGCCTCCTAACGTTTTACAATCTTGACTCATGCCCATATTCTTATGTCTGGCACTGAAAAGGTTTGAGATCTGCACCACTATAGAGCAATACAGATACATATGTTATACCAAAACCATCGAACCTGTTAAAATTTATTTTATAATTATTTTTAGGCTAAATATAATTTTTTCTAGGAAATGATGTACTTTCATTCTGTCCCCCCCCCCCCCCCCCCCCCCCCCCCCCCCAAAACGACCTTTGAAAGTATATATTTTTTAAATATAGCTTTTAATAAAAATGTTCCATATTCAACCTTTAATTGTGATGTCATGGCTAATTGATTAATTGATTTTGTTTGGCCTAACTAATCAACTTTAGAAATCACCTAAAATCTCCATCTGTAGTCTAGATGGGTTGAGAACAAGCTGCAAGAAGGCCCAGAGTAGAGCTGGGAGAAAAATAACGAAATCATCCTGGTGTGGCAGCGAGAACATGAACGACCCTCAGAGATTCATTGATGATGTTCATTTTGTCTTCATTTTAATAGATTAGCATAATTTCCTTTTCAAGAGACATCAAGAGCCCTCAGAGATGTTTCAGACCCCTAGTGGCCACCAGTGGTAATGCGTTTTTGTGCATTTTAATATTGAATTTAATTCTTGAAAACAGTTTATGAAAACAGTTGGACTTTAGAAAGAAAGTCATTACAGAGGACATATATAAAGCAATCCAGTTTTGATATCACTGGTGTATGAATGTGTGTCGATGTTCGGTGCATGGTGGTGGTTGGAGATGGTAGCAGGTCGGCTGCCACATATCCATCAGTCTGCCTCAGGACTCACAGTTTTGTTTTGGTTTGTTTTGTTATTCCATTCTTTTTTTTATTGACAAAAATAATATAAAAAAATCAACTGTCAACAGTAAAACCCAGAACAAAAAAAAGATAAGATATACCAACCAATAACCAAAGGAGCAAAAAAGAGCATCAATTTCAACAAATAAGAAGGAAATTAAGAAATAAAAAAACGAGGGAAAGTAACATTTATATATATAGGAATAACTCAGTTGTGCTGCCCCAGCATATAGGTGTGTTTAACTTCTTAATTAGCACTCACCTCATTTACTGACCTGCTCTCACACATTTATTTTCTTTGAATACCCTGTATGGATGGACTTTGAATACACTTGCAAATGGTCACATCAGCTGATGTATTTTTTCTTTTGTCCTTTTTTTCCCAGCATGCGGTTTCTTTAATCATAAAATGAGTCTGAGATAAAGGCCTCTCAATTGTGGTTGAGATGGGCTAGAGAACTCAATTGGTGGGTGATTTGGGGGTGTGTGACTTATTTTCATTGTGGAAAGATGTGTTGGAGCAATAAAAAGGCCAGCTCTTGATGAGCTTAGGAAAAAATTTGTTGTGGGTGTACTTACAAAGTTTTGAATAAAGACAGGAAGTGTTGTGGCTTTGTAGTAAGAGATTATGTGTTGTGGGTTTGTGAAAAACTTGGTGTGGCTGCAGGGAAAGTTTAAATACAGAGACTGTTGTGGAGACATGAGGATTTATTTGAGAGAAGGGAGAAAAAGGGACAAAGGAAAATGAGGAGGAAAGTAGTTTTTGAAGTTGCAGTGTGTGCTCTGATAAAATGAAGACAAGGAAAGAAAGTGACATTGCAGAGATGCTGAAGTGGGAGAGCAGACATTTGATTGACAAAACAGGAAAGTGTGTTATTGAAGTTTTAAGTGAGTGTTGGTCAAGTAAAGACGGCTTTTGCTTTGGTCTTGGAAAGCAGTCAGGAAGAGAACCACAGTGATTGGCTGAGGAGGCGGGAGAGGGAGTGTTTCAGGGCAGTAAGGAGTCTCCAGTCTCAAGCGTGTCTTGTGCATTTAAGATCTTAAGAAAGCGGAGGAGAGAAAACCGAGAGCAAAAGCAGGGAGGGCTTGGAGGAAGAGGGGTGAACAAGAGGACAAGAAGGGAAGAGAGGGTGTCGGGCGAGTCAGAGGGTAGAGACTGGAAAAGTCGGAAAAACAGAGGAAGGAGGAGGGGAAAAGTGGACAGGAGGGTGAGAAAGAAGGCAAGATTTGCTTTGTGGGTAAAAAGCAGCCACAGCAAATATAAAGCTAAGGAGAAAGAAAGAAAGGGAGACGACAAAGCAGCCAAAAAGGAGAGGGTGAGAAAATTGAAAAAATTCTTCTGTGGAATAAAGATTGACAGGATTAATGAGAGGAAGAGTTGGTTAGCAAGTGCCTCACAAGTATCTGCTGCCAGCCACACAAGAAACCAAAGACTCACACGGAGACCAGAATACCCATTGAGAAGGAGCTTAGTGACAGGAGCTGGTGTTTCTGAGTGTGGCACTCCTCCTCTTCCTCCTCCTCCTCTCTCTTTTTATGCTGTTGTTGGCCTTAACCGGCGGCGAATATCACTGGGGCGCCACTACATCGCCATGTTCGAGGCCACGCAGAACGTCACGCTCAAACCTACGGAGTCCTGGAGGGAAGCGCTGCTGGACACCCGCGTCATGGACCTGTTCTTCACTGTGAGTATCCCGTCCCATCCTAGCCCTCCTACATCTACACAGCAGGCTGTCAGCAGACTGAGTTCGCATTAGGTAAACTTTCATCTGATTTTTCAGTTAAAAGATGCGTGTTATTGTGGTTCAAATTTTTTAATTAAAAAAAGAAGTCCGAACTTTCACTTTTTTTTTTGGGACCAAAAATAGTCTTGTTAGATTTGCAACACATCACAAGAATTTCTATCTTATTTAACTTGAATAAATTTGAGAAATACCTTGCTCTCCACATTTGTTTACCCAAATTATATCTTCATATCCTGGATGTCATTCCTCAACTTTTTCCTCTAGGTCTAAGACATTTTTTCCATATCTTCAATTTTGGGTTCTCATATCCTCTTTTCCACTTTGTACTCCTTGAATTTTCTCCTCTTGACCTCTCAGTGGTGGTTTATTTATTATAAACAAAAAGACTGTTTGTCTTTTCATGTCTGTCAGAGAGCTTTGATCGATACTCCTCTTTTTGGCACATCCTAAGTTTGTTCTTGTTTTGCGGGTTTCTTGAATGCACCATTAAGCAGATTTATGGATGCCTTGCAGCAGGGTCATGTTATTGTGTTACTGTCCGGAGGACCGCACGGTGAAGTAAATGTGTATTTTTGTGCACTGTGTTTAAAGAGCCGGCCCACGCTGGCCAAGCACATGGTGTGGAATAGAAGAGTGGAACAAACTGGTCAGCTCTCCTTCCATTAAGCATCCATACAGACACTCCGGGCTGCCTATCACAAGATAACTGCTCCTCCCCTCAACCTTTCAGCCGCCTGCAGCTCCATATTGCATCCCTCCAGATTCTACTCCTCCCTCTAAATAGTGTCCTTATGGTGCCGTTGTGGGTCATCTGCTTGATTTTTTATTTTTTTTTCCCCATCAGTCAGAAACTTTAAGTCCTTTCTTTATCCCTATTTTACATTTAAAAACAAAATTTTCTATGAATTGCATGAATATAACAAATAAGGATCTGCCCATAAAGCTGCTGCTTAAGGTTGGCTGCAATTTTTTTTCTTTTCTCCAAAAAATTTAATTCATTTGTGAAGCCATTTATTTAACACTTTCCACACTTGCTTATTCACTCAATTATCCAATCACGGCATTGTAAAGGAAAACAAAAAAACAAACAAAAAACATAAAAATGTCAATGTCTCAATATCGTGTTTGTGTTGTTAGATGTCATCTTGTTCAAATGATGTCTAAATGTGAACAGGAGGATGAAGAGGACTGCTTAGATACAAGGTGTTATTGCACCAGAATATTTAGAGGTCAAGTCATGGTTCAAGCTCTTCTTTTGGATTTTTTTAGGTCAGTCACCTTCTTAGAGAACAGCATATTTTGAAATAAGTACTTAAACATTGAAGCGCAAAAAAATTCAGAGAAAGTCAAATTAAGTTCACCTAAAAAGGTTGTAGCATTTTATATGTCCTCAAAGAGCCGGGCTTTGCTGCAGCAATCTTTTGAGTCTACATAGAACAACACAATTAGGCCTGGGACGATAACAAATTTTGCTGGACAATATATTGTCCCACATATTATTGACGATAAACAATATTATTGTCGACTTTACTGAGACCAAAATAACCACTTATGTGATGTTAATATATCATAATAATGCAAGTACCTTCTTTTAAATGCAACAATTAAACTTTCATTTCACACTGGAATGGCCAGAGCCAGAACTTTTAAATATCCTAAATAAACAAAAAACAATAGAAATAAAATTGAAAAAGGACTCGGTCTCTGTTAGAAAAATTGCACCAAAAAAATAAACTAGACCCTGTTTCTCCAAAACAATAAATACAATGGCCTATCCAGTCTCAAACAAACTGCACTCAATATTATTATCATGATTATTATTATTATTACTAAGGATGAGGATGCGTGACGGTCAGGCTGACGGCTCTACAACTCGGGGTGCAGTTTTGGTTTTTTTTTTCCCAGCTGGGAAAACTCAACCGGATGATTGTGTTTGAAGTGGCCATGCAACTTCATTGTGTTGCCTCTTTTTTGGCGCTACCATTTTTAAACAGTCGGCATACGAGCTTTTCTGTGTTGATGGTCCCCCCTCACCTGTTAAGGTTGAAGCCGAAATATTGTTATTGACTTCACTTTCATTTATCGTGCGATTAATTGATTTATTTATTATTGTCCCAGGCCTAAACACAATGAATTTTATTAATCCCTCAGATAGACTTCATCTTCATGGGAGTGATGGCTAGTAAAGCATCTACAATTGATCAGGCCTGAGAAAACTTGCCTGAGTCTTTATTTCTACTGAATTTCTACAGATGCTGTCTTAGTTACAGCAGCATTAATCCATTGAAACAGTCCATCTGGGTCAAACAGTCCAGTCTGCTTGTGGCGTTCAAAGGGATGTCTTAATCAACACTTCAAGCTTCTTAATGCTAATCAGTCATGGTTTGGAAGCTGCAGCCTGCTCAGTACTGTTGCTGACTGCAGCTGCAGTTTTATCTAATTATAAAAGAAAGTTTTGAAAAAAGAGGAAGAAAAAAGCAACTCGAAAGTGAATAAATGATCTTGGCTGAGCTGCAGCTTTAGTTACTGGAAATGAAACAGCTGATCAGTCATGTGTCACTACATCAGAAAATACCTGGAACAGCTGAATCTGTGTAGGATGTGTAAAATAATTTTTTTTCTCTCTCTCTCTCAATAGCTACATTATAAGGACAAAGCTATCTGAAATCAGTCTGATCAGAGATTCCAGCTGATCAGAATTTACATCTTATTTCCTGCTGATTTGATCGTGATAAGATTTAAACTACCCCTCCAGAACAGATTGAATTTTTATACAGATTATAAGCTGATTATACTGATTGAATAAACTGAGGTATTAACATGACACATTTTTATTCTGATTGGACGTTTGATCGGATCAAAAGTGCTCCATGTAAGTGCAACTACTGTTATGGTCAGAATTTTCTGACGTGCAACTTCAAGATCCATATTTCAACTCAACTCTCGACTCAGCTTTTTTGTAGAGCACTTTAACACGACAGAAGTTGAAACAAAGTGCTGAAAAAAAAAACAATTTTAAGATGGATAAAATGCAAAATACAATAAAAATGATAAAAACAATAAAGAGAGCAATAAGAACAATAAAAAAATCAATGTCAGAACCTTAGCTGGGTTTCCAGCGGAGCAATTATGAAGTGACCTTCTGAAAAGCCAATAAAAGAAATGTAAATCAAACATGTTTTAATGACTGGTTTGAAGTAAAAAAGTTAGGCTGCATGGATTCACCAGCTAGTAGCAGCATAGATCATGCCGCTAGTGGTTTATGTTTTATTAGTTTTCTTTAAAAAAAAAACAAACAAACAAACAAAAACTTAAGGAGGATGCCAGAATAACTACAGTAAACATCCACAGCATAGATCGAGCACTTTTTAAGTATTTACTTTTAATAATTGGAATATCTGGGATGATATATTTTTAAAGACACCATTCAGTCTCCTAAATTTATTGTTTGCTACTTGTTGAAAACAGCTGCCGTTTGTCATTTTAAGCTCTAACAGGTCAGATCTGTTTCAGTTTCCTCTAATGGGATATGATATTTTTCTTTTAGCAGGCAAAAAGATGTAAATTGACCACATTTACTTTTTTTTTGCTATATAATCCAAGTTTATTTTTAAAATTATTATTATTTTTTATTTTATTTTATTAATTTATTCGACTGTTTCCTTTTAATTTTTCCCCTTTCACATCTTTTATTAAAATAAACCCATAATTGGACCCTGGAATTTTATGGAAACATGACTGATGCTGAGAATGGACATAAATTAACATCTTAAGGCTACAGTATACTTCTCTGACTACGTAATGCGTTATCCAACTGCGTAATGATGGAGACCCCTCCAGCCTTCATAGTTCTCCGTCATGCTGTCGGATACGCAGTGCAATTTCCCGCCTGATAAGTAGGGGACGCTACACAAGACTGACCTACTCATATGATGCCGTCCGACAGAGAAAGACTATTGTTGTTGCTGCAGCTGAATAACAGCAATACTTTTGATGCAAAATAAAGAAGATGGGGCGATTTTGGTATTTCCTCACTTCTTCAGCCCAACGTTTTTCGGTTGGACTCATATCTACGTCTTCATAGGCTAGCCGGTTTAAAAATGGCGCTGATAGGTTTACGTATTGGTAGACCAAGACCAATCACAGCCCTTGCTGTCTCCGTCGTCCCTTGATGGAGTGACGGACACTTAGAAATACTTTGTGCGCCCGGAGACGACGGAGAGGCTCTCCGACAGGCTCTCCGTCGACGTAGAGGGCTCTCCGTAGCCTACGTAGAGCACTTTACGGACGACTACAAGTTAGGCTTCAATAGTTTCTGCTTTCTACATGATAATTCAATAGGTCCAAAAAGCAGTTTCTGTTGCAGAGTAGCTTTTATTTAAGCTGCTGACACGTTATGTGATGTAATCATGTAATCATGGTGGAGAATCAGAAGGAATGTTTCCAACATCTGAACAGATCAACAGCACAATAGCTGATGCTAAATGAATGGAGGCCTTGTCAGCTGAACTTGGTCAGTCTAACAAGTTATCAGTGGGTGCTTATTTTCTGTTGTATGTGATGGCTTAATGTAGGCAGTGTAAACATATACTGGTGTCAAAGCATAGCATTCTATTGCTCATTTTATCATTTCAACCATATCCTTACCACTTGGATAATGAGTTTAATAGGTCAAATAAAATTCAGAAGTAACTTTGTTTGTATTGTAGTTCTCTCTTGTAGTTACTTGTACTTGTTGGAGATTCATATGAAAAAGAAATTTGTCATTCTGTTTTGTTGTCCAATCCACAAGTGCTTATTTGCAGTTGCTGATGATTATCAACACTCTACAATGTCTGTATTTTATCAGCACTATATTCACAAAGCAGTCACGATTAACCAATTGGCTGGAGGCAGTGAGTGCAATCAGAGACGTGTTATCCAGATTGCAGAGCTCTAATCACGGGCTTGATTGGCCTGCCGTGGCGGCTGGCGCTGAATAAAAATGTTTGTCATTTTTCGGTCGCTTCTCTTTGCTGCTGGAATCTGCAGGATGTGTTTTGTGTTGGTTTCAGTTTTCAGGCCTCTGGTTTCATCTCTCGCTGTGGCATTTCTAGTAGCTCAACTGTTTGTTATTGTAAGGCTGCTGTAGCACTGACAGCTGCATGCGTGTGTGTTTGTGTTGCAGCGTCATTCTTGTTGTGTTGTGTGCATTTTTGTGTGTGCTGGAGCATGTCTGTCTCTGTAGGATTGTGTCAGTTTGTGTTGTAGATGTTTGTGTGTGTGTTGTGTTTAATGGGGTCCTTTGCTGTCTCAGCTGCTCTGTCTCCTCAGCTGCAAGTGGTAACGGACTCACCAGGCTGAGTGTGTGTGCGTGCATGTTGAGGGGTGCTCATAGACACGTGCCATTGGGGTCACGGTCCACAACCGACCAGTGGCAGGATTAGAGCCCGGCCCCAGGATTAGGGGCCCCTGTTAACAACCACAGTAACCCAACCATAACACATAAGCATCACCCTGTTTAAGGGCTCTGGGGAGTCTCCGTCCCTCAGCGGGTGGATGGCTGTGGCTCCTGCGCTCCCCCACTGATCTGTGATGCAAGCTAACAGGAGGCTCTTGTCAGTTTCTGCAGTAACAAGTCTTGGCTTGTCTTCAGATGTTATATTTTGGTTGCATGCATTCTTATTTACATCTTCTTTATTAGTTTTATTTAACTGTTACTATGCTGCTGTGACACAGTTCTCTGTACCAGTTTGGTAAAGTATCTCTTTGCACAGTGAAGCTCTTTTTCTTTCTATAGTGCCTCATTTATGCTCCCTTTATGTACGTAAAAAGTTATCTGTATGTCAAATGTTTTCAAACATGCCCTGCTATGTTCTTAATGTTGGCATGGTTGTTCCGAAATATATCCACTAGAGGGTAGTACACAGTTCAACTCCTAGTTACAATACCCGTTTCACACAATGGCAAACATGGCAACGTCTGAAGAAATAATGATAATTAGTGATGCACGATATGAATAATTTCAACCGATATAATAACCAATAATTTTCTGATTCTCATGGCCGATACCGATATTAAAGCTGAAAATGATGTAGTATTCATTCTTTGCCCAAAATTAGAAAAATACTTCGGCTGCATCTACTGTAGACCCAGTTGTTGCCGGAGACGTCATAATGTTGCACGGTGGGCGCGGCCTTATGTTGTTCTCCTGCCCCATGGAATAAAAAAGAAAGAAAGAAAGAAAGAAAAAAAAAAGAGCATTCCGCAGGTGCCACCAGACAGTGCCTGTTATATAAAGGTCAATTATATTGATAACTATTTTATTTAGTGTTTGATATTTCTGTATTTCTTCATTTCAGGGAGTCTTTTAAGATCTGGCTAGGGACAACAGATAAAATCTAGCCTTTTGGCTAAATCTGGCGTTTTCTTTGTTTTTTGTATGCTCTGTCCCTATTAAATAAAGAAACACAATAAAAGAATATCGACTGATATCGGGTCGAAATTGATATTTAGATTTAAAGCCAATATTGTTCGATTCCAATATCAAGCCGATAATGTTCATCACTAATGATAATGTACATAACCAGAAAGAGATGTAAAAAGAAGCAGCACAGTAGACAGTGGTGTGTGCAACTGTTAAATGAATTGTGGTTTCTTCTTCTTTGCTCCCATTACTGGTTTCACATGAGCTACACTGCCAACACTGCCCCCCTTTCTGGTAGTGCTGCTCTGGTTGCCATGTCCGGCTACGCATCTGTAAGCTCTGAAAACAGGCTAAAATGTGCATATAAAAGATGCAGAAGATGAATGGAAGGATCCGTCTGTACATGTATGCATTTTTAACGTAGAACATACATGAGGCTTTTCTTTTTGACTGGAGTTTTCTCTTTACTGGTTTAGATCACTTTGATTTTCCACTTGGCCATTAAAGCTGGGGTTGGCCATTTTGGAAAAATGGTTTAAGCAAGCTACATTTTTTTAAAAAAAGAGAGAAAAAAATGGAAACTGCAAAACACCCGCCCAAAACCACGCCTCACCAGCGCAGGAACATGCACGCGATGGTTTATGAGCAGGCTGGCGAAGACAGCCGATAACAGCCGAGTGGATAGCTTGTTAGCTAGCTAGTAAACGGCAGATGAACCACGTTTCTAAAAACATTAATCCACTCACCTCCAACTCCTTCTGCAGTGTAAAAAGTCCACACTGCAAATGTCAACGCCTCCAAGACTTGATCCACATCTGTTTTTTTTTTTGTTTTTTTTTAGCGCAGTAGCAGTGAGCAGTCTGTTAGCCATGTTTATTTACACTGCGCAGCGCAAAGAGTAGTGACGTGCAGAGGGAGGAGAGGGGAGGGACAGAGACGAGACATAAAGGCATGGATTGGTTCTTTCTAAACAGTGCGAATGACCAATTCCTGCCATGCGGTGCGGATTGCAGGGGTTGGTCAGAGTTTTTACAAACCTGCAGCTCTCACAGAGGTCTGACTTTTTTCCTTCCTTTTTATGAATACGTGATGTATTGACTACTCTGAAGATGGAAAGACCATTTCACCCAGTATAACAAAAAGTGTTTTTCTGAATTACCAACTCTGGCTTTAACATGGTTCCAAGTCAGCACCATGAACTTCACAATTATAGATTTTCTTGGTAAGATTGCTATCACAGAAATAATCATGATATTACAATTATCACAATTATCATGCCTTAATTTCTGAGCTTTTACATCCAAGTAAAGCATACGCCATGGTAGAGTCCCATTATTTTTCCTCTTCCTCTTTCCCATCACCAAACTGTTATCTTGCTACACTTGTTGCGCTCTGTGTAATATGCAGTAGCATTTATTATTTTTAAGCACCTATTGGTATTGCTAATCCTGGTTGCAGCAGGGTTTCCAAATAACTGTTCATATTAAGACATGGAGTTGCAGAAAAAACTAGACTGATCTGTGTCAAAGACAAACTGTTTCCCTGTGCTGTGGTCCCTTTACAGAAATTCCGGCTCCACAAGAGGGAGTTTCTAACAACACACAGCAGGTGTTGGAACACACTAGCAGTGACGTAATGACATATGGAAAAGCTAAATGGCTCTCAGAGGGCTCTAAAGTTGAGCACAAGCACCTGGTTCAAGTAGGTTGAAAAGAATTATCTGTAACATTTTCTCTCTAAGATTTCTTGCTCCATCTGTCTATGATTTACATGTCACCCTCAATAACTCTTTATTTTCGCTTTAATGATGTTGGGCGGCAAGAAACATTAGTCAGAGCATCTTGCAAGTACATTGTTTTCTCTGAAAATCAGACAGAAGTTATGTTCTGTTTTTTCTTTAATATGCAACAGAAGTGGTTTTGGTCGTCGCAGATTCACTGATGATGTTCACAAAGAATCTACAAAACAACAAGATGATACTGGAGCCAGATCGTTATTGATTCTGCCAGGCCAAGATCAATTTTTCAACCCACAGGACAAAAACATATCTAGGGAATTAGCTCGATAATCATGCAGCGTGCAGCATCCATCTTTGCTACTGAAGAGATGCTCTGTGCAGCAAATTGCCATTTTGGTCCCAGGGGTTTTGTAAAAGAGTGCTTATCTCTTTTTTTTCCACTTCAGCTAGTGGCAGTTATGGCTCTAGTTTCAGGGAATGGGCGATAGATTGAGAGATGAGGGGAGGAAAACCGAGGAAAGAAAAACACTAGGGAGGAGGAGTGAAATGAGGAGAAACAAGGAGCAAATGAATCAAGGTGCAGGAATGAAAGGAGGTATAAATTTTTATAGGGGGAGATGAGGAAAAGATGGAACAGACAAATACAATTTGGAGAGGGATTGAAATGTGGATGTAATTTTCAGGAGAGTGAGAGAGGTTAGGGGATAAATGGTCTGTTGGAGATTGAAAAGGAAGGAGACTCCATTTATTTCTCCTGAAGAATAAAACTACTTTGCCCTTTGATGACAACAACAGAAGAAAGAGGGGGAGGGGGCAACAGCAGGGGAAAAAAATCACACAACCTGTAATTGTGGCTTCAACAATGCATTTCTATTTGTTTTTAGTTTCAGCTCTTTGATTGGTAAGAGAGTAGCTTCTTGTCCTGATTGCCTTCAGATGCAGCACACCAAGGCAGTGATATGGTCAGCTGCGTCTGGGTAATGTCATTACATTAATTCGGCTAGATACATGCACTGTACAGAGACGACACATCCACACCCTGAGACAGAGTTCAGTGAAGCAGACAAAGACATCCGTCCTGCCATTTTAAATACGCACAGTTACATTTACTGTATATTGAAATCTCTTATTCATCCTCTGTGATAGGAAACAAACAGTTTTGTTTTGGACTATTGGGTGGTCAAATTCCTAGAGCTCAGGGATACAAATATTGTTTTCTAACCTGGCATCTGCAGAACAGCATTCTTAAATTACCAAAAGGTAGAAAAGAGCAGACCAAAAACTCTGGAAATAATTAAGTAATAAATGAAGCGATTCTAAGTGGCTTTATCCGATAAAAGGTCAGTCGGAGTTGTGTTTATACAATAGCATGGACTAAAGATTGTAATCAATTCAGAATCAGATGCTGGTTCATTTGCTGTTATTTGTAATTTAACGATTATTTTAGGGATTCACAATAACTTTTTTTAAAAACCGATTGCGATAACCAATAAATTTGAGGTCCTAAATGCCGATACTGATAACTGATGATAAATAACACACACGCATACCAAATCATGACATCAATACTATTAACACCACAAATATTTTTTACTCTTGTAAATGAAGAAATATCTATTTTTTCCAGTGGAAAAACTGTCAACAAGCCTCTCAAGCATTTTCTAAAAGATATCAAACAAACCCATATTCAATATCTCCAATGCACATCTGCATAAGGTGCATTGCTTACTGATACAAAAATAAAGACTCCTTGAACTTATGCAGACACATGCATCCGGACTACAAACTGAAAAAGAGCAATCGAGCAGTAAAAAACTGACATAGAAAACGATGCACTGACAAATTACTGTAGATTCAAACATTTATTGTATGTTAACAATCTGAAAAAGTTTATTTTTAAAAATAATAATGACTTCGCAGGTTAGACTTGTCTAGGTAAATAGAGTGGATTTTGAAATGATAACTGGTCTCATAATGTGAGCAGAACACTGCTGTGCTGATAAAAATAATATATATGTTATCAGGGCAAGTTGTCGTGATATTGGACTTATCGCAATGATGTAATAATTTCCTGTTATTGGGCGGATAATTAGCGTGCACCCCTAGATTATTTACATGAATCTGTTTTAATTTATCTAGTAGGAGATGGGGCTTAAGAGTATTAAAACAGAACTGAAATTGGTTAAAAGAAACTACATCCTTCCTGGTCGTCCAAGTGCTGAAAGTGTTTAAGGAGATAAGGGGTAAACTCCTCTGCAGAGGTTTTCAGATGACAGGCAGGTCCTGCAGCTCTTTCAGTGCATGACAGCACCTAAACTTTGTCCCCTTCAAACCTCACATTTGTCTGGTTGAATCTCCAGAGATCTCTGTTGATTTGTTGGGTTGCGTTTTGTAGCTTAGCAACAAGCGTCACATGCAGCAGCAGGTAATGCAGGTTGACTTGGTAGAAAACAGGGGCAGAAACTCACACCTAGCAGTTCAGTATCCAAGCGGAGAGATGTTCCTTTGCTGTAACATTTCTAGGATTACTCTGTCTTTTGTTTGCTCTTTCTGCAGCCTCTATCCTCGTGTCTGGAAGTAGAGCGGCATTGCAGTCCAGATAAACAGTGTACTCTGCAGCCATGTATTGGTGAAATGGACAGTAGTGCATTCCCACTCTCTCTCTGTCCTCATCAGTCCGGTATACTGATGGATTTTATTTGCCTTTGGTGTCATATTTCCCACAGTAATCTAGGAGAGAAGGGTTGTAAGAAGAAGCATCTTCTTCCTTGTTCTCTATTTCATCTCTGCCTTACAGTGCATCTCCTTTGGAACCCATCTCAACTTGTAGCCCCTCCCATTGGCATGAGTATTCATCATAACAGATGTTATAAAATGCCAGAAATCCTTTAAGCAGCATAACATCCAAACCAGCATTAATAGAATATCAGTATTTCAGCAGAAAATTTTGAAGATACAGAGAGAAGTCAAGAAGTACTACAACAGGTTCTCACTACTCCTGCACCAGAACTCATGCGAATGTAAGCCAGTGTTTTCATACTGGTGTAATTATCATGGGATACGAGAAACTAGGCACTTCATTCATAATGTTTTACTCCATGCATACTGTTTATTGCTGTGATATAAAATTTCATTCTCAGGGACAGATGCTGTACACTCATATGTTTACTACGTAAACACAATCAGTGTGTTGTGTAGAGCTTGATGAGGCTGCAGCAAAGGTCTGCAGGCAGTAACCTAATCTGAGAGCAAGAGAGTGATGGTGGAGAAGACGATAAGTTGGAAGCAGTGCTGATTTGAAAAAACAGAAAGATGAGTCTCTAAACCCCCGGAGGTAACAGACACCAGGCTCTGTGTCCTTCTATAAATATCGTTCCTCACTCTCCCTACCTCTCGCTCTTCTCCGCTCATCTTTCTTCTACATCCTCATCTTCTTTCTCCTCCTGCATCTTTTCTGTCTGCCGCTGACCTCATTGTCTCCTGTTCTTCTTCTTCATTTCCTCAATCCATCTTTTCTGCACTGGTTCTGTCCTTCATCACCTATGTCCTTTTACTTTTTTCTTAGTTTTATTCTTAGCTCTGCTCAACACTTTGATACACTCTGAAGAGACCATTTAATGCAGTTGGAAATAAAGCCAGGAGGAAATCTAAATTCCCCCATTTGGCCTCAATTTCAGATCCTCTTAGTAACTTATTATAAAAAAGAAAGGGGAAAAAAAAGCACCAAGGGAAGAGTTGAGCAATCTTTAGGTGAAGCCTCTGATTCTGTATTTAGAGACCTGGACTGATCCTCCGTTCCGAAGTCAAAGAGAAATAAGATCTCATATCTTTGCATTACTCCTGCTAGGAGCTGCCTTTTTCCCCCTGCAACCATTTTTATAATAATCTTGCTCTTATCTCATGTGCAAGCGCAGCTCTCATCTTTTCATCTTACATTCTTACATGAATGTTGTTTTCTCAAGCAGCCAACTCCAACTCATGTGGAAAATCTGAGTCTTCAGTGCATGTGTGAAAACATCTATAGATTCACACTGAGCGCTCTGCTTTCTGCTGGACCAAGTTTAGCTGTGAAGTCCAGACGGTGGTGAAGCTGAGGTTTCATGCCTGTATTTTTGGTTTGGATTGAGTTAAAAAAAAAAAAAAGCCAGATTGTTTTTCTGTTACATGGTATGGTGAAGCTCAGCATATGTAGATGAAATTTAGTTTTCTTGTCCAGGTTGTACCACCTCCACCTATTGTAGGATTGTTTACTGTTTGAGTGATGAGTAAAATATGAACCTTTTTATGTGAAAAGATTGGGAGCTTCTTACTTCCGGAGGGGGGGGCATCCTTAAATAAGTGGCTCCAGATGATAGTTTTGTTTTTCCTTTTGAAAAAAGTCTACAGCGTGTTTGAGTTTGGTATTGATTCAGTTTGCTTGGAACTTTGACTGAGATGTAGTTCTATAGTTTTGAGCCACCTTCAGCCCCGTTTCCACCAACGGGTCCAGGTCAGTTCAAGGTGGTTGGGCGTGGCTTGCTTTATTAAATCCTCTGTTGCATTTTCAGAGCCAACATACCCTTACCCAGTAGACGGCTTATCGGCCAGAAGCAATTGTGATGCGCCATTGATGTGCAATGCCTTCCTTGTGTTATAACGAAGAAGAGCGTGACACAAACAAAGGGGGAGAAAGATGGACATCCAGCAATTTGTGTTCTTCCTCTTGGCATCTGGCATTAAACGGCACCAAACTCGTGGTGTATTGAAATGAGGTGCTGTTGCTACTTTGTTCTTGGTGCAGAGTTGCACCGGAATTCTTTACTGGTGGAAAAATTGTGTACCAACCCGTGCCGTACTGAACTGTTCTGTACTGAAATAGACTTGTTGGTGGAAACGGGGCTTCTTTTGTTTCACTATATTGTCACAAAAATCGGGGAAACAGGGGTAGTGGTTTATAAAAACATGCTTATAGATTGAAATGTATGTTTTCTTTAATCACCATCAGGAATAGGTCTCCAGGTCTCTTGAATGACTTTCCAAATATCTTCTCTGGATGTTTCTGCCTTTAGTTCTGTTCTCTGTCCAGATGATCTTGTGCTGCTTTAGTGACATTGAGGTGTGGGTCCTGGAAAAGATTCATCACTCCATAAAACCTGCTTCCACTGATTTTTCAGTTCAGTTCTTATGTCATTTTTTTTTTTTTTTTTTTTTTTTTTTTGGTTTTTTTGGCGAGGTGCCTCGGCCTTCAATCCACCTCCATGACTTTTTGACATGGGAGATCATTTCTGATGAAGCTTCATTGAACAGTAAATGATCAAATAAAAGTCCAGGTCCATCTATCAGGTCCCCTATTGGCTTTAGACATCACTTTGGGTGCATTCACACCAGGATAGTCCACTAGACTTGGTCCAGTTGGGTACTCAGTTGATGTGGGGGTGATCACCTGATCTGAGATTGCTCTCAAACTGCACTTTAGCCTTCGTAGGAACTGGGATGTGTTCTTCTAACCATATATCAATTAAAGCTTTTACTTTCTCTAAATTTGCCCTGGGACTGAATGTGAGTGTGACTGGTTGTCTGTCTCTGTGTTGGCCCTGCGACAGACTGGCAACCTGTCCAGGGTGTACCGCGCCTCTCGCCTGATAATAGTTAGATTAGGCTCCAGCAACCCCTGCGACCCTGAATTAGATAAACTGTACAGAAAATGACTGACTGACTTTGTCGGCAGTCCATGTTTGACCACAAGCCATCACTAAAGTTCTGCACACGTGTTTGTTTTGGTAACGGTTACCAAAAAATGCCCAACGCTTTAGCCGCAATGCGATGCTAAACCAAATGCAGAGGTAGCAGTTGTAGTCTGCTTCCTGCGTTTGGACCAAGATTCCCATTTGTAGGTGGAGCAAGTCCGTTTGTTTGGTCTAAATCAGAGTCCGTTTGCGCATTCACAATTCGCCAAACAAAGCAGACTCTCCGAGTAAACAGACGGATTCAAATCAGAAAGGCTGGTGTGACTGTTAATCTGCCGTAGTTTTTGTGCCTGACTTTTTTTATTTTGTCCTTCACTTCTCCAGTTTTTCTAAATATTTTCAGGACACACTGCACCACTGTGAACTCTTTGGGAATCAACTTGTTGGTGCAGAAATATTATTCTGTTTGTCAATCTGTTTTATCTTTGGCATTTGTCATAGATTCAGCTGGAGAAGTAAGAGCAAATGTGTTTGTGCTGGTAGCAAAGTGCATAACAAATTGGGCACACTGATTCAGTCCTCGAGTTAGTTACCTCTTTTTCTGCTCGAATGATTCATAAGGCAGCGTTAAGTGGCTTACAAAACTAGAAAACATAATTTTCTGAAAGTGGTAAGAGGATTAGACTAAATGAGTGAAAACGCAGCCAATGTCCCAAAAAACCTGTGAAAACCCTCAGAAAGCGTGGACAACTCCTTAAGACTGCATTAAAAGATTACGAGATGGTTCAGCTCCTTTAGAAGCAAAGCCAACAGATAAATAAAGTCAAGACAAAAAGTTAGATGTAAATCTGTTTAAAGAGCAGGATAGACACATTTAACAACTAAAGATCCTTTTTTTTTTTATGTCAGATTCGGACTCATCTTACCTGCCTAATGGTCCTTTATTAAATCAAAGCCAGAGCAGTGAATTAGCCGCTGCAACAACGTCAATAAGAGCAGCAACAACACTTTACTGACACTAAATCCATTGATGAATCAGTGTGTAAAATCTGCAGTCATTTGATCTGCATACCAGAAATGTTTTATAGTGTTGGATCTCATTCTCTCTACTTCCATCCATCCCTTTTCACAAACACTCTCACACACACATACTCGCTATGTATCTCTAACTATAGTCAGACTCAAGGCGACTGGCATTACTGGCATCGCATGGCTCATTCGCTGAAGCAGCTGCTTTTTCAGAGCTCGCGCTGTTCAATCTGTTGGCCTTGCGCTGCTCTCCCACCCCTCCCTCTTGCTTTCTTTCCCACTCTCTCTCACCAGTTACCCCACTCGCCTCCTCCCCCCATCCTCTTGCTGAGCTCTTCCAGCGGATGACTTCACGCTCTGGAAGAGAGCAGCAGCACTGAAGAATACGCTGTGGTGGCTATGCTACGTTAGCATCTGAGATCTCTTCCCAGCAGTGTGGCTTACGACCAACAGGGCAGCACAGCTGTGGAGCAGAGAGAAGAGAGGGGCGGAGGAGTGTGTAGAGGCAGCAAGAAGGAATCTGGAGGGGAGGAAGAGAAAAAAGGAGAGGATCTGAAAGGGGCAAAAGGTAGAAAAGCAGCTAAAGGAGGGAGGTTGAAAGTTTGATTGCTTCTGCGATGGTGCCAGTCGTTGGTTTGAGCGTTAGGAGCCGGTGAAGAGGTATTCACTCTGGATTTGATAGGATGACAGTTCAAGAGGCAGGCGAAGAAGAAGAAAGAGGAAAAGGGCTTGGACTGGCTGAAAAGAGAGCCACAGCTCAAGGAAGGAAAGCGTTTGAGCTCCAGACGTCTGCATAGCACCGTCAGTGGAAACACATGTTGCTGTGATGACTCGCTGTGATATTAGTGCTGCTACCTTTCAGCTACCAGTCCCAACCAGCAATGCCGCTTCTCCTGCTTGGAGTGTGACAGCTCAGCACGGATCAGGCTCTGAATCCCACAAGTGAAGGGCAGTTCAGAGCTGAGATGAGACTGAATTGTGCAGCTCTTTCTCATCGGGAGTCGGATCCTTCCTCTCCAGGTTTGATTGAGGCTGTCTGCGAGGTCAGACGAGCGCTGTGATTGTTCGTTTGAGACCGGGGTCACGCAGTTGGACATTTCACAACACCTCAGTTTTCTGGGTTGTTATACAGTGAGTATTAATCCTGCAGGGTGTTGGCAGATGTGCCTTTCGAGCATGGTGACAGGAAGATGAGGCAGGTTCACCTTTGCATTCTTAGCCTAAGGCTTTTCTATTTCAAGGAGTTATTCTCTGCAGTTCAGTTTATTTTTAACCGTCATTGATAAGTTTAAAAATATCACAAGAGCAGAGGAGAAAATTAATATTGTAACCTTAATTTAGGGGATGAAATTTTGAGCACGGCTTGTTCCTTTCAGGACATAAATCCTTTATATCTTCATGTATCTGCATGCATCAAGGGGCTATTTAAAAGCCTGCCTAGATTTTTTATAGAAAAATTTAATTGCAATTTTTGCAATTAATTGCAAAAAAGGGTAAGGATGACATTACCTTTGGTATAGTATCTTGCTTCTTTTGCTACAGGTTAAATAATTATTGATCATTTTCATGATTTGCTTTATCTATTGTTCAAATAAGATGTTTTTCTTTCCATGAAAAGTATGAAAATTTAGCCTTTTAAAGGACTTGAGCTGAGCGGGCATTGATTTGGCAATGGTATGCTACCATATTGACACCACATGGAAGATTCCTGCAGCTGAAGTTCTCAGATCAGTTTTGTTTCTTAAACCAGTGAAGAAAAATCTGACACAGATTCTTTATTTACATAAATAAAATTAATGGGAAACTAAAGCTTGAAAATGTAGTTTAAGACTTAACACCCCCCACCCCCAACACACACACACACATTTAGATGATGAAATTCAGCTGGATAAGGAAGAAACTCTGACATAAGATGTCAGCACAAACATATGGTCAAGTAAGCATGAGCACTAACCTCATGTTAAATGCATTTAAGCGTTTTAGAGTAGATTTTCTTTACTTTAAAAGCTTTGGTCCGGTGGTGCACATTCTGGTTTCAGATGCTATTTCCGAGCAGAGAACCTGCTAACACTTCAGCCTGAATGATGATCTACTCACTGCCATCAGCAGCAGAGTTGATCGTCATCTATCTTCATTCAGATATGCTGACCTGACTTTCAGTCATAAATTTTTGCTAATTTAATCTGTTGTTTATTACCCTGTAGATAAAAAGCTTTTATTTAAAGTAACAGTTGTCAACTGGAACACTGATCTCCCGTCTGTTGCGTTTCTCTGTCCCACACGGAGACGAAAAAGGCGAGGGGGGAACTATTGTGACGGTAAATGAAACTGAAATGCAAACTCAGTCTGAGCTGAAATTATCTGATGGCCCAAAAATATATTAACAGTTTTTATTTGTTTAGTCAATTTATTCTTAATCCTCACCCTGGTTTCAGAAAAGCACTGGACTGTTGCTAAGATAATAAGCCATTTATTAGCTATTTAGAGGAGTATTTTTGTTTTGCTGTTGTCTTTTTCTGGCAGTGAAAGAAAGCATTAGACCATATTTTATTTATAAGAGAACTGGGCAGCTGTTCAGTCGGCCCAGAACTTTATTTATTATCAAAGATTCATTTCTTTATTTATTCACGATAAAGACTTTATATAAAACAATTTTTAAAAGTCATATTGTTTGATATTAGTAATGGAAAGAATGCCAATTCTACATCTCTAATGGGAACACCATCTGGAACTATTAAAAGCATTTTACATGAGTTCTGAGATACTGTGTTTATGTTTTACCGTCATTGTGAATGAAAATGTCAACTAGATGTTTTTTTTGTTGCTAAGATGTTGTCATGTGAATTTAAGACGCTTGACTTTTGCTGTCTTTAATAGACAAAATGAGAAAGTGGTTTAATTGTCAAAGCTGATGGTGTGCCAGAGTTGTTTCACACATTTCAGCTCAACTGCGCTTTTTCAGGTGTATTCAGTCTGAAAACATTTCAGTTCTTTGAAGAATGAGCAATATTTTCTTTACGTGGTACTGTATGATTCCTTTTTAACATCTTAAACACAGACTGGAAAAACACCGAACTGTTTCCCTTTTTCAGGTACACAGGAAGATTCGTGAGGACTCTGACATGGCCCAGGACTCCCTTCAGTGCCTGGCCCAGCTAGCCTCCATGCACGGGCCCGTCTTCCCAGACGAGAGCGCCCAGGTGTCTTACCTGGCTCACATGGTGGAGGGGCTGCTCAGCATGATTAACGGGTAAGTGCGTCACTGTGCTGAAAAAACGGAGTCAGTCAGTGTTGATGCAGTTTGCACACAAGATACAGGATTAATAGTCTGGGATTGACAGAAGAAGCAGCTGTAATTCTGTAATTTGTAATTCACTTCTAACTGTACTTTATGAGAAGACGCTCAGATGAGTTTAAAGATGTATTCATTCCATTCCCTTCCCACCTTTTTAAGATCCTACACCTGCTGTCTTCTAGTTTATTTTCTCTGTGTTTTCCGTCAATTCTGGCAAGACAAGAATATGTTGGAGCAAGTTTAGTGGTGATTGAAAAATCATGGTGCAGATTAGTTGCTTAACAGTCAGCTTTCCACTTTGGTCCAAGCTCAAATCTGAAATATTTTTTCATTAATTAATTCTTTAAAACATAATAGCCTCCAGGGGATGAATCTACCTGACTTAACTGGCATTTATGTATTAATTTATTCATTCATTCATTTAACCTTAACTTTTCCTAAAAATTCTACTTTGTAAGTAGTTTACTTCTACAGTGCAATCCAAAGCATGCATTAATGAGAATGGAACATCTCACTGCTGCTTTTGTTTTTCTGTGCAATGGGAACGCCCTTTTTATCCGACACAGCTTTAACAGCAATAGATTAATTCTCCTCTGCATGAGCATGCAGCTTGAAAGATATTGAAAAATGTCCATTGTGGAAGTTTTACATTTGCATAGAAGGGAATTTTTTTCATTTATTAAGGTCTCAACAAGCTCAGATTTTCCAGGCTTTGCTTTTCTGCATGGGAAATGTGCTTCCCTGCCTGCACAGTACACATAGACTGCTGCTGTTTGGAAACGGCTTTGATACAATTCCCATCCAAAACATTAGTACTTTGGTCACTCCTAGACTTCTTTTCCCAAACCATCATCAGCTTGAGATCTTTATTTGTCTGTGCTTTGTGCGTGCTGCAATAAGAAAATGTCTTTCTCTGAGGTAACTATGTGCTTTATGCTTAATTTTGATGGTGGAAACAGTGCTGTTTTTCTCTTTATCAGTAAATCTCACGGATTACGTGACCCCTCAGAGCATCATGTTTCTTGCAGGAGTGGTTCACATGTTTCAGAACAACACTTTAGTGTTAATTGAGGTTATTTTTAATGACATAATTTCTCCTCTTGTCCCCAGTCAACAGCCACAGTCACAACCCTACCCCTAACCCTACCTGTAAAAAAAAAAAAAAAAAGGCATTTTGCTATTTTCAGTCATTTTTATTCTTTTTCCGCTTTTCATTTCCATGACTCTGACAGGTGAAACCTTAGAAACAATCTCGCCAGAATAATTGACCCCTGCAGTAAAAGCAGCTTCCCCGTGAGCTTTTAGTAAAAGCCTTTCCTTATTGATTACCTTCATTTGGTCTGAAACAATAAAAAAAAAAAGGTGATGGAAATTTAGAAATACATTGTTCAGAAATGGCCTTGGCCTGTAAGGCGATCCAGACTAATTATTAAAGGTTGCAAATGCTGCATCAGGCGCATCAATTCGAAGTAAATTTCAAGCGAATAGATTACTCTGTGCAACCCTGTGTACGAGGCATTATCTCTGACACAGAATTGATAACTGTTTATCTCTCTGTTGGATGCCAAGGATTTCATGTTTCTTAAATTCAGAGACTCAACAAGTATCGAAGGCCAACATCAACACCGGTGTGACTCATACTGGGCTGTTTCAGCTTTATTTACAGGAAGTAATTGCTTGTTGAGTCTTTGTTTTAATGCCCCCTTTCTATCATGGGAAACTGTCTTCCAGTTTAATAACAAATAGAGTAACCAGAGGTTTATGTTTCCCAGATGCCTCTAAAACCAAATTTATACAGAAGTAGATGAAATTATGCCCTTATGCTTCTCTCAGAGATACTGTTTTCAACCAAAGAGCACCAAAACCAACACTAGCAACCACTTAAACGCTGGTAAATATGGAGTTTGGTTGTGTTTTGTGTATCAATCAACAGTTGTCCTTTAATCTAATACAGAGCTGCCTGACCCTGTAATAAAACTGAAGTGGACCGTTTCTCAGTTCCAGCTGAAAGCGCTGCCAAACTGCTATTAAAACCTCTTTGGCATCATACTCTGCAGTCTGAAATGTTTTCCTATAAAGAGGCACAAACACTTAAATTTGTTTTGTGAGTTCCAGACTAGATCAGATGTGGTAACTGTGATTATCTGTGCTGCAGGTGATATTGACATTTTAAAAATAAGAAGAACTCAGTAATTCATGTGCTGAAACTGGTTCAACACAACATCCAGTATTTCAAATAGCCCTCAACTTTAAAAAGCAAACCTTGACCCAGACAAATTATGTAGATGATACACAGATGATAATGTTATTTCTCAGCTGATAAAATCAACATATTAAATGGAGATTGATGTTTTGGGATGATTTTTTTGCTTTCCTTTGACAATTTGATATTGTGACTTCCTGACACAGATGGCACAGTTTCTGTGTCATGAACATACTTCCTATTAACAATAAAATCAAATGCCATCTAATCATAGTCTGCTGTTACTGTCTCCAGCGTTAGTCTGACATTTCCTCTATTGTTCCAACCCCACCACTACCCATCAATCAGTGCTGCTCCCACAACGCCAATTGGGCCAGATTTTTTTGCAAGATAAATAGAAAGACTGAAAGGTCTTTATCCAGGTGGGGATTCTTGAGTCCCAACAGTAGGGCTGAACAATATGACCCTCAAATCAGTATCATAATTTATTAGCAATTTATTAGCAGTTACTCTTTTTTAGTATTGTTTAATTTTTAGTCCACATAGCATGCTGAAAAATTTTTGTTGTAAATATTTTCGTAATAGAAGAGCAGATATTGATTTTAAAATTTGTGACAGGAAGCCCCGGAGTTTGACTATTTATGGTCATTTAGTGAATTTTTCTAAATGCATTTTAGAGAAATAATTCAAATAATTGATGTGAGCAAGACTACATTCATTATTGGTTCTGAATGTTGGTTTCTATTCATTTTGAATTATTTGCCCAGCCCTTATTACAAGAAGGTTTCAACGGTGAAAAATCATTTTCAGAATAATGCGAAGAAGAGTTTGAGATGGTAGTGAATGTGTACTGTAAGAGGATGAACCTCTTACAGTACACAGGATTGTACTACATTTTGCCTCAGACCTTTATGTGAAATGTTGCTGGTCAAATAAATCACATTTTGTGGTTAGTGGTAGGAATGTCCCGATACCACTTTTTTGCCGTACAAGTACGAGTACTTGCATTTGAGTACTTGCCAATACCAAGTACCAATCCGAGTACCTACAGTAATTAATGGGAATAAGTAAAATAGGTGAAAGGTGTTTCTTGCATTTACTTTTTTTTTTTTTTTTTTTTGTGTTTGGTTATTTGTTTTTAGATAAAGTGAAGCATCTCTGCATGCTCAGGTGTGATGAGGGGATGTTTGTTTGTTGCGGGCAATGATTGTTTGACCCACAGCCTCCGGAGCTTGTGCGTGGGTCGATGCAAAAGCAGCCTGCAGGCTTATTGGCTCTGTCAGTGCCCTCTGAAATAAAACTGTATTACGTAGGGCTGTGCAATATACTGATATGATATTGCGATACGATATTTACATGAGAGAGAGATATATTTACATATATCGTTGTATCGCGGTATTAGTTGGGCAAATGTTTTTGCTTTATTTGTTCGTAATGACCCAGCTGCACCTTGACTGACTACAAAGGCATCACCTGATTATTTAATAAGGTTAGGAAAAAATATCAATACACTGAAATATCGCAATATTTTGATATGCCAATGCCATATCTATATTTAAAAACACGGTATCGATCTATTTTACTAATGAATTCTCGCGAGCTATCATCGTTTTGTTATGAAATCTCATCAGTTTTCAGGAAATACCACGAAATTTTGTAACAAAACAATGAAATCTCGCAAGATTTCATTAGTAAAATAGATCGATCCATTATTTTTAAATATAGATATGGTATCGGCATATTAAAATATCATGATGCTTCAGTGTATCGATATTTTTTTCCCATCACTATTATTTAAACTGTCTGGAAGACAATCCTCCCCAAGACTTTTACAACGAAATAATAAAAAACAAGCCAACTATCTTTAATTACTTTGATTTAACAAACATTTCAAACCAGTGTTTTGTCAGTTCCATCACTGCAGTGGAGCGATACCTTTATGCTAAACATGTTTCAATACTAAAAAACAGGTCAATATTGTTAAATATTAAATGAAACTTTCAGACAAATTAGGGTAAAAATGAATATATTGTGATATGATATTTGGTCCATATTGCCCCGCCCTAGTATCACGTAATATAACGTTAAACAATCATCTCACTTCCCTCCCTGATCAGGTCTGATTAAGAGCTGCAGACCGACCGAGCTGCAGGTTCTGTTTACAGCTTCCAGCATCACAACGAGAGACGGTAAATAGTCCACTCACCCGCTTCTTGTGAAAAACGTAAGATTTTAATGGTAAAAAAAAACAACATTGATTTAATATTTCTTTCTTTCATAAGGGGCCGTGGTATAAGCGAGATACTACCCCGTAAGAAATAAAAGAAATAAAAGCTTACAGTGGTTAGAAGCTTTTAAACAGCCTCTGATGCAGTTGCGGTTTGCTGTATTTCAGCATCATCATAATTTTACATATTTAAACTAGCTTAACGAACATAAACTTGGAAAGCATACGAAACAGAATTAGCAGTAAACTTACCACCAACAAAGTGAATCCTGAATGAAATGGCCATATTTGTATGTAGTATGTATGTGAGGGAACCACAGCTCCGGTGGGTGGGAGGGGGAGAGGAAAAAAGGTCCGCTGCGACCGCCACCCACATTTTGAAAAGTATCCCAGGAACATGATACTGGTCAAATATATTTCCTATCCTCGTGTAATGGAAAGCGTCTTCTAACTTAAAAAAAAGATGTAAACTCAAAGCAGCCGCCGCTAATATTGAAGAAAAGGCTATTTTTCTGCCGGCATGGCGGCACAAACACAGTGAGTCACATGACGTCCGGTATCGGGTGCTGTCAGGGGCGAGTATTTCACTAGTACAAGTACAGCAAAATAGGCCAGTATCGGAGTGAGTACCGATACTGGCATCGGTATCGGGACATCCCTAGTTAGTGGCATTATTAGATTTCTTTAAACTGAGTTTTGCATCTTTGTAATACTGTAAGTTGTTATGCTGTTCAGTTTATCAGAAAATGTATGATTTATATTTAAATAAAATATAACTACAAAATTATTCATACCCTCCTATTAAAGAAAAGGCCCAATTCACAATAGTAATTCAAATAACAAGAAACTAAAAAACTAATAGATAAAAATGTACTTAATGATCATTTATTGAAATAAAATATTGCTTTTGAATTATAGTTAAAAAGAATAGTAATAAAAAATGTCGCACCTTGCTTATGAACAGTGGATCAAAATACCTGTCAACAGGTGCAGAAGTACATTGAGCATTACAGAAAGCACCTGATTACAGTAATTGCCTCAAAGGTTTGTTCAACTAAATTTTTGTTGAGGAGCCCCATCATGCTTGTTTGCTTGTTTTGTTTTGTTTTTTAATATTTTTGTTGAACCACAATTCAAAATGAATGTCATGATGATATGTGTTATTACTTTTTTCAATTTCAAATCATTTCGCTGACCCCCCCCCCCCCCTTCTTTAATGGAAGGATATGAATAATTTTCAGGGCAACTGTAGATGATTGATATACACTGAAATTATATTGCATTGTTTTATTTAAAGTGCATGTTGAGAACACATTGTCACCCAAGATAAAGTAAAAGAATAAGGAAAACTAAGGTTAAAAAGATGAATGACTAATACACATGAATCTCAATGTAACACTTTCTTTGTTAAATGTAAAACACGAATTATGACGAAGATAATAACTGACCTGAAAATAATGGACTGTTATAGTTATTTATTTAACCAGGTAACATTATACTGTATGTAAATGGTATTTTCTAAATAATGTAAGAAAGGGAGGGCATCATTTTTTGTAAAACTAATTAAACTATATTATTGGGGGGGGGGGGGGGGGGGGGGGGGGCACAATAAATCTAAGCCTGAGGGTAGTGCCGCAAAGCTGTGGTAAAGACCTTGTGGTAAACCTCAGTCAGCAACTTGAAGTTGTGACTGAATGTGCACTTCTCACACAAAGTGCAGGATATTCAGCCTTACGTATGATGTCAGCATGAACCTAAAATGCACCTAAGCTTTTTTAACTTATTCTCACCTCTTTTAAACTTTTGAATAGACATGTAGTACTTTTCAGAGTTAAAGAATTCTTTGCACAACATGCTTCTCGTAAGTTGATTAATGTAAACGAACAAAATCAAAAGAATTGTGTGAATCATAAATGGAGCACTAAATGTTCTGGTTCAATGACAACAGTCATCTTCATCATTCTGTTCACATATCAACATCATCCGACCAAGATGAGACCCGTGGCAAGTTAGTGACATTTTTATGTTGTGGTAAACCCACCACTGTTAGCTTTTTTTTTGATAAAGTGTTGAAGATGAAGGAGTACCATTGCATGTGTCTACTTTAATGTCCTGTATTCATCAGCGTAGCTTCAGCTTTTTAGATTTCCTGCAAATTCCACCTGAAAGTTGATCTCTTTGTGAGTATTATATGTTTGAGTTTATTAATTTGGCTTATTGACAAGAAAATTGCTTCATGCGACTAGTTCAACAGTGTGTTCTTCATCATAAAGCAACAGATGCATCATAATGGCAGGTCTCTGTTTGAACACAGCACATGCTCTTCACTGCTCTGCCCAGTTTAATTCTTAGCATATGAAATGAAATCCTTCTGTGTGTTTCATCCCACAAGTTCTGCTCAGAGCCAATTTTTTTTGATACTCCACATTGTTTTTTAAATTTCAGCTGTTCCCTGCCGCCTCCTATAGAGGTGTAATTTAGCCGTGGCTGCAGAGAGCTCCCATTAGAAACAACACAGCACTTGTTTTGAACCATTTGTCCAGCAGAATTATCTGGAAATCTCCAAGATGTCATTACCAGAGTAACCTGCAGCCTGTTTTCACCTTCAAATTCAATAAAACCCCTTCATGGTAATAAGGGCCCCTGTAGCTGCACATAGAGCCCACTGTATATTTAACTGGATTATCATTTAATCTGTATTCATGGCTGCTGTCGTTTTACTGGCATAGACTTAAACTGGGGTGGGTGGCTGCCTGGAAACAAAGGGCCCCTTCCATCTGTGCTTCCTGTGTTACTTGCTTGTTAGCAGAGTTTATGTGAACATACACAGCTTGTGATCTGCAGCTGAGCTTTGCAAAGGTGTGTGACTGTGTCACTTGCCAGAAGGCATTGATTGACCCTGCATCTGGTGCAGCCAGTGAGGGCTGCGGGATTGACGAAGATGGATTGGAAGAGATTAGTGCTCTGTTTTTATCAGCAGGATGAGATGGCAGGTATCTGAAGGTTAAGAGAGAAGCCAGATTTTGGACTGAAAGTAACAATTTCTTTTACTTTATGCCTTTGTTTGCTGATTGTTTTGATGTGGTTTTAGTGTTTTATAGAGCTGCACGTATCAGCAGTTTTTTTATTAATTTGGTGTGTTAAAAATAAGAGAGAAGAAAATTCTTTATGAATTACCTCAAGTAAATGTGATACTTTTTAATTGATAGGAAAAAAAGAAAATATCATGAGGATTGATTTTCAGTATTAATACAATCAGTTGTGGAGATTCTTGCAGCCAAATTAGTTTAACAAATGACTTTTTGGAGCTCAGTTGTTGGATGTCAATCGAGTGATGTAAATGATGTAAATCGAGTGGTAGGGATTTATTTTATTACTAATGTTAAAAAGTCTTCTTAGTTTCTAGCAATCAGCGACATTTTTCAAGTCTTGCCTGAATAAACACTTTAGCTATTTTTAGTTATTCTGAATGTCGTTCCAGTTGCTCTTAGAATACAGTTCTAGCAATTTTTGCCAGCATGGCATCTAATTGACTGGAAACCTGCTCTTCTTTGTCATGTTAATATTTGGGCTGATTAGTTAATGACGTATTTGAAACTGTCATAAACAGTGTTGTTATGATACCTGTGTTTCGGTAATGAAGCACATTTCTTTTTTAAATATTACTTGTGATGTCTCAAAAGCTGTCCTCCTGTCAGTCTGCATCAGTGTTGCATCTAGAATAAATCTGTATAATCATTCATTAATAATAACACTACAGATATTGCAGATGACTAAAATGAGCCTCATTTTAGTTGTGTGAACTGCAATTTTGCCCCTTTTTTTTGGATCCACTCAGAAATGGTTTTTACTAATTGTGCGGCTGTTGTTCGATGGTTCAGTTGGACATAAATATATTATCCAGTCATTGTGGTCATTTTCTTCACAATTGCCATTAATTAAAGTGATGTAAGAAAAATAACTGTTTTTGTGTGGATGATATTTTTTCAGTTCATTCATGGGTGTGTCTGGCCACAGCGTGCTCTGATCTGAATTAATAATGGTTTTTATGAATAAGAGTCACTGTTGAAAAAGGGTCTCTTCCTCATCTATTTCCTCCGTCTCTCGCCTCCCTGCTCTCCTCCTATGTCTGTAATCACCTATTCTTGGAGCTTTTTTCCAGTTGCCTCATCGGAAAACCATGCAGAGAGGGATGGCCGATCTGCAGTGATTGAACAGTCCTGCTCGCAATTTAGCTCCATCTGATAGGGTTTAGAAAGGCCTCTCACACAACGTTTCTCTGTGACTGGATTGACTGGGAAGACGGGTGTCGGCTCAAACACAAAAGCAACGCACAGAAAAAGCTTCAGGGGTGAAGAGTTCTATGGAGAAAATCCATCAAAATACGTGTAGCAATTTACTTAAAGTAACTAAGATTAATGATATCAGTTTTTTTTTTTAACTCATTGCAGATGTGTTAATGTGTTCTGGTTAATAATAAATAAGGTACTGAAATACCAAATGGAGGCTTTTTGGAAACCTTAAACGTGCTCTGCATATTTTTGGCACATTTTGATAAATACCAAAACTGACTTTTTTTTTTTTTTTTTTTTTTTTTAGGTCAGTAATAAATTCCAACTAAGTTACAGATTTAAAGATATTACATAAATCCATATTTATTGGATTCTAGCATTTTCTACAGTATCTTTTAGGTTTTTATGGGGTTGATGAGCATTTTCTGGTAGTTTTGAAATTAAATGAAATGAAAAATGAAAATGAATGAAATGAAAAATACTTTATTCATCCCAGAAGGGAAATTCAGCATTGTAAAAGCTCTCTCTTTTTTTTTTTTTTTGTAAACAATATAACATTATATGAAATTATAATATAACAAAAATCAGTCAGTCTTGTTCTTTAGGGTGATAGCTGCTGGCAGGAATGAAGTTCTGTATTTTCTTTGTTTCCTTAATAGCTTTATTTTGTGGTGTTCTTTTAGGTCGTGTTCACTCTGCTTCTAAATCCAGTTTTGTTTTCTTACAGTTTTAAACACTGATAGTGTGTGCTGTTGGATAAAAAATTATTATTTTTATAACCCCTTTGTGTCCAGACATCACCTGTCTTTTTGGGCTCGCTGTGATGTTGGTAGCTGCAGCTGTGTTTGTAATCTTAGTATTCAACATGAATCCTGAGTTTAACCCAAGCTGTTGCATCTTCAGCAGCATTTCAACAACAGGAAGGTTTTTACCTCGGCTCCCTCCCTACAGTATTCATTGGGAATGGTGTGGGTCCAGGGACAAATTAAAGTTCAGAGGTGATATTTCAGCCTCCAAAGTGATGTTAATAGTAAGGTGGTGCTATTGAGGTTTTTCAGTGTACCCCTGCTCTAACACACATTACTTAAATTAACTCTAAAGACGTGTGTCAGGTAAGCAGGCCTCTGTTGCAAAATAGACTTTTTATCTCAATGGGACTTACCTTTATAAATAATGGTTAAAGATAAATAAATGGATCCATCAGCCTCTGAAGTTCTGCACAATGACTTCATTTTAGTCAGGTGTGTTGAAGCAGAGAAACATTGAAAACCTGCCGGACTCCGGTCCTCGTAGAGCCGAATTGAGTAGACCTGTTCTGTCCATGCATATGTGTGATATCGGGATCAATCTGAGGTGTGGGCTACTCTTTATTGTGTCACTACTGTTTTTTATCCTCTAGCCTTAAACTAATGAGGATCGTCCTGTGCAGCTGTTGTCAGAATTTTTCATGTGCTTCTTTGCTGTTTAGCATTTCTGTGTCATTTCCAGCCAATCTACATTTCACCACTGTGCAGCCTGAACTCTGAGGACTGCATTCAAATCTGTCTACGTTGATTAAATACCCTAAATACTTTGCGGGGGCTTAAAAGCGATGCAGATTCATATCTCTGTGCAGGCATAAATTGCTGTTCACAATGATTAAAAAGGTTGTGATGATTAATGTTCAAAAGAAAAACACCCACTCAAATGTAAAATTACAAGTAGACTTTTGGTCAAATGATCAAAAGCGCTGTGACAAATGTGAGCATTGTTTTGTTTGATTTTAAAAAGTGAAAAACATCTTCCTCCTTTAATTTCATCTTATGCTGTATAATCATATGTGCAAACTCTGCTTGATGGTAAAGAATTCAGACTTCAATCTAGTTTTAGAGTCGAATGTGTGAGCAAACTGTTTCCACTCGTGTCACTTAATTTTCTTTTCGCTTCTCAGTTTTTCTTTCATCTTGAATGTTTTATTCTTTATCATGGGGCTGAAGCACCATAAAGATAATCTCAAACGCAGCTGTGGAAAACCGCTCAGGGGTCAGGCTGCCTATGAGTTTTTGGTAAAGGGTTCATTTTTATAGCAGTGGATAAATGGGGAAAGTGACCCCAGTTCAGCCTCAGCCCGAAGCGTGGATGCTGTTCTTCTCTAGACCAAAGCAGGGCTTTAAATTAGAAAAATGGAAAAGAGACCGTTTGAACTTTTGTTCGCCTTTTCTGTCAAGAAAAAGACTGCTGAGTAAAATATGCATGAAGATATGATAATGTCTCCTGATTGTTTGTGTTGTCAGGATTGAGATTGAAGACTCGGAGGCGGTTGGCATCTCCAACATAATTTCTAATCTGATCACCATGTTCCCACGGAGCATTTTAACGGCGCTGCCCAGCGACCTTTTCACCTCCTTCATCAACTGCCTCACGTTGCTCACCTGCTCGTTTGGACGCAGCGCCGCCCTGGAGGAGGTGGTGAGTAAAAGCTTTTTTATCCTCCTTTATTCATGCTTCAGGGCTTCTTTACTCTGTCACAGTATATTAGGTTCATCTTCTAGAAGTTACGTTTTTCTTTTTTCTTTCTCTGTCTCAGCTGGATAAGGATGACATGGTTTACATGGAGGCCTACGACAAGCTGCTGGAGTCGTGGTTGACACTCGTGCAGGATGATGAGCACTTTCCTCGTGGCTGCTTTGTCCAGCCAGCAATCCAGGTCTTCAACTCGTACATCCAGTGTCATCTCGCTGCCCCTGATGGCACCCGGAACCTGGTGAGTCTCTTTGTTCTTTGATATCTGTGTGTTGTACCTGCTTCCGTACCGTAAGGGAACAGAAAAGATATGCATAGAATATCATAATACTCATCAATGTGGACTCAGTTTTACTCCCACGGATGTATTACTTCTTTTTTTTAAACCCTAAACCAGTCGGTGAACGGCATATCATCTCACGATGAGGAGGAAATCAATGAGCTGCAGGAAGATGACAGAGAACTGTTCTCAGACCAGCTGTCGAGTATTGGCATGATGGGTCGTGTGGCTGCAGACCACTGTATCCCCCTGCTTACAAGGTAAACATAAAACATCTAATGGCTTGCTTAAATCTTTCACTCCATCAATTACAGATCAAATCTAGCCAGTGTTGCATTTAATGATTCATTCTGGCATATCTGGTATATTATAACATCTCCCTCTGCAGCCTGCTGGAGGACCGGGTGAACCGACTGCATGGCCAACTCCAGCGGACCCAGCAGCACCTCATGGCCTCGTCTGACCTGGGATCAGTGGATCGTAAAGTCCTGGATGACCTCTATGAGGACATCCACTGGCTCATCCTGGTCTCAGGTCAGCAGCTAAATGAAAAACTTTTAAGGCAAACTGGGACAGCTGGGATTATTTCACTAACTTATTTTTGCAGTTATGCATGTTTTGTCTCCCGTTTGAACCTTTAATAACTTTAAGATCTAACTAAAAACATTTATGCTTGACTTTCCGCAGTTTCTCTGCAAAGAATTTTGCTTCATTTTCCACAAACGGTTCACATAAATTAGAATTAAATGCAGATGCAGCTCTGAAGTTAGAAAAGTTAACGAAAAGTCATGTGACCTTTAAAGAGAAATAAGTGACTTTATCGTGCTCACAAATTACTTTTCCAGTCAAGTTTATTTGACTTTTGGTCACAAATAAAGTCAGTAAGACAGAGCAAGTTAACTCCACCCAGTCTTGCGGCTTTACATGAGTAAAATATTGTCTGCATCATTAAAGCCATGCAAAACGGCCTGGTGGATTTCTCACCATTATTTCTCTTTAAACTGAATGTGCCACTTCTCCAAAAAGCAGACGCCTCGTAATTTATTTTGTAGAAGGCTGGTTACAATAAAACTTGAAAGTGCTGCATTTGGTGGCTAAAAAATATTAACAGAAGTGATAGTTTGCTGTGGAGAAATGTTGAATTTCATCTGTTTTCTGGAAAGATGGATGCTGTAAAACACTGTTGATTATTTAGACGATTTGGTTTATTAGATAACTGATGTCCAGAAAAATGTCCATTACAGTTTTCAACTGTAAGTTTAGTGAAAACTTCAGTCATGAGCTGGCTTCAACAAGACACGTCTGTTCTCTCTCCAGGTTATCTACTAGCAGATGATCCTCAGGGTGAAACCCCGCTGATCCCCTCAGAGGTGATGGATTTCTCCATCAAACACTCGACAGAAGTGGACATAAACACAACACTACAGATACTCGGGTCGCCGGGGGAAAAGGCCTCCTCTATACCGGGATGCAACCGCACAGACTCTGTCATCAGGTACTGTTTCTGATGCATTGCATCTGATAAGTTTGTTCTTAGAGCTTTATGTGGAGAAAGACATTTGGCTCACTTTTTTTTTCTCTGTAATGGGTTGTGGATATAGTTACTCCGGTGTAGCAACTTGAATAGTGATCTGTTAAAGGAGCTGTATCATGCTTTTCAAATGTTTCAAAAGTCAAATACAGGCATTTATAAGCTAGATATGTTCCCATCGTTACTATAGAAACTAATTTGGTGTTAAATATTAGTTTTTCGATGCATCTAATTTCCAACACGGAAGTAAGATGGCTGACTGTACTGAACCGCGGAGCTCTCGACCAATTGCAACATGTTTTACGCCCATTTCATGACGTCGCCCCGGAAGAGACACTTATTCTGAAGGGTCACAATATTGTCTGTAGCACCGGCACCGGCAGCTCACATGTGGATGTTAGTAGTAAACATTGATGGGTAATTACTCCGATCGACGGGATAAAACAGACCAGCCTGTTATGGAGCTGTATGCGCTCGACCCAGAGTCTGATATGGAGTTTGAAGTATACGCAGTACCACAGAAGTACCACAGAGACCCCCGACAAGCAAGTAATTTAGCGAACAAATCATAGGCTAACAGTTAGCGCTGAGCTAAGCAGCACTCACATGGATCTTGTAAACATTGATGGATAATCGGACTCCGATCGACGGGATCAAACGGAGCAGCCTGTTATGGAGCTGTATGCGCTCGACCCAGAGTCTGATATGGAGTTTGAAGTGCACGCAGTACCACAGAAGTACCACAGAGACCCCTGACAAGTAAGTAAATTAGCGAACAAATCATAGCCTAACAGTTAGCATTGAGCTGAGAGATGTGTTGACTCACCAGTGTTGTTGTCTGTCCATGCGCGTTTTTGTAGTAGGAACTGCGTCAGGTTTCAGAAGTAATCCCAGAGAAAAAAAACACTTTACTGCCAGAGATTCATGAAGTTGTCAGGAGTTAAGTTCACACACGAAGTTGAGTTTTTTTCCCCCTGCTCCTGAAGTTAAAATCCAACCACTTCTGGCAAGTCGATTCATCCAGTACAACAAATACACTCCCACGCTGAACATAACCACGCTGAACATAACTGCATTTTCCCCAACTTGCTGTCCTCTAGAGCTTAAAAAAAAAAAAAAAAGGAAGAAAATTCTCCTGAACTCTGGATCAAACGTCTGTTAGCTGATGGCTGCTTGTCTCTGAGGAAATCTTCCTGCAGGTGTTAGTTTCTTCCTCAGAGAGTGTGTATATGATTCTCTGAGTTTCTGTTCAACAGAGGGCGTCTTGCTACGATACTGAGCGTGCGCATTTGGACTTTCGTGATTGGTGCCACGTTCATACGTAACGCGGTGGGTAGTCAGCCGTTTGCAGGGAGGTAGCGCTTGGTTTAAATATTCATGTAGATTACTCAAATATGCATGAATGAAGAAAAATAACGATTTAAATCATTTCTTGATGAGGAAATAACACACTGACATGCTGAAAAGCTCTTAAAAGTCCATTTTTCATGATAGGGCTCCTTTAAGAAAGGTGGATTTACTGGGTTGTTAGTAAGTGGTACATTTGGGAAATTTAGATATTTACAGTCCCTTTCATGCAGTATGGGTCCTCCACTGAGTAAACCATGTTCTTTAAAGCTGAGAATGCTCCCACACAGAGAGGAACACGACCAGACTCCACATTGGTCCATTTTCCCTGAGATACAGATTAGTTAAGAGCAGTTTGAAGAGTTCAAAGATTGGTTCTACCTTTGAGTTTGGCTGTAACCTGGATGGTACTGCGGTACTGTGACACCTGATCCTTTTCTGTAGTCATATGTTGCACATGCACCGAACTGTCTACAGTTTTTAATTCCGTAAAATTACAGAAATGTATATCACCATCTTAAATTGTGCACTTTGGGGTATTGGCACATACAGTCCTGCAGCTTTATTTAAAACGACCTCAAAAACCTGAGAATTTGGATAAATGAAGACATAAAACCTTAATTTCTCAGTGTGTAAATCTATAAATATAAAGTTGAACAGCATTCGGGAGGTTAAACTTTTAAATTTGAATCTATTTATTCATTCTGCACTTCAGTTCATCTGCATGTCATTTTTAGAAACTGTTCTTGAAAGTGATTTTGCAAAATTTATATCACACCTTGCTCTAGAATTTGCTCCTGAAGCAATGCATGTTGCATAATTTCTGAATTGGCTAAATAACCTGTGAGACATCCCATTGATTATGATAAGTCGCCATTAAGCTGAATTTTGAAAATGTGTGCTGTAAATTTCATTTGATCTTTGCAGGGTTTGGGACTTTTTGACTGAGACTGCTGCCTTTACCAGTTATAAAACCCACATTGTGTATGCAAAAAGCTTTTAGGTCTCAGATTAAACAAAGCTTACCTTAAGAGTGTGCAGCTGAGATTTTAAATTCATTTTAGAATCCTAATAGTACCAATAAGTCAAGAACCTTCCCCCACCCAAGTGCAGTTGTATAGATCGTCGTATTGGAACAGATGGCCCTTCTTTGAGCCCAGCAGTCCTTTGTTGTGACAGTTTGTCTCACCAAACAGTTGGCTCCCCATAAAAATCTCCCAGAATAGATTTCCTCACTGTCCAGAGCTAGCTTAACTTCCAAGTGTAGTCGCAGTTATTGTCCCATAAATCTAAAGGAAGTTTAGCTTCTATGTATCCACACAGCAACACCGTCCGAACGTGCACCCCGTAAAACACAGTCACACTAAGTGCAGTTATAGTTTAATGTGGTTTGAGTGCAGCTTGTGGTGCATTCTGCTCTGCACAACAAACTCTTTAACTCCTTCAAACATGCACACATATGATAAAACAGCTTCATAAAACTGTCACTACTGTTATTACAAGGCAAAGCCTCTGCATATAAACTGCATTAAGGACAAGAAACACAAAGGTATCCTTCAAAAAGATCCAGAGAAGAGCTGCATGATGTTACAGAAACACAAAATATGCAGTATTGATGGCGGCATATATGGTGTTAATCTCAGGTGTATTTATGAGGGATGTAATTGACTTGGTTATCTATTAAACATCCTCAAAGTGGAATGCAGCCCTCATTAATACATCTGCACTTGTCTTACCATTTAAAGTCAGCCAGGAAAAGGGACTGTATATTACAGTCTTAACACTCACCACACTCCGCTGTCACCTTACAACCTCTTATCATTGTTCTCTTCAGCCGTGTCTTCAGATCTTCAGGGTTTTATCCTCACTGTAAGGTTCAGAGAGGAGTTGTTCCAGCTTCAAGCCATTTCACATCACTTCTACCCTACCCAGAATGCACTGTGACACAAACAGCAATGGTGGGCAAAATTAAAGGATTGTCCCTGGTTGACTCCCTTATTTTTTTTTTTTAAATTAGACATCTCAAGAGTCAAGACTACAGTGATATCTGTAGCCAGTACCAATCTAAATCTGATAAGCCATTTAAGTCATGTGTGTTTTTAAATAGTTTTTTTTCAAACTGACTATAATGCATCTCCTAAATATTGTTAGTTAATAAAATATATTGGAGCCACCTTTAAATTTTAAAAGTTGTCAGCCAACAGGATTATTTCTCTGATCGGTGGAAGCTTATTTAACCCTTCAAACTCTGCTAGATCGCCAGCACCTCCAAGCACTATCGCTTATTATGTCAACTCTTTCTCAGAAATGGTAGTGTGTAACACTTCAGGGTAAACTGTGATCGACAGCTTTTCAGTGTTAACCAATCCTGGTCCTCAAGTACCCCTGCCCTGCACGTTTTCCATACTAAATACACCTGACTCAAATGAATGGCTCATCAGCAGGCTTGCAAAGAGCTTGACGAGCAGTTCAATTAATGTGCAGAGCAGGGGTACTTGAGGACCAGGATTGGGAAACACTGCGTTAGGTCATCTCCAGAACTTCCCAGGCATTTATATCCCATCAGGAGGTTTACACCCCAGACTCTATAGCCCCTGTCAGACTTGCGCTGGAAAGCGGTAATAGTGCAGACTTTGTCCTTTATAACGCTTGCATTCACACATGCGTTCCAGTCTTTTACCTCAGAGATGTTTGAAAAGACGAGTCCGTTTAAAGAGCAGATGGACTTTATCGCTCATGTTCCGCAATGCAAGTCTGAAAGCGGCTTATCAGGGCTACTCAGTTTGGTCCCACAAAGGCAGCATTCATGCAAGTTTTCAGTGTATCCCTACTCCAACACTCAATGCGGTGCGATCCTATGAGTGCGGCCCTCATAGGACCAAATTTAATAGCCCAGCTCTAAATCACAAAGGTAAAATCAACAACAACAAGAAAAAAAAAAAACTTAACAAAGGGAAATCACAAAGGTGATCCATGATGGTGTGGTTATTTATCGAATTTTCATAATAAAAAAAGATTCAAATTACTGCTTTGTTGTTAAAAGACCCGTATTTTGACCCATGACTTAGGAATTAAGCCACCCCCTGTCAAACTGTTCACCAATTAGAGGCCTGAGATCAACAGTAATGTCCTATCAGGAGCAGCCAAACATCAACAAGTGACAATAAAGTTACGTGTCTGTGTGAAAAAAAAAGCAGAAATGATGGTCCTCATTTATGCTTTAGCTGACACAAAGCCACAACAATATTTTTAATGCACAGTGGAGCTAAAAATGATCTGAGTTGCAGTTGTTTCTGTGAGGATAGCAGGTATGAAAGCAGTGGTATAAATAGCTAAAAATGCCAGAAAGAAAAAGGTGTAAATGGTGTGTGTTGTAGTTTCTGGTGTATGTTTGTGTAGTGCCAATATTTTTCTCCTGACAGCCAAGTCTTGGGAAAGACTTTGTCACTGTATCTGTGTGTTATTTCTATGAAGTAATATGAGTAATAAATTCACTTTTCTTTCTTTGGTTGGCCTTTACTGTGCTGTATCTATTGATATATTCATTTCAACCTCATAATCAGATAACCGAAGCTGTCCTGCAAAAATACTGTCTGCATTGTTCTCACACACATGCTGCACAAAGGAATAACCCAGTGATATTCCTGACACCATAATGGCACCAAAAATACACTCATAATTAAATTGAGGCAAGCATGCCAAGTGTAACTCTAGTTGTTGTTACCAGATCAGGTTTATTTTTCAACAATTAGCTGAGCAGCCTGCGGCGCGAGGAACCTTGTGCTGCTCTGGCAGCCGCGATGGATTTTGATAATCACACTGACGACAATAGACTGTCACAACAGCCCCTGATATTGTCTGTTGAAGGTCATTGTGCTGCTGTGTTTTCTAGATTGTTCATTATGTAGAGGAGCGTGTGTTTATGTGTGTGTGAGGGGGATGACAGCGATGACAGAGGATTGCAGAGGCGAGTGGCCGATGGCATCGGGTTTCCTAATAGCGGATGGCCGACCCCAGCCCTGCAAATGTCATCATGGTTTTGTTTTCTGCAAACAATGTGAAACTGCGCTGTGCTCCGGTTAGATAGACGTTCCTGTAAGCTGCTTTAAGCCGTCTGTCTCTCTGTCCTTTTATAAACTGTGTGTGGGCCTGAGTTGGTGAGCCGCACACACATGAACACCAAGATGATAACTGTTAAGGTTTGGTCGTTTATCGTTGGGTTGCACATGTGTCGCTAATGCTCATTTTAATTTACGCCACTTGTGTTCAAGTTTCCACGGTCTGTGTTGCATCATTTTGTTGTAGCTCCTTCTGTTCTGAACCTCATTCAAATATTCTGATTTAGGATTTTACATTATTTAAGGCTTAAATTGTCTTTGTATAATACAGCTGGCTCTGCTTTCTGCATGAATGTTCACACTCAAGCCTTAGCCTGTATAACACGCCTTTCACTGGAGGATTCCCCCATCAAATTCACAACATAAAACTGTCAACTTTAACAGAATATAAGCAACTAAAAGGAGGCAGTTAGCACTTAGCATGGTTAGTATTTGATGTTAAAACCTCAGTAGAGAAGTCTTATCACCATAGATGGTCAAATATCTGCTCACATTTACCCCCACACTGCCTCTACCAGCCACCTCCATATTGCCTTTTAAACCTGCAAAGCAGTATTTCAGAGTATGTGTAATACCCACACTTGAGTCATCACAAACATGCAGACACTTAGTTAAAAGCAAAGAGGACTGTGTGTTCCTTTAGCAAGTTGTGTGATAGAATAAAGATAATTACACTATATTGTCACATAATAAAACTTTGTGTGAGCAGAAACCAAAGGCTGAATATTTAATTTGCATGGTGTGCTTGAAGGCTCCTTTTTTATCTGTGGACTGTGATAGCCATTGTTGCTTAAACTTTAAAATAAAAAAAAATGACAGTATGGAGACAAATGTGGGGCTTTTGTTGCCCGATCAAAGGGTTAAATGTACTTAAAAATAACTTGGCAAATGGTTTATTTGTCAGCTCATTTTAAACAGTTAGATCAGCTTCCCTGCACTCCTGATGGCACCATTAATCTGCTTCATTCCTGCACTGGTGAACTCAGTCTAGTTATACTTAGTTACTGGAATTGCTTTTATGGCATGCTTGTAATTTTAGGTCAGTTATCACCTTGTTGTAAGCATCTGACTTCAGACTGCTCCTGCTGAGGGAAAACAACCTGATATTTTGGATGAAGTGAAAAGCTTTTGTTTCAGAAAATGAATGCAATGATATCATATATCGACTCAAAGTTGTTACTAGAAATTTATTTTGATTTTGTATTTTAAAGCTGAATCTGTTCCCTTTATCGGAGCTTTCATTTCCGGCCCATCTGTAACACTGCTGGGTTTTTCTGCTGCAGGTTGCTGTCGGCAGTTTTAAGGACGTCAGAAGTTGAATCCAGGGCGACGAGAGCGAGCTTGACGGAGCTGCTGAGCCCGCAGATGGGAAAAGACATTGTGTGGTTCCTCAGGCGATGGGCCAAGACGTACCTGCTGGTGGATGAGAAGCTCTATGAGCAGGTATGCTGATGACCTGAGCTGCTCCAGCTTATTCCAGTAAATGCATTTCACTTTCTTTCCTTTTAACGTCTAGACGCCTTCCTGATGTTTCTGTTTTTTGTCCTGCTGCTCCTCAGATCAGTATTCCCCTGAGCACAGCATTTGGTGTAGATACAGAGGGCGCCCAGTGGATTGTGGGATATCTTCTGGAGAAGGTGATTAACAACCTATCGGTGTGGAGTTCGGAGACAGAGCTGGCCAATGACACTGTGGAACTGCTGGTGACACTGGTAGAGAAGAGGGAGAGGTGAGGAGGGAGGAATTAATGACTTATCACTTCTGTTGCCCAAATTTGAGTTGTTACTGCCCTTTATTAAGTTAGAATGACATTTTACTGTTTTCTGAATGGTTTTAAGCCTCATATGTTTTAACTCCACATCCCAGTTTAAAATAGTTTTTTTTTTAGTTGATCTGGATAAAACTCATGTTGCATCTCCTAAACGTTTTTATGAACTAGAAAAAGCAGCTTTGTTATTAAAAGAAATCTACATATATCTTTTAAAATTGTGCTCATTTCTATACATTGCCAACCTAAATTGAACTTTGAAAAACCAAAGCAGGTTTTAGGACATCCTGTGGCCTCATGCTGCCTCTCTGTCTGATCAGAGCGAACATCGTGGTGCAGTGCGAGGGCTGGTGGAACCTGGCGAAGCAGTTTGCCAGCCGCAGCCCGCCGCTCCACCTGCTGTCCAGCTCCGTGCAGAGATCTCTGATGAAAGCTCTGGTTCTGGGAGGCTTCGCACACATGGACTCCGACACCAAACAGCAGTACTGGGCAGAGGTACAGTAACAAGCAAGAGTTGGAATTACTCCTTTTATTCATGAGGTATTGATTGCTTGATGGGATAAAAAAAAGGCAAATAGTCTTTGGCACAGACTTTTTTAAGATTCCATGCCTTCAACCAATTTGATGTTTCTAAGATTTTTTGCATTTTCACTCAGACAGAAATGTGCTGCGGATTAGAAATAAAAGAAAAGATAAAATCAATATAATAGATTTTTGTCTTTACCCTGCATAAAACTAGTTAGCTCAGAGCTCCACAGTCTGATACAAGGATGCGGCCTGGTGGACGCCATCGATATTATTCACTCCTTGAGGTTTTCCTTTGTGTGTATAACACGATCCTCATCCTGATCCTGGTGGTCTTTGGTCCTAATAAGCTGACAGTAGTAAATGGGGGTGCAAAGCCACAATGACTCCAGAGTAATTATGGGGAGTGTACGAGTGAGACAGCAGCTGCTGGTTTCTACAGCTGTTGCCTCTGAGCTTGGATGGCTCTGTGCGAGGAGGAAGAGGAGCGATCCGACAACTGATTAAACACATCTCTGTGTAAACTTTTCATCGCGGCTCTGAAACAAGAAATCCCTTTTTACCCTGTGGATTTCATTACCTCTGATCTGATGCGTTTGACTTGACCTAATGAAAGGACAGCGTACAGTCATCCTCAAAATTATTCATACCCTCCAATTAAAGAAGGAAAAAAATCAATGTCAGTGAAACAAGGTGAAATTGACAAAAGCATTGATAAATAAAAATTTTATGAAAATCATGACAATGATTTTGAATTGTGATTCGAAAGAAATATTAAAAACAAACACACAAAAAACAAAACAAGTAAACAAGCATGATGGGGCTCCGAAGTGTTTTCTCGAATATTCAATAAGACCTGTACACCTGTTGACAGGTATTTTGGTCCACTGTTCATGGGAAAGGTGCTATAATGTGTCAGGGATGGTTTTGTTTTTTTATTATTATTATTATTATTTTTATTATTATCATTATTATTTTTTTTTTTTTTTTTTTTTCCAACCATAGTTCAAAAGCCATAGTTTATTTCACTAAATTATAATTTTGTAATTCTTTATTTATTATTAATTTCTTTAGTTTCTTGTTATTTGAATTACTATTGTGAGTTTAATTTTTTCTTTAATTGGAGGGTATGAATAATTTTGAAGACAACTGTAATTGCAAAACCTTTCAGACATGTTACCCTGAAATGGGTCAAACACTGGTGCATTAAGTGCTTTGCACCATTTAGATGAAGCCCCGCTTTTATCCGTTCTAAAACTGACTAGCATGCACAGGTGCAATAGTGGAATGCAGCCCTCTTTTATATCCCCGATCTTAGAATGTATATTGGAGTATTTGCAAGGCCCCTCATAATCTCCATATTCCATTTTTTTTGTTTGTTTGTTTTAAATTATGCAACCCCTTAGTTTTTATTCTTATTAAATATACTTGACTATTTTTTTAACTTCATAAATCCAATTAAAAAGGTTACTAGTTGTGAAATAAAGTCAGAAACCATTTATAAAGCCAAATTTAAACATCAGTGTTGTTTAGTTTCAAAGAGGACTTGTGTTGGAAGGTATGGTTCTCATTAGCCTACAGTTTTATACATTTTGACCATAAATATAAACTAAAGCGGGGGGAGGAGGAATTTAACTTAAGTGTTGAAATGTGTCACTTCCTGCACAGTAACTAGTTTAATATCAAACTGGCATCACAAGTGCCATCAAATACTGGTGGCCGTTAAAAAAGCCTGACATTTCCAGTTTAGCTGGGTTTGTAACCGTCCCTTCTCTCTATGACCACCCAGGTGCTTCACCCCCTCCAGCAGCGTTTTCTCAACCTCATCAACCAGGAGAACTTCGCTCAGATCAGCCAGGAGGAGGCCGTCAAACAGGAAATTGTCGCCACATTGGAGGCGCTCTGCGGCATCGCAGAAGCCACGCAGATGGACAACGTTGTCTCGCTCTTCTCTTTCCTCATGGACTTCCTGTCCAGCTGCATCGGCCTCATGGAGGTGTGTCAGGCGAGGGGGCAGATCTGATGTAAAGTGTAGAACTGAAAATCATGAAAATCCAACTTTTAGGAGTCTTTTTCCAGCTCAAATAAATCTCAAAATGTGTGATTAGTAAAACTGATGTGAGGGATTAATTCCAAGATGGAGTCACATTTGAATCTGAGGCTCCAGTTCTTTTTTTATATTGATGTTTTAGTTAAAGCAAAAAAAAAAAAAACCTAGCTTGGGTAAAGATTGGGATTATACATCACGGAGATTATACATCAATATAAATAGAGCTGGAGAAAAACGTCTTGAATTGAAATGTTTTATTCTTGAGTGTTTCATTTGTTTTTATGCATATATTCAAAATTGTTTATCATGCGCCACTTTGCACTACTTTTAAACTAAAAGTGCTTTATGAATAAGGTTTGGCCTTTATTGTGCTGTATGTATCCAGGTTTACAGCAACACACCGGAGACAATCAACCTGATCATTGAGGTTTTTGTGGAAGTGGCTCACAAGCAGATCTGCTACTTGGGAGAGGTGAGAGCTACATCTTAAATGTTAAAGATAAAACAGATTTTCATGATTGTTTTCACCCATAATGACTGCTACTCTGAGCACACAGAAAAAAGATGTAATCATCTTTAATTGTTACATTGTAAAAACATTAAAATGGAAAAACATGAGGGGAAAATAAAAAAATACATTTTCCTTTTCAGCTTGCAGCTCTGATCATTTACTTTTAGCTGTTTTATTTCATGATAACACAGATTAACTGTGTTACTGACAATAACATTTTTACTCTCATTGTAATAAGCTGAAAACTGAACACAGGATGACCGTTGGTGTCCAGATGAATTTCTCACTTATCAGATTTTAGTGGGTGAAAATGTTAATAGTACGTCTGGAAAAGCTGTAAGAAAATATGTATAAAGCAAACTCATCTTCAGACCAAGATTTTTATCTTTTGTGTCATTTAAAACATCTTTCTAGCCTTTAAAATCCCAAGTTTTCTAAAAGCTTTGTCAGTCTTTGAGGGACGAAATGACATTAAAAATTCCAATTTCAGGTTACACATGCTGGATATCAGCATGTCTGAGGAAAGATGTCTTCTCTCTGTTTTCAGACCAAGTCCATGAAGCTGTACGAGGCGTGTCTAACGCTGCTGCAGGTCTACTCTAAAAACAACCAGAGCAGGAAGCGAAGCGACGCCACCGCTGAGGAGGACCAGTACCAGGACCTGCTGCTCATCATGGAGCTGCTCACAAACCTGCTGTCCAAAGAGTTCATTGACTTTAGCGACACGGGTGAGTCCTCTGGAGGTTTTCTGAAGATGAACCCACTGCTACCCGAGACTAAACTTGATCCCAAACTTCTGTGTGTTCAAGACGAGGTTTTTCGCAACCAAGACCAGGGAACACCGGCGTCCAATCGGACAGTTTCAGCAGCAGATGTTGTTCTCTACGGAGTCAATATTGTTCTTCCACTCATGTCTCAGGACCTGCTCAAGGTAAAAACATGCAGCATGGATATTTTTCACTTTGTCTGAACAAAGTTGGACCTTTTAAATCTGCAGCAGTGCAGTGATGTGTGAAGTCATGCCGACCCTGTCCTTGTTATTTTCCAGTTCCCCTCTCTGTGTAACCAGTACTACAAGCTCATCACCTTCATCTGTGAGATCTTTCCAGAAAAGATCCCACAGCTGCCTGAAGACCTCTTCAAGAGCCTCATGTTCTCGCTAGAACTGGGAATGACCTCGTATCCTCCCACCATGTTGTGACTGACTTATGAGTCCAATTAGTTTTCTACTCTTACTGGCTTTTTGTTATGTTTTGCTTTTATGACATTGATTTATCTAAAATCCTTATTAGAACTTTTTTCTTCAGCTCACAGTTTCTGCTTTTGCTGTAAAAGAAAGTGTAATAATTAGGGATGTTCAATATTGGCTTTTTTACAGATATCCAATATCCGATATTGTTCAACTCTTAATTTCTGATATTTGATATCAACCGATACCAATGTATGCAGACAGCTGTGAGGTTGTAGTTCTCTATATTCTGCTCTGAGAGCAAAGTCCCCAAAAATAACCTTAACTTGGCCAGAGGAGATAATTTTGGACATCTAGCTGAGATATCAGATACTAGCAGATATTAGCCAACATGTGGATAATTATGATGTCTCTGACAACTTGGTAATTTAACCAACAACTTAAAACCAGACATATTATAACAGGGTTCCCGCGGATCCTTAAAAAGTCTTAAAAGGCATTGGACTCATAAATCTAAAATTAAGGCCTTAATTGGCATTAAAATGGGGGGGGTCAAAAAGTCACGTTTTATATTAATATAATCATTTGGGTCAAATTGTTCCTAACCCTGTGTAAATGATGCAGTGCCCCCGCCCCGCCAGTCTGTGTTAATTGTGAAGTTGGTCTTAAATTTAATTTCAAATGGCATTAAAAAAAGTCTTAAAAAGTCTTAAATTTAACTTCCCTTAAGCTGTAGGAACCCTGTATAAGCAGCTTCAAAGCAAGTCAGTCTGTAGCAGCAGCAGCTGCACTGTAGTCACATGACTCTAAAATGAATGCTGGGATATGAAGTTCTTCCACAATTACAGGGACTTTTTCTTCATGCTGAATAAGAAGACCTTGCGAGAGTTCGTTAGTAAAACAATGTCAGTCCGAAAAACCCAATACTGATATTTTTAGATATCAAATTTTAATGCTGATATCGGCCGATAATATCGGGCATCCCTTGTAATAATACATACAGCCACCATAAACTTAACCTAAATTTAACTTAACCTAAATAATTCAGTTATTAATGTTTTTGCTTTAGTGATTACTAAATTAACAGGCGCATAGAAGAATAAAGCATTGACTTAAATAGAAAAAAAAAAAAAACCTGCAGCTTCAGCACTCGGCCAACTGTAACCAGATTCAGTCTGATCTGGTCAAATTTCCCTTTTACTGACCAAGATGAAAGTGATTTGGACTTTTTGCTAACAGGAATGTGTTTGAGCCTTGACATGAAATAAATCTGGCAAGAAATCTCTTGTTTTAAGGCGACATACCCGCTTAGTTTTTTCTGGTTATTTGGCTCTCCTTCAGGAGTAAATCTCTGCTTCCTTTCCTGTGTGTATTAAAGAAGATCTAATTGAAAAATGTCCCTCAGGCTTGAGAGCAGAGAAGACAGAAAATCAATGGAACAATGAATGAAATCATAATTTGTTAATAATTTGAATGTTTGCAATTACTTAAAATACATAAGATGAAATCAGAAATAGACGCATTTCTCAAGACTTGAAGTATTGCCTGCTGGTTTATCTGACCTTCTGCAGCTTGTTGCAGCTGTGGGAGAGAATGTGGACAGATGAGTGGACTTTTGAGTATGTTTGGTTCCTTAATGTCTGTTTCCAGGATGAGTTCAGAAATCAGTCAGCTGTGTCTGGAGGCTCTGTCTCCTCTGGCTGAGCAGTGCGCCAAAAACCAGGAGAAGGATTCTCCCCTCTTCATCGCCACCCGGCACTTCCTCAAGGTATGGCACGCCTGACATCTTTATAGAGGCAACACAAAACATTTCAGAAAGCCATACACACAAATGTTGCATTGTATTTTGCTTTTTTTGATGTAGTTAAAATAAACTTAATAAAACATTTAATGTTGATCTGGAGATTCAGATAGGTGTGTGTTCATTTATTTTTCCACCATTTTCTGCCTCTAGTTGGTGTTTGACATGCTGGTCCTGCAGAAACACAACACAGAGATGACAGTGGCAGCAGGAGAAGCCCTCTACACACTCGTGTGCCTGCATCAGGTGAGTAACTCGCACAAGTCTGTCAAGTCTGGAGGTTTTTACTTTCTCCAGTAAATAGTCAGATATGCTGTGAGGGGGTCTCTGTCACCTTGAGGTAGCTACATTTTTACATTTTATCAGTTGGTCATGCAGACTGATCACAATCCTGATATTCAATCTCGATGAACAATATTATTTTGCTCAGGCAACAAGGTTCTGTAACTAGTTAAAACAAGTCAGATTTTCATTTCAGCTCCATGTTTTCATTTGAGAAAAAATGTTTGTTTTTTCACTAAAGTGGCAGGCAGAAAATTTCAGCTCATGACACCAGCAGCCCTCTAGTGGCCGTTCTCCATTAACAGTTTCATGTTTGAGTTTCTTTATTTTCACCACAGGAAGAAATTTCTTAATAAAGTGCCCAGAAAAATATCTTACGTCTAAAACTGCCATTTTGTGCTGCTTGTTACATTCAGATTTTGTATCAGAAAGACAGAAAAATGAATAAAAACACAGGAAATGAGGGATTTATTAGATGTGATGGAGGCCGCTAGAGCTCACAGTTTCTACACTACACTACACTACACAACACAGTCTCTGCCAAAATACACTTTAATAATGTTTAATCACCATCAACCACAATCATCTTATACATATTAAAAGAAACTTAATTGCAGTTACAGCTGTAAACGTTCAGCTATCAGTTTATTATAGATGTAAACTGATTGCTTGTACATACTTAGTCCAAGTTCATTTTTCTTCTGTAAATATCTTAACGGTATCTTTAAGGTTTGACAGCTTTAAAGTGAATAAACCAACTACTTCGTTGCTCCTCAATCTAACTCATGCCGGGCTTACACCAAACGATTTTCACCGTCGCAGACTTAAGACTGGAAGTCTTTAGTAAATCTCAGGAGTTTTATTGGAGTTGCGGCGCACCCATGACCTCATCAAGTTTGAGATGGTAATCTGCGCTGTTTTATGTCAGTCTTTTTCTCATCTTGGGTTTGCAACAATATCAAACCTGTTTAATATTATCGCAAGTCGCAGTAATGCAACACAATCAATAACCAGTAGCTGGATTTGCTCTGACAGCAGCGGAAACTGGTGCCGACCTCCAGAACCGTCAATAGTCAGAGTTGCATCATATGTTGATCAGAGCCATAGAAATAGAGGTTGCGACATGCGTTGACTTCAACGTAAAAGTGGTCACGTGACTCACAGAAATGGCCATGCGCATCCCACACTGTCATATCTGACTGCAGAACACACAGCAGTAATCAGATTACTGACAGTAAACAGTAAATAACCATCAGTGCTGCACAGACATGCTGGTCACTGAATGTTCTCGGTTAAATGGTAAATGGACTGTACTTATATAGCGCCTTTCCAGTCATACTAACCGCTCAAAGCGCTTTAGAGAGGTTAGAGAGAGCAGGTTATGTTTTGCATTTTTAGTGTTTTAGCTAACTGTTTTTAATGTTTTATCTGTTTTATACAGTGTCTTTGTGCACTTTGATAAGGTGCTTTCAAATAAAATGTATTATGATGATGATGATGATGGGAACAAATTGCATGATGGGAAAGAATACTGAAAGAATCTAGTTGTAATCTTGTAAATGGTTACCCTGCAAGCTTCCCAGTCTTTGTAAAATCTCAGTCTGAGACTAGGCTGAGACTAAAAACTGTATTTAGATGTGAGCTGGTGTGAGATGGTGGTCTTCCAGGAGTCTTTTCCAAATCTTTAAAAAGTCCTCTGTGTAAGGGAGGCATCAGGAGAAGCAGTTGTTCTAAAACAACAAATATTTCACATCAGGGGAATACAGAGCATTTCTTCAAGGATCAGCTTCACCTTTGGGAACACCTATTGCAGGGGTTTTGGTTGCATTCCTTCTCCAATACCAAAGCTCATTACCAGGCCTTTGCAATAGGAATGTACAATATCATCGGCCTCAGTATCTGCCTATATCGGCCTTAAAACTGGGTATCAGACGAAGGCCACCCCACCAATATTTAACCGTTCAGCCCACTGATTCAAAAAGTCTAAAAAATCTCAAAAACTTCTTTGCAGACTTGAAAACTTCTAAGGACTAGGGGTGGAAAAAATAGCGATACACTGAAATATAGCAATATTTTCATATGCCGATATCATATTGACATTTAAAAACGCGGTATTGATCTATTTTACCAACGAAATCTTGCGATATTTCATCTTTCTGTTACGAAATCTCGAGGGAATTCACAAAAATTTAGCGATATTTTCATGTGCTGATATATTGACGTTTAGAAACGCAGTATCGATCTAAATTAAAGACATTTCAAATGAAAAAGAGTATAGAGCTGTGCGGATTTTAACTTTTAAATAAAATCTATGTAAATGCAGCTGAGAACAGGTGGGTCTTTAACCTGGATTTAAATAAACTGAGTGTTTCAGCTGATCTGAGGCTTTCTGGGAGTTTGTTCCAGAGAACGCAGCTGAAATCGGCTTCTCCATGGCTGGTCCCTCATGTGCATGAGGGAATTAGCCATTTGATTCAGGTGTGTTGGAGAAGGTACGCTCTAAAATTTGCATTATAGTATTTCTAAAGGACTGGAGTTGGGCACCCCTGATCTATTGTATCACAGCTATGAAGATGGTGGTCAGATAACGAGTTGTTTACAGCTCAAACCAGCAACACGTCATTTTAAATTTTCCCACAATCGGACACAGTTCATGTTTCCATTCCCCTGATGTGCATCAAGTCTTCATGCTTAAGTTTAAGTATTTTGTATTTCTCTTAATCATGCGAGTGAAATCCAGCAAACTGGACTCTTTTCAGACTAAAATTCTTCTTACGTATTCTGATAAGAGTAAAAATGTTTTCGCTCTCCTTTGTCAGGCGGAGTACTCGGAGCTGGTGGAGACTTTGCTCTCCTCTCAGAGAGATGCCGTCATCTACCAGCGGCTGGCCGACGCCTTCAACAAGCTGACGGCAAGCAGCACGCCGCCCACCATGGACCGCAAGCAGAAGGTCGCCTTCCTCAAGAGCCTGGAGGAGTTTGTGGCCAACGTGGGCGGCCTGCTCTGCGTGAAATAACCACTGGAACCACTCGACCTCGATTCGCCTATCGTTCTGAAAGGTAACCAATCAAAGATGACCCCTGCTTCATCCCTTGGAACTACGTGCGGAAGAGACGGCTCGAAGCCTCGGAGGAGCTCTCCGCCTGCTGGGATCCATCTCTCGCCTGAATGTTTACCCCATTTTCACCTGGGAACTGTTGTTTCTGTGCCCCCCACCACCACCACCACCCCTGCCTGTCACACTCGTCTGTCCCTCCGCACCTCAAGCATGATCGGCAGACTTGACAATGATGGCGGCGGTAACCATGGAGACTGAACTGCTTAGCAGATGGACTCTGTCAGAGGTTCCTGCCCCGTTCAGCTGAAGCAAAGAGCTGCCGGCCATCATGATGGAAGGCGGAGCAGCAATTGGTGTTTTCCTCCTCTTCTTCCTCCTCTTTAGTCTTTAAGCTCCTGGGTCTCATACACACACACACACACACACATAAACATGGAGGACAAATCATGTTACCATTATTTAACTTCTGGATGTAATTTCACTGTACCAGAGGGGCCATTTTCTTTTTTCTCTTTCAGCATCATCACAACATGGACAAACGCACACACACACACACACACGCACAGGTCACCCCAGTCCTTCCCAGAGTGCCTTTGTTTTGTTGATTGTTCTGTGTGTGTGTTTGTGTATGATTGGATCATGTCATACATCCAACTGACAACAAATATTGACTGTGCCTGCTATCCGCTGAGTGCAGCGGATGCACAGAAATGCGCATGCACAAAGCGTTGCCATGACGACAGGCGGATGGCTAATCCAGCCATCTTTGGGGTTGCTGAACCACGCAGCAGAAAGAACGGAGTGTGTTCTTTGTTTTTTTTTTTTTTTTAATTTTTGGTGACGACAAAAAACCAAAACCAGATTGTGCTTCATTAAAGGGTGTCTGTGCGCATATTCAGTATATATATGACTTTATGATGTTTTCAACCAGAAACCTTCAGAAATGTACGATAAAAGATTAAAGAAGATGACTGAATTGTTTTTATATGCCAGTAGGCAGTGGGTTGAATGAGTTTAAAATAAATTTATCAATTCAGCCAAACAGGGAGCAACTTTCGCCATGTTGACCTTTGCAGTTTGATATTGATTTTTCTTTCTTTTTTGGGTTGTATCTCTGGTTTTGGCCCCCCTGCGTTCAAACAGACAAAGGCCTGCGATGATCAGGCCTCTGAGGTTTAGCAGGTTAATCTCAGTAGTATTTTTCTACAGCAGCACATCCTCCGTGAGACTCTACACACACTGGATTGCAGCAGAGACTGTTTGAAGTGAAGGACAGCAATAACAAACCAAATAAAAAGGAGCAGAGCCACTCATTGAAGCATTACGTTGGAGACAGAATCCTCCTGGTTCAGAGCACTATCCCAATTATTGTAGATGGCTGTTTTGTTAAATGAAGTGTAAAAGTGTACATAAAGTTATTGTATAAAATGTTCTGGCCTCTGCATTTTCCTTTTCATGTGCCGTTTCTGCTGTAATGTCTTTTATTTACTTTGATAATAAAGTGATTGATCCTACGTTTTACAGTGCAGCATTTAGTGTGGGACTCGAAGGCTGCCCAGAGTCTGCAGGATTCATCAATTTGACTGTTTTTATGCACATTTTAGAAGTTTTATTCCACTTGAAGTTCACTGAAATCCTCATGAAATGAAATGAAATGAAATGAAAATGAAATGAAAAATACTTTATTTATCCCCGAAGGAAATAGATTGTAAAAGCCACTTTTTTTTTATTTTTTATTTTTTATAATAACGCGTAGCTTGTTCTTAGGGTGTGGTTGCTGGGGATGAATTCCTGTATCTCTCCGTCCTACAGCGAACTTGACGCAGCCTCCCACTGAACACACTCTGTTGATTCTTCCCGTGTTGTGGAGAGGATGGGAAGTGTCCTCCATCATCTTCATCAGCTTGTGAAGCATTCTTTTTGAACGATCAGCTCCAGCGGCCCAGAGTTATCATACCGAGTTATCAGTGATTCTGACACCTTCATTAACTGGTTTTTAGCAAGACTTTTCTTTTCACAAATGCTGCATTAAATGGAAACTAACGGTGAGTTTCTTTAATATTTACATCACTCCTTAAAAAGCCAGTTTTACATAATGCCCTGCTTCAGTTAATTCCATCAACTGCCTTTACTCTTTTAAAGCAACCCCTACTGATCTTGCATTTCAGAAAGCACAACAAAATTATTTGAATATCAATTCCCTCTGCCTCCTAATGCAGAAGCAAAGGTCTGTCAGGCAGGTCCCTCGGCCAATCCTAGCCGTGGGCCCCACCGCAAGGGTTGCAAAAATTTAGAGACTGGAATAATATTTTGTTTTGATTAATGGTGGGTCTGTCTTGTATTTCAGAGTTCAATTACCTCATTCATAGCATTTTACTCTAAAAAATAGTGTAACAATGCAACATCGGTAAGCGTTGCTTTAATAAATGTAAGGAACATCCCCTTTCTTTCTTTCTTCCCATGTAATAAATCAACCCTCCTGTGACAAGGCAGCCTGTGTAAGCGGCTGGAAACAGAGACATGACAGGAATCCAGTACAAAATGGTGCCGTTTTATTAAACACAAGCGCAGCTCGGGACTCTCCAGTGAAGCAGTTCAGCCTCCACCAGCAGCCCCAAATGTGCCGCCTGACATCATTTATGTCCTCTGCTCCTGATTGGCCTGAACACCTTCACCAGCTATGTGAAGATACCCACAATCTACCTTCCAATATAGTAACCAGAAAACTTTTAAACCAATGCTAAAATCATTTCTCTAACACCTAAAAACATTCCACCCCCAACCACATCTATCTAGCAGGACCTTTAAATGGCATTCATGCCTCTAGGAGAGGGCACCAGATAGGTGAGCAACCCTTTACAATTAACCCACATATGAAACCATGAACTTTACTAACAATACTCTCTATCACAGGATCTGAAAGACATAAAGGCATGTATTGTTAAATGGTTCCATTATCAATAAAGAAATCATCTGCATTAAATGTTGAAAGTGCAAAATGTAAATTAAAGTTTAAACATGTAATTTAAAGTGCTGTACATTATTTTCTTTGCACAATTCACGTGACATGTGACTAAGTGCTGCTTCGTCACACCTCCCTAAGTTCTGACTTCTCATGTTGAGGTTTTACAAATGGAGCAGAGAGAGCATGAAACACTTATCAATATGTCAATAAACTTAAGGATTTGCAGCAGAAAACCTGCATCCATCATTGGGGGTGCCAATTTCTAATCAGGCATCATCCATCAAGGGTTTAAGACAAAATTTGTTCTAACACGGTTGGGTTGACGGATATGGGAGTAAGCACTCTGTTATGAACCGATCACCTATTTTATGGAACAATACTGCATTAAATACTTAAGTTGACTTTTAAATACAACTGCAGGTGATAGACTGTGGTGTTGCCAAAAGAAAAATTACCTAAACTCACCCTTTATATGATTTCACATTATTTGTAACTGTAGACACCGCTATTCATAACTTTAAAAACGTGTTTGCCTTTTCATTTTTACTCAATTATTTTTTATTAAACACTTTAACTTATAAATTTACTGTAGCTAAAGTTCAAATGAATAAAAATGAGTGAGAAAGCAGCCAATGTCCAAAAGAAGATGCTGAAAAGATCCTCTGAAACCCCGAAGAACATTTGGCTCTTTGAAAGCACATACATAGAAATGAGGGGTGTTTTACTAGACAGATACACTTTAGCAGAACCAACATCTTCCTGTCTGTATAATAAAAGGCTTTGCCTTCACACAGTAGTAAAACACTTGTAAATATTTGTTATGGTATGAAGCATCAACTTAATTATACAACTTAATTAACGCTGTACCACAAAGGATGAAGCAGTGAATCTTAAAGCAGAGTACTACCAAAAATACTACATTAAAAAAGTATGGAGAGGTTAGAACTGAAGGATCATTAAAAAAAAAAAAAAAAAAAAAAAAAAAAACCATAAAAACTACATTTATCAAATAAATTTGAAGTTTCTAGGGTTATTAAAATTACCACATTATTGTTGCAAAGAGATTATTCTGTTAAATTAACACTGATCTTTTTAAATTATTGCACAAATAGCTAAGTTATTAGTAATACAATATTAAAAACCCAAATTTGGCACGATATCAGTGAGAGAAGCTGTTTTGGGGCATGTAGGTGTCAGCAGCAGTGAACCAAATCCACCAGAAAACATTTATCCTCCTCATTCATGAGGATTTTTACAGTTTCCAAGCCTTACAATAAGAGGGATTCTCACTGATGATGGCTGGTGCCAAGCAAGAGATGGAGATGGAGGAGGATGATTGCCAAGCAGAGACACTGAATTCCCATGGAAAGATGAAGGAAATCCTCGGCCAAATCTCAGACAGCTCTTTGTGTTCAAATGCAAACAAGACAATAATTTCATCATGCAAATACTGACATATTTTTTCTCAAATCTTTGTGTTTTTCTTACACAAACAAGGCAAAAATTTCATCACGCAAACGTACAAGTATTCAGTGGGCAGAATATTTTGTGGAGCATGGCACTTTAATTTCTTAAATAAGCAGCTAGTGTGCCCGTTTGTTTATTAAGACTGAATTTATAATTTATGTTTGCTATAGAAAATTAGGAAAGACGTTTGTTAATAAAGAATTGCTCAAAATTTTCACTATCTTGGATAATTTCATTTGTTTTTATCTTAACAGCAAGTTATTCAAACTGTAACTAAGTAAGTTTTACTCAAATACATTTACTTGAGTGAACTTCAAAAAAGGTAAATCTTTTACTTAATAACAAATATTCAGTACTTTTCCCGCCTCTGACTGCCTTTGATTTGTTCGGTATCGGATTCACAGATTTAAATAGAGTTATATAAGTCTGTGATCGGATCGATACTAAAATCCTGCAGCATTTGTCCCTCCGCAGAGGCTGTATTTTCTTAATACGTCATCTTCCTGCGACTGCTCACATGTGTCGACAACAGCAGCATTAGCGAACCATCGGAAGAATCTTGTTTCAGATCAGGTATGTTGACCTTTTCTTCCCCAAATCTAAACGCGCTCTGCTTTGAACGGACAGCTGAGGGTGTCAAAGCTGCCTCGGAGCTTTTTCTTTAAATGTTTTATCCATGAAGATTATCATCATGATGCGTTTTAAGAAGCTGTGCGATCCAAGTCATTCATACGAAACTTTATATTTGCAGTTTGACAAAGATTAAGAAAACACGTGAACGATCAAGGACACGTTTTCTCCCGTTTTATTATTTGGTTTGCAGCTTATTTAACTTATAACGAAACTCAATGCTCCAACATTTAAAACTCAAACAGAATCTTTCTTAGTTTAAAGTTAACCATAATCAGTCATTTTTCTTCCCAGTTTCAGGTGTTCGGCTCCTCCAGAGAACCATCTTCATCATTCCCCCCCCCCCCCCATCATCTTCCTCTTCTCCTCCTGCCATGAGCGACAGTGATGATGATGATGTTCCTGCTCTGTCCGCTCACACCCTGGCTGCCCTGCAGGAGTTTTATAATGAGACCAGAACTGGTCCGGACCACCCTCAGACACAGTCAGACCAGTTTGCTGTGGGAGCACTGGAGGAGGACTGGGTAAGTTTACTGAAGGTTGTCTCTGTTAATATTCAACTTCAACTAAATACATTGTGAAGAAAAGGAAGGAATGTCTTTAATGTAATATTTCTACCGAATGGCGATATTTATGTGTATTTTTGTGTGTATACATTTAGAGAGGGGGGGGGGTGAACCTACAGTAACGTCAGTCAGAAACGGGAAATAAATCTAGAACTATTCCCATCATTTCTTAATGAAAACACACAATTCCTTTGAACGAGTTTTGGTTTCCAACCTTATTTGCAGACTTATAAATCTCACATATTTGATGTTTTTGATTGAGCCAAATAATTGGACATTCAGCACTGCTGACTGTGTGTGTGTGTGTGTGTGTGTGTGTGTGTGTGTGTGTGTGTGTGTGTGTGTGTGTGTGTGTGTGTGTGTCAGCGGATGAGCCAGTTCTGGTACAGTGACGAGACTGCAGCACGCTTAGCAGAGGAGGTGGTGCGAGAAGCTGGAGAAGGGGGAAGGTAAAACCACACAACACAAGGCCAGACACACCTGGATTAATTAGTTTGTCCAGTAATGAAAGGCAGGAAACAGAGGAGCACTACTACGGTCAGGAAGTTGTGGAGTCGTGCATATAGCCGCAGCAGGGGAAAGATGCTTTAATTTGGATTTTTGTACGCTGTGAAGTTGTACTAACATAGCTGTTCACTAGTCTTTACTAAAAACCATTATACCGTGTAACTTTTGACCATTAGGGGCACTAAACCTGTAACTTCCCACATGCCACACAACTGTCACAATATTAAACAGTCTCTGTCCGTGTTTTGGAATCATGTTTGCAGACCAGTTTGATCAGCTGATTTGAAGTCATCAAGCCGTAAAGCAAAGCGCTCCAGGTTCCATGATCCAATGAGAGACGGATCTGCTCTGCAAAGTTACAATGTCTGATTCTTGAGGAGGATTTTTGTAGTTCTTTCAAATAAAGACTGAAGCACTCTGACTCCATTTCACAGAGAGCAACTTAAAAGACTCAGCTTGTTCCAAATTAAATATTTGACTAATCTGAAGTAGAGACATTTAGGAACGAATCTATCCTTTTGAACGGCTCTTTTAAATGAACAATGAAAATCCAGTCGCAGTTGTGAACCATTCTTATTTATATCCAAATTGTTCACGCTGCCTTCACGTGACACGCGTGCGTAATCACGGGAGTCTGATGTCCAACATGCTTCAAATTCATTCACATAAATGCGTCTATGGGCAGAAAGTATCGTTCAAAAGCAAATACTGTGAGTTCTATCAGATTTACTCACCGGTAAAATTTCTGCATCACTTTTGACTCCTTTGGAAGAGATTACGTACATCCAGTATAATGGCGGAGACGGGGCAGACTCTATATAACATTGTCCGCAGCAAAACTCCTTCATTTCACCAATACTTTAAGTAGAATGAACGAACAAATGAGTACTATTGTCCTTTGAGTCCAGAGTTTCACAAATCAAATGTTGTTGTTGTCTGGGTAGCGCGCTGCTCTTCTCAGCTGTACTACGGAAGCGCGCAGCGTGAACATGCGGCCACAAAAAGAGTGTAGAACACCCTGATAACTAAGAGAAAGTTAAATCTGGACTCGCAGGACAATAGTACTCATTCGTTTGTTCATTCTACTCAAAATATTGGTGAAAATCAAAGAGTTTTGCTGCAGATAATGTTCTAGGCCGCCCCGTCTCCGCCATTATACTGGATGTACACCGAAGGGCGACTCAACATAATATCTTCCAAAGGAATCAAAGTGATGCAGAAATTTTACTGGTGAGTAAATGCACATATGTACTCCTAGAAATAAGGTCCAGGTTGAAAAAAAAAAAAAGAAACTTATCCTTTAACTCAGCCAGAGGAGTTCATTTTGGACATCTGGCTGCCGTATATCGGATACCAGCAGGTATTCGCCAACATGTGGCCAATTATAATGGTCTAAAAACTTGATAACTTAACCAACAACTTAAAACCAGACATATTATAAGTGGCTTCAAAGCAAGTCAGTCTGTAGCAGCAGCAGCTGCACTCTAGTCACATGACTCTAAAAGGAATGCTGGGATATGAAGTTCTTTCACAGGATCGGGGACTTTTCTACATGCTCGACTGCTGCTAATGGAACAGGATTTCTCATTCCTCATTACGAAATCTCACGAGATTTCGGTAAAAAATAAAAACTGATTCCGATATTTTCCAATATGACTTCTTAATGCAGATATTGGCTGATAACATGGGACATCCCTAGATAACAATCATTAGGCTGTTCCTATACTGAAATATCATATAATGGATTTGTTTTAATTTTATCTTTAAAAGGGCCTTGAGATGATTTTGTGGTGAATCAGCAGAATGTAAATAAATCTGAGGAGGTA